>JAJOZX010001089.1:0-437500 GCA_023014485.1 Bathynomus jamesi
CCCCACCCCCCCCGCCAATTTTTGACAGAATATTTTTCGTTAAAACTAACGAAAATATCACGACTTAACCTAACCAATTATCAAGGGCGTACAATTGATCTATTAGTAAATAGTAAATACTATTCCAGAAACAAACAATGTTATAATTAATAATAGATCAACTGTACGCCCTTGATAATTGGTTAGGTTAAGTCGTGATATTTTCGTTAGTTTTAACGAAAATATTCTGTCAAAATTGGTGGGGGGAGATAACCTACAAGTACCATATAAAGTTCATGCCCCCCCCCCCCAAAATGCCAATTTCAAGCATAAGAAATGTGTTTATTAAGTTAAAATTAATACACTTCATATACACACACAGTATATATGTATAATATATATATATATATATATATGAAAATGTTGCTGCTAACTGTGAAAGAAAGGCGTCTATTCATATGACACAATAATGTTTTAGACTCAAAAAACATTCTATTGTTGTAGTTAAAAGAACAAAAGAATATATACTGTGTGTGTATATATATATATGGGCTACGTCGTGGTCACTGTCGTAACACCGCTTCCAGGAGAGCAGCAAAGTTAAGCGACATTGGGTCTGGGTAGTAGTTGGATAGGAGACCGTCCTCCGTGTCCAGATTATGGAGCGACCCGTGGTTCGGATCCCACGTAAAGCTGTAGGTCCCCTCCGTCATATGACCTTAGATGTTGCGAAGGTGGTTAAACAACCTCAATTAAAAAAAAATATATAATATATAAAGGGTGTCCCAGAAGCCTTGTATATACTGTATAGTATATATATAGACTATATATATATATGAACGTTAAGTCTGGTTCCCCTATTCATACATAGAAAGGATTTGAACATTTTCACTTTTGTTAGTTGTTCGCGTTATTTTGACTTTCCTGATCAAGAATATTAAATGAGGGAGAGATTGTGATTGGAAATCACAAACAGAGCAACGAAGCCGTTTTACGTATTAATTATGTTGTTGGATTCGTTGTCCAGAACTGGACAAAACAATAGATAAATTTTGCAGTAATTATTTTAATTAATTAATGGCGTAAGTTGGAAACAAACTTTTTGAACTAAAAATGAGAGACAAATATTAGGTTAATTATTTTGTAATTTTGCAAATCAGAAAATTTTGGGTTTTTTATTCGGAATCAGAGTTTTCGAAAGCCTGAAATTCTGAGTAAAAATTTAATGTAAATTAATTAGAATTCTAAGGGCACAATTCGCTTCATGTAATATTCATAACACGAATAGAGGAGATGGTCAAAATTTCTAGAGATGTTCTTTCCACTTTTTAATTCTTCTTCCTCGTTTCATTTTAAAACCTCTCTCTCTCTCTCTCTCTCTCTCTCCTCTCTCTCTCTCTCTCTCTCTCTCTCTCTCTCTCTCTTCTCCTCTCGCAGTTTTAATTTTACATTCGCCCTTTTTACCTTTCATCTCGTTCGCGTTTTAAACTTTTATTTCCCGTTATTTTCTTGTTGATTATCTTTTTTGTTTAAGAGGTTTCCGTTCGGGTCTTTCTCTTATTTAGTTGTCTTCTCGAACCATTTCCTATTTCCATCCAATAGATTTTAGAAAATTTATTTCCTCTTTATTTCTCTCGTCTCGTCCCACTTTTAAAGGCAAAACTTGCGTAAATACATTTAAAACTGCGAAGTAGAATGAATACGAAATGCGTATTCGTTCATCGATGTAAGCGCTACAAAATAGTCAGAAATAGTTTTATGTACTCATATATATAACTTGAACTCGACATCAGTTTCGTGTTCCGGTAAAACCTCGGTAGCAGAACTCCTTCCTCCTTCTTTCGTGCGCATTCCGTGAGACAGATCGTGTGTGTGTGTGTGTGTGTGTGTGTGTGAGTATTAAGCTCGTGAGAGACGAAGATATTTCTTTCACGTTGTTCCACTCGCGAGATTTAATTGAATGAAGACAAACCTTTGATCCCTTCGTCCTCCTTCAAGCCTTTTGTGAGTTCCTTTAGTCGAAAGTCTCTCCTCGCCCTTAATAATTACCGGTTTTTAGGGGGATGCGCAATAATTATCATATGCAATTACTATTCACATATATATATATATATATAAGCAAACAACCACAAGGAAAAGGAAACACAAAGTCCGAGCGCTTTCGTGATATATTCACATTATCAAGGATAATGTGAATATATCACGAAAGCGCTCGGACTTTGTGTTTCCTTTTCCTTGTGGTTGTTTGCTTATTAATAAGGTCACGTGTTATTTTGTGATTCTAGTGCATATATATATATATATATATATATATATATATATATATATATATATATATATATATATAATGCACAATAACTGTGTCAAAACAATAAAATCAATTAAAATCGCCAGAGGAAAAGATAAAAGTTTAAAAGAACTAGAAAATATTAAAACCAGCGAAGCTTTTCAAAGGAAACTTCCTTCTTCGTTCAGGCGGAAGAAAAAACAAAAGTACAGGGAGAAAGAAAGGTCAGGAAATTTGAACAAACATCACGCATATATATATATATATATATATATATATATAAAATCCAGTTTCCATTATAAAAGAAAAAAGTTGCTTGAAGGTCGAGCGAAGAGTGGTTTCAGGTGTAGATTTGGCAGGACCATGAATTATTTCACTTACGAATACGGTGTTTGCTTGGATCATCAACGTTATCGTTAGTACGTTTTTAAGATGCTGTAATATTTAAACAAAATTACCTTTTCGTTATTTACATGAAAAGAACTGAAGAATATTTGATTATTAAAACACAGAATAATTTATTATTTATGAATTAGAACGGTAAATGACAGTGAGATTTCAATTACTAATTAATGTTCAGGTGACTTGAAAATTTACTTCATTAAATTACTCGAAGACCTTGTAAATGATTCCAGGACCTGGCTAAATTATTCAAAGAGTTTAGTTAACGAATAGATGATGTTACTTACTCATATAATTCAAAAGAATTATTAATGTAATAATTAATTTTTAATGTGGCTTCCTTGAAAGTGACTATTTTAAAGAGAGAGAGAGAGAGAGAGATATATATATATATAAATAGATATATTAGTAAAAATCTATTGAATTAACATATATTATGTAGTTTGTACCAAAAATCCATGCAGTAAAAAAAAAAAAATGCAAAATTTTCAAAATATTGTAATAAAAAAAATAAAAATTTAGATTTTATTTTATTGCGTTTTATGAACTAAATTTTAGCTGAATACTTTAAACGTTATCATAATAACTATGTATAATGCAATAATACAAATCATTCCAATTGAAAAATATGTCTGGTGGTTTTACAAATCTCACTGAGGCGAACTGTTGAAATGAAAAGTTGCCGCCAATGACTTTACTACATTGAAAATATATATAATCATTGTTCTCCTGTGATAAAGAAAATGTCTATTCTTTGTTCGATGTAAGTGTATAAGAAAGAAAAAATAAAATTATTTTTTGCTAACTTTAAACTTTTCACTTTCTTGCCAAAATTTTTTATTTATTTTTTATTTTTTAAATTCATCACGAAGACTGTTGATTTTGATATGAAATCGTAGAGTTAATTTTAATTAACTAAAGAGAATGATTCAGTCAAGTTCTCTTCACTGTCTCGGTGAACAAAATTTCATCATTCATTTCTGCCCAGTCATTCAGAATTAGAACCGCCTTTAACGTAAAGATACATTGTTAACTACTTCACAGTTGTTGAGTGTATAAATTAACTCACGTTCAGTTAACTTGAAACAGAAAAAAGCCTGGATCACCTAAAGATCAGGGCCCCCAGCCTTCTTTAGTTAGCCTTATAAGGTTAACTAACGAAAATATCACGACTTAATCTAACCAATCGTCAAGGCCTCAAGGGCGTATAGTAGGGTGGATCGATTTTACATTATTTTCGATTTCCATATTCTAATAGAGACAAAAACTTGCGCATGCATGAGAAAATAGCCTCTGCAAAATCTTAGCTTAATAGTAATCATCTTCTGCCCCCGGCAGAGCGATGAAATCATATTTTAGTAGTCAAAAATGTATTTTTCTTATAATTTTTAAAATATTTCAGTATGCGTGTGTGTTATTTCATGCCTAAGCAACGATATAAATGCTATTGGAAATATATAAATGCATTATTTAAGACAAAGAGCCGATCTAAAAATATGTATATAAATTACCTATTTTTTCAACATTTGACGTTGTTGCCGGGGGCAAAAGATATTAACGTAGGACAACGCGCTTGGAAAAACGATCATATGAGGTCTTTTTAATCGACTTTATAGTTATTAGGAATAATTTTGATGCATAGTGAAATATAAGAAAATACGTTTTTGACTAGGTACTAAAATATGATTTTCATCGCTCTGCCGGGGGCAGAAGATGATTACCTATTAAGCTAAGATTTTGCAGAGGCTATTTTCTCATGCATGCGCAAGTTTTTGTCTCTATTAGAATATGGAAATCGAAAAAAATGTAAAATCGATCCACCCTAGCGTATAGTCGACCTAACAATTGGTTAGGTTAAGTCGTGATATTTTCGTTAGTTAGCCTTATAAGGCTACCTAACGAAGGCTGGGGGCTCTGATCATCAGGTGATCCAAAAGCCTGAAATACAATGGCTTACATGTATATTTCTTACTTGGATGTTATTTTTTTTATGTTGTTATTATATATATATATATATATATATATATATATATATATATATATATATATATATATATATATATATATATATATATTTATTTATATATTATTATTATTATTAATTAATTAATAATTATACAATGAGTAAAATTTAATAGGACAAAGTATGGAGACTCGCAAATTCTAGTTTCAATTTTGTGCAGAACTTCGGTTAATTCCTAGTTTGGAGGCGTCCTCTTAATATGCAACGCACATGTATAAATGTTATATTATTGGATAGGAATAGTTTATTTATGAACAATATGGGATGGAAATTTCATAATTTCGTGTATTTTATAAATAAAAGAATATATTTTATGATATATTTTTTACATCAATCGTCTCTATCAGGAGTAAATCTAAGCTTTTAGGTTTCCGTTTCCAACTTATTAGTAAAGTAACATTTCATTTTTCGTGCTAAAATTAGTCATATTTTTAACATTGTAAGGGAAAGGTGTGTGCCTTTGTGTTTTAAAAAGTTTGGATCACTTTAACATATTGCTTCCCAAAGCATTCAGGAAGCAGTATGTTAAAGTGATCCCTCCTAGGAAGCAATATGTTAAAGTGATTAACACTGGAAAGCAATATGTTAAAAAGAGAAAGGTTGGTTGGTTAGGAAGAGGTTGGTAATCTAGGAGATAACCTACCGACCGTAAACAAAGCTATAAATGCCTTAACCGGGCATTCTTTATATATTTAATGTAGGTTAACTGAATGCCCGGTTAGGTCAATTGAATGCTCGGTTAGGTCAACTGTACGCCCTTGATGATTGGTTAGGTTAAGTCGTGATATTTTCGTTAGTTTTAACGAAAATATCACAACTTAACCTAACCAATCGTCAAGGGCGTACAGTTGACCTAACCGGGCATTCATTTAACCTACATTAAATATATAAAGGAAATGAAAGGATGCAAAAAGGAGCTACTCAACTCGTGGCAAATGATGTGGCGTGACCGATTCTTCCGAAATCCATTTTTTACTTTGTGTGATCCTAAAGCGGAACAATTCTAATAAATTTACTTTCAATCTAATATTTTAACATGTTATGATTTACTTTTTATGTCTTTACTTTATTAAAGAGAACATTTTTTATCGTACTCCTTATCCTAAATATTGGGAAGCAATATGTTAAAGTGAGTAACACTGGGGAGCAATATGTTAAAGTGATATACACTGGAAAGCAATATGTTAAAGAGAGGTTCCTGGGAAGCAATATGTTAAAGGGATTCAAAAGTTTAAAATATGGAGTGTAATATTATTATTATTAAGCATGTTATTATTATTATTAATGCCTGGGTTAGAGCGAATAATGCCCGATTTAGGTCGAATAATGCCCGGGTTAGGTCGACTGATGCCCGAGTTAGGTGAGGTTAGGTTAGGTTCGGTTCTTTCTCCACCTCACAACGTTCAGAAATAAATTATTTCCAATCCAATGGTGTAACTTTTATGCATGTGCGGTAAAACTTTGAAGGACGCCTCTAAAATAAAAATTTATCAGAACTTCTTGTGCAGTAACAGAACACTCATTATATCATTACTTGGCCTTACTTCAGTCTGAATTAAATTCGGATATGACACAAAGAGAAATGGGATTGTTCTCCACTGACGTTGCGTCCGTAGTGTTGGGCAGAGAAATACGTTTATAAAGTAAATCTCTAGCGTTTGTCGTGATTTTAAAAAAATTTGTGTCAAAGTTTAATTAATGTTGACGAATAAAAAAAAAGTTGCGTTGAATCCAGTTACGAGTTCCATTTTATGTTTTGATCGATAATTATTAATCCTTTCACGCTCGACAATAATAACAATACTTATTACCACATCCTGTGAACAATTACAAAATAAAAAAATACGTAAGAAACGATGGTATAATTTATAAATCGGATTCCTTTCTTTACAGTCAGAGAAGATTCGATACTCGTACCCAGTGAATTGCCGACCTCATTTCTTATAATGAAAACTGCTTCCAAACCTTAAAGTGAAAATATTGCCTTTAACACCATAAATCAAAGTCGAAGTTTCACTTTTTGCTTGATTCTGTTTTACAATTTGAGAGTAAGCCTTCAGCTTTTATTTTTCATTTGTCTCTTTTCACCACACAGTTAATAATGGTTTTAAGAAAAAGCAGAAACCCCAAGATTACCTTACACATTTCGAATATATTATTTTAATATATATATATTAAATATTAAGTTTCGCGGAGACCAGTGTTTTTGACAAAGTCGAAATTTGTTACAAATATCGTGCATGGCCGAAATTGGTCACGTGAGAAATAACTAACCAATCTAAAACGACCACCTAACCTAGTGTAATCTGGTCTCCGTGAAACTTGGTTGTGTAGGCTTAGCCAACAGTTGATGATTGAACATGACTACTACTGAAAGAATATGAAAAAATATTTAAGTTCATTTCGGGACCAGTTATCATCATTTTTCAATTGAGATAATTTTTTGCATGAGATAATATCTCCCACATAGGAACAGAATGAGAGGGTGGGAATAAAGAATTTAAAAACTTTTTTTTTTGGACCACCCTAATACACACTCGCGCGCGCACACCCACACATATATATATATATATTTGAACATGCATATTAGTTATCTGTAAAAAAAGCATTCAAAAACTTGTCTATAGGAATAACTTATTTTCAGTTCTCGAAAATTCATTGTATAATTTAACATGCTAAAAAGCTGTAATCATATTAAGATTTCACTGTCGAGAAGCTTAAATAAGAAATAACAGAATATAAAACAACACTATATGAACACAAATAATATCATAACGAGATTGGTAGCAGACACAAAATATAAAATAAACAATGCATAATCTTAATCTAAAATCGAAGCGATTTTTTTATACGTACCATGAAAAAAAATAGGAACAGGAATGCACATTAAACACTAAATTCTAGAACATCTAAGTTAGCATGGAGCAAAACCTTTAAAAAAATAAAATAAAAATTATTAAAATGCTTTTCAAACTCAAAACTGAAAACTACTGAGGTATCGTTTCTAATATCTGAAAATGTTTATTCATTTCAACTAGACGTCATTGTTAACCGCGGTTGTGAAGTGAGACTACTGATTAGAATGATTTTTTTTATTTTCACAGAAAGAGTTGACCTAAAGGACTCATTAGCAGTGTGACCGAAGATGGCGAACTAGTAATTGAAAGTGTCAAATGAAAGTGTTACGAATATTAAATGAAACCGTTAACGATATTAACTAAATGTGTTTCGTGATTGGTCTAACTGGAAATACGGAGTAAAAGTTTGAAATGTTAATTAAAATGTTAACGGAGTTTATCTATGTTTGTGAATTATGTCTGACGCGTTGCGTTAACATAGACGTTCAGTTTGAATAAGACAAACATTTCCAAACAGAAAAGATAACTCTATGACGTCATCAGTGCGAATACCAATTACCGAAATACTGAAAAATCGCCGCGGAATTTTTTGGGTTTCTCGTAGGGGGAAACGGGAAAGAATTTGGTCAAATTGTAAGCTTCGAGTTAAATGGATTTAAGACTCAATGATCCTGCAATATGTTAAACATACACCGAATAGGTCCGCAATTTCGTAATTTAACAATTAGTATAAACTTATACTGTACAAATAGTCAATTAAAATTACGCAACCATAACGTCATAGTTAGGAGTATTAATTAATATTTGGATGATACTTCACCATCTCTTGATCCCGTGCTAAAGCAACACGATGATTTTCCTGTTAAAAGAAGAAGACAATTAGTGAAAGTTTATCATTAAAAATCTTCTAACTACACATTGCGTGAAAACAGCCGAAAAGACGCCAGAATTTAAAAAAAAAATTTGGGTTACCTTTTTCACAATTTGAAAACGGAAAGTGCTCTCTACTCTTTTATAAATAATATTATTATTTTAAATTAATTAAAGATTCGAGTATATTTTGGATTTAATTACATATACATACACACAGTCTATATATATATACTCATACACACACACAGTGTTGGGAGTAACGCCATTACGTAATGATGTTACTTTTTTAGTAGCTGTAGCGGTAACGCCGTTACTTTTGAGATGTAACGAAAATGGTAACGGCACTACTTTTTAGAGCGATTTCAATCGTTACTCACTACTCGTTACTTTCAAATTGATCATTTGACTAGTATCATTTATTAGCTGTTAATTAGCTGTTAGCTCCTCCGTACGAGGAGGACTATCAGATGCCAATTTTGAAAAACTGGTGTTTCTGAAATTGAACAACACACTCCCGAAAAATCTGCAAGATTAGTTTTTTTTGGACAAGTCTTTTTTTATTTGAGTTTATGTTTTGATTTTTTTGTCATATAGAGTATAAGTTGGTATTATTAAGACCTTTTTACTCTTTAGTCTTTTCTTAAAAGTAACGGTAACGCGTTACTTTTTTATGAAAATGAAATGAAAAATGAAATGAAATGAAATGAAAAGGTTTATTGGCAGACTATAGTCCATATGACAAATATTATTAAGGGAAAGGTGTATAAGACTGTGGTAAGACCGGCTATGATGTACGGGGCTGAGTCTTGGGCTATAAAGAAAGATCATGAGAAAAGACTAGATGTAACGGAGATGAGAATGCTGAGATGGATGTGCGGAGTGACAAGGTTGGATAGAGTAAGGAATGAAAGGATAAGGGGCACAACAAAGGTTGGAGAAATCTCGAGGAAGATACAAGAAAGTAGACTGAAATGGTATGGACATGTGATGAGAGGGGACGAAGATTATGTAGGTAAGAGAACGATGAATATGGAGGTGCATGGCAGGAGAAAGAGAGGCAGACCGAAGCGAAGGTGGATGGAGAAGGTGAGGGACGATTTGAGGGAGAAGGGTTTGTCGGAGGAAGAAGCCCAGGACCGGGCTGTGTGGAGGAGGCTGGTCAGAAACGCCGACCCCGCATAGAGGCGGGAACGGGCGAAGAGAAAGAAGAAGAAGATTAGAAATAATACTGCACTGTCGAAGTTAAGTGGAGCTACAGACAGACGTTTTCGTACCAAGAAGTCCATAGCTTAGGCCTTAGAGGATAAATGGCAGGACTCATGGATAGCTTGGATGATCGGGTTGGTTGATTTTTTAATTCTTTGCATTAGACTGTGTTGAGCACGTCTTGTTACCTCCGGGAAGCTCGGGACATTGCGGGTAGCAAACATTTGCGAAGCTGAGCATCTCGGGGGTAATTTATGTGAGAATCTAAAAGACCTGTTGTACAGCAAATTTAGGGTTCTGCCAGAACCTTTTTTATAATTCACCCAGAGTTGCTGACCGTATATATTACTGCAGAAAGTACGAAAGAGTGTGAAGTAACTGAAGCGGTAACGACGTTACTTTTTTATCAATGTAACGGTAGCGGTAACGCCGTTACTTATAGAAAGTAACGTGCCGAACTCTGTGTGTGTGTGTGTATATATATATACACACAGTGTATATATATATATGTGTATATATACAGTGGCCCTCATAAGTATTCGTACAAAGAAATATTTCAGTTATATGTGTCTTCATCGTTTGTACGATGCATAGGATAGTTACGAAAACTTTACCGTTCGATTTGAAAAATTTAACAAATAAAAAAATTAATTTAACTCCATCATATAATGCAAAACATCAAAGAATTTGAGGAAAATAAAAAAAGTTAAAATGCAAAAGTTTTTGTACATTTATTTACAAAATTATTTAATACTTTGTGTGTCCACCTTAGGCTTGAAAAATTTATAATTTATATGAGTAGGTAGTTGTTTATTGATCAGAGGCTCTTGGCAATTCTGAATTCTAGAATTTTCTCTGTGAATCTTCATGGAAGATGGATGACCGTACAAGCCATTAGTAAGCAATGAGTCGTGGTAGTAAAGAGCTATCTACAGATCTTAAGAGATGTTATTGGTGCACATGAATCTGGAAAGAGTTCTAGTTTGAGAGGAGAACTTCGAATTCCATTTATGATGGTTGCTGCAGTTATAAAGAATGGAAAGGCTTTAGAACACTCAAAACTTTATCAAGGTGTGGACGACCTTGGAAGATTTCAGAACGTACAACTATAAAATCGATGAAGGTTTAGGGGTTGCGCAGAGAGGTTAAAATTTTCCTCATTGCACGTACAAATATCAGTTTTCATCCCATCTCTTTCATAGATTTAGCCCAAACATGACTAATGCTAGTGCCAATACGCGTTCCAAGAAAAACATTTGGTTGGTTGGTCCGATATCGTCCCAGATTCTGGGAAGTAAACTTCCTTCGAGGAAGCAAGTTTTGGCACTCTTCTTTTCTACCACTCAGAAGAGAAACTTCCCCTGAATGGGAGTGCTAAAGCAACCTTGAAAACCGTTATGGGTTTCTGGGAGAAAGCCTGGATCTCCACCGCCTATCAGCATGACCTCATGAAGCGTCTTCTGAAGGCCCACTCCCAGTGGCAAACACTAAAGAAAACCAAGTTTTGATCCGTCATTCAAATTGCAAACGAGGCCACCTTCGTGTCGAGCCTCGATTAACTGTACGACATCGCCCTGTCTATGATGAAGATCGAAGAGCAGCTCCTCCTAGCACAGAGGGAGAAGGGTAGGAGAGGACACGTGTCTAGTGTCGATGTGAAGTTGGTCATCAAGGAGAATAAACAAGCTCAGCAGCAACAAAAATATGAAACTGAGTCGAAAGAGCGGAAAAAGATTACAACCCCTGAATCGAGCAGCAGCAGCAGCAGCACAACTCAGAATACCACGTCCGAGGAAGACAGTTACCCAGAAGAAAGATGTTCACACGCTGCATAAGATCACAGAGTCACATAGATCCCGAACTGCGAACATACTGACGCCGGAATTAGCGCAAACTTTGGACCGAACGAAAGTCAGCGATCGATCCACTTCCTATCTCGTGGCAACCATCGCAAAGAGACTAGAATAAACAACATTGAGAGAATTCGCGGTCTTCATTGTGAAGGTTTATCTGAAGGCCTGGTCTCAATTGCCTTTGGCCACCATGGCTCCTGCAAACGATCTGGACCTAGGTCATGAAGAAATACCCAAAAGCTGCTGTCGCCACGTGTGTCAGCGCTGCTTTCGAGAACCATTTGTTGTACCTGAGCGAGCAGCTGGTGGGGCTCGCATTCTTCGAAGAGCACTTGACCGTGGAAACCAGGAGGAAGATGGTCACTGCCCTCGACAATGAAGGAACCGAAGATCTTCCACACATTTCTGGGTGCAGGAAGTGGAGGGGAAGGATCTATGGTCATTCGTAATGACCAACTCCCGGCAGCTGTTCACCATTCTGGATTTGAATGACTCCTTTCTGGGTGCAACTGATCGGAGACCTGGCCAGAGCTTCCGTGGTATCAAAAGGTTCGTGGAGTTGGTAGGAGCCTAAAAGTAGTCAATGACCTGATAGAGCGCGGAGTCGCTCTGATGCAAGACTACAACACCTCCATTACCTAGTACGAGAAACAGAAGCAGTAATTGTTCTAAGTTGTGGAGGACCACCGGTGGAGGTTCCCGGATATAAGGAACACTGCACAATGCAGTTTCTATAAGAAATGAGCAAAAACCAGGGTTCCGAGTGAAGAAATTCAGAAGTTGGATTTTAAGGACAACACTAATATATATATATATATATTATATATATATATATACTCATACAGGATCTTCAAGCAAGGGCTGATTATTTTATTTAATCCATAATATTCACAGAATTTCTAAAATGCACGAGGTTGGTACGCAACAGGCATTAAAGAAGAAATGTTGTTAACAACAACAATGCAAAATTTCAAAACAACGATTGACAAGTGTTCTCGCAATGGATGATGCAAATGTAGGAAATGTTCTTAACTGAAAATTCCAAAATACCACAAATTTTGCTAAAAATATTCCCAATTCTGCACATTAAAAAAAAAAAATGCAAGTTGATGAGTAGTATACTGTATATGAATTTAGATAGAGATGGGAAAAGAGGGGAAAGGGTGAGAGAAAAGAGGGGACAAGAGGGGAAGTGGAGAAAAGGGAAAAAAGCAAAAATTTTAATCTCTCAAAGGGAGGTGAGAGTGATAAGGTTGATAAGATAAGGAGCTAGGGGAGTACCAAGGGGGAGCCTGATAAGGAAAAATAAATAAAGACAAAAATAAAATATAAATGTATATGCGTATGACGTCATACTATAAACTTTAGCGGCCACCACAGTAGCCTAACAGTGATAATACATATTGGGAGTCCAGCCCCGTCCTCAATCTTTATAGTACAATAAATCGCTTCTGCAAAACATAACCTCATTTTTCACGCTATACCAAGAATAAACTAACCTAACCTAACCTACTCTCACACATCATTTTCTCCTGATATATATATTTGTGTGTGTGTGTGTGTGTGTGTGTGTGTGTGTGTGTGTGTAACGTCATACTATGGACTTTAGCGGGCACCAACTTTGAATAAAGAATTATTTTACAGCATTTCCCCTCACTTGTGTGTGTGTGTGTGTGTGTGAGAGAGAGAGAGAGAGAGAGAGAGAGAGAGAGAGAGAGAGAGTATAACCGTGATGATGCAAATATTTCCACCATTATTTATAAGTTTACAATAATAATAAAAAAATAATCTCTTGACATTTTAATACGAGAATATTTTATGTATATATAATGTAACTTGACATCTTAATAAATATTTTAAGTATATGTAATGTGTTATTTTTTCTAAAAATAATTGTATATATTAACTATTTCAACCATTATTTGTAAGTTTACTAATAAAAAAATAATCTGATACGTTCATAAATATTGTTTGCAGATATGTTTCTATTTATTTCTCATTCATTCCTAAATTATGTCTATGTATACGCCTTAATAAGATTGTTGGCCAACAAGGATGGAATATGAGCGTTGTCGTACGAAGAAAAGAAAAAGATAAAGAAAAATAAAATAAAAATAAAATATATGTCGACATTGAAGATTAAAGCATTTTAATGGGAAGGAGAATTTATTACATTATATTTCAATGATTCATTTTCGTGTATTGACTCTTTATTAGGATATGGAGTATATTTACACAGCTGTGGAGAAAGCGATAAAACGAAGAATGCCGAGTGGGCTAAACCTCCCCTACAAAATGCATTTACGACTAGATGTGCGGGTTTTATTCCCGATGATGTAATACTGTTATACCTAAGACAGGATTGAATGGTGGTTGCTGAAGTTCATAGTATGACGTCTCACACACACATACACGCCACGCATATATATATATATAACAAAATTATTTTCAAATTTAGGTTAGGTTAGTTTAGGTTACTCTTGGGGTAGCGTGAAAATGAGGTTTGGTTAGGTTAGGTTAGGTTAACTTTATTCAAAGCACTGTTCAGTTATTCGGGAACAGCACTACCACCCTTTATCACGCTTATCTTACCACTCCGTCGCCATCCTCCCTCCAATCAATTAAAATTTTGCTTTTTCCTGTTTTCCTCTCACCTAACCCTCTCACCTCTCCCTCTCTCAACCCAAATGCAACTATGCTACTGACGCAAGTAACATTCTCATAAAAAAATGAAATAATTCACTGGCCAACAAGCATTTTTCATCAGATATAATTATGGGTGGGCTAGATAGCTGTTGAGACGCTGATTCCAAACCTGTTTCCGGTTTTCCTCACGTCTTGTTTTCGAGATGAGACCGATCATAATATACAGCGTGTCCATAAATGTTTACCATGAAAACAGTATGCTCTCGTGTTTTAATGACGAATCTTACATCCGTTTTCTTTTTACAGGTAATCTCGTACACGCATAGAGTTTCTGTGCTGGTGTGTTTCGTCTACCGCATTCGCCGCTAGGAGCGCTGTAGTAGCTGTTCAGTTAAGATGGCGTCTGTGACAGAGAAGGCACAATGTGTTGTGTGTCTTGCAGAAACAAAATCTCCTGTCAGTGTTCAGCGAAGGTTCAGAACAAAGTATGGAAAGAATCCACCTGATGTGAAGTTAATTAAGTCGTGGATGAATAAATTCTTGGAAATTGGAAACGTGGAAAAGGGAAAGAGCAGTGGTAGACCATAAGTTTCCGATGGGACGGTGGAAAACATTCAAACCGCTTTCACACGGTCACCAAGGAAATCGGTGAGACAAGCTTCATGCCAACTAAAGATACCGAAGTCTACGGTGCACAAGGTGTTACACAAACGTTTGAAGTTACACGCCTACAAGGTGCAAATTGTTCAAAAACTGAAGCCTGATGACCGTCCAAAACGTGAACAATTCGCTATTGACATTTTGAACAGCATTGACGAGGATAATGACTTCTTGTTACGTGTCTGTTTTTCAGACGAGGCTACGTTTCATCTTAGTGGTAGAGTCAACAGACACAATGTGCGTATTTGGGGATCGGAAAACCCACGTGCCGTAAGGGAGCATATTCGGGGCAGTCCGAAGATCAATGTCTGGTGTGGACTAATGCATGACCAGATAATTGGTCCTTTCTTCTTCGCTGAGAACACAGTTTCCGCAACTGTGTACCTGGATATGCTCACCAATTACGCCATCCCCCAGCTGCAGGATTGGCAGCCAACTGTCATCTTCTAACAAGATGGGCCACCCCCTCATTGGGCGCATGTTGTTCGTGAAACTCTCGACGCAACATTTCCAAATCGATGGATTGGCAGGGACGGGCCAATCCCATGGCCCCCAAGATCACCAGACATTACCCCGCTGGATTTCTTTCTCTGGGGTCATGTTAAAGATTTGGTTTATGCAAAAGTTGTTCCAGATATCAGGACATTGCGAGAACGCATTACGGATGCAATTGCAACAGTTAACCCACAAATGTTGGAAAATGTGTGGCGTTGAGTGTGAATACCGTTTAGACATTTTACGTGCCACTAGGGGTGCACATGTGGAAGCTTATTAAGTTCATTAACTATGTATCAAAACTTTGTATGTTTATCTACTTATGATTAAAACTGTGTTTGAATACGAGTGTTTATTTAAAAGTTATAGCATGCTTTAATCAGGGTAATCATTTATGGACACCCTGTATAAATAAATATTTTATATATATATATATATATATATATAATACTATACATAAAATATATAATATGTATATAACTATATATAATATAATATATAATACTATATATACAATACATAATATGCGTCCTTTATATAATATAATAATATATATAATATGCATATGACTATATATAATATGATATATATATACTATATATACACAATATATAATATGCGTCCTTTATACAGGGTGTCCCAGAATTAACTATCTATTTCAATGAAATCGAAAAAAAATTTTAAAAACACACTTTTATTTATGTTTATCATGTTTAATATGTTAAAAATGTATAAATTTCTAAATTTTTTTCATAATTTTATTTTCATAATTTTTTCATTATCTGGTCCAATGAAAGACCGTCTGAAGTCATAGAATGGCAAAGAGACTCTCCAAAAGTTAACGTGTGGCTTGGAATGACCAAATCCAAAATTTATGGCCCATTCTTCTTTGCGGAAGCAACTGTAACAGGTACCGTCTACTTTGATATGCTTCAGCAGTTTCTCGAACCACAGCTTCTTGATGATGGCATTCTTGATAATGTTGTGTTTCAACAAGATGGAGCACCATAAATTTTGGATTTGGTCATTCCAAGCCACACGTTAACTTTTGGAGAGTCTCTTTGCCATTCTATGACTTCAGACGGTCTTTCATTGGACCAGATAATGAAAAAATTATGAAAATAAAATTATTAAAAAAATTTAGAAATTTATACATTTTTAACACATATTAAACATGATAAACATAAATAAAAGTGTGTTTTTAAAAAATTTGTCCGATTTCATTGAAATAGATAGTTAATTCTGGGACACCCTGTACATGTAGCGGAGTATTTTGTCGTTCAACTTAGGTGTAGGTTTTTGCTTTACCGTTTCTGTACCCTCATGTATGGTATTTTGTCGTTTCAACTTAGGCTTTCCGCAGGTTGTCTTGTGGTACTTTAGGTGAGATCAGTTGCTGGCCACAAATTTGCAAACGTTGCCCATGTACACCCTTTTATTCTTTGACGTAACAGTCACATGTCTAGTTGTGTGTTGTGTTTCGTTTTGTTTTCTGTCGCCCACTTACACATTTTATTTTTTTAGGTGATTTACATCAACTCACTGATCGATCATCATGCCTCGAAAGTGTAAAAATCACCCCGACAACTTCTGTTACGTGTGCGGCTCGTTCGCGATTAAATCACAACGGCGTACAATCACGATGGATCTTCGGAAAACTTACCGGTTATACTTTGGTTGTCCACTAGGCGACCAAGATAAGGCGTGGGCGCCACATGTTATCTATACCGCTTGTTCGGATGGATTACGTGACTGGTTGAACCAAAGGAAAAAGTCGATGCCGTTCGCTATACCCATGATATGGAGGGAGGCGAGAGACCATGATGGCGATTGTTACTTTTGTAATGTTATAACTGGATTCTCCGTGAAGAACAAGCATAACAGCGTTTATCCGAACGTAGACTCCGTGATCAGACCGATCCCTCACGTTGACACGATGCCGATTCCGGTACCTCCATAGCATGGATTCGATTCTTTAGAAGACAAAAGGGAATCTGACGAAGGTGCGATTGGCGGAGATGCGGGACCTTTGGCCGATCTTGACTACACACCTGACGAAGACGAAGAGTAATCGGAGCCGGAGAGGCTTACCCAAAACGAGTTGAATGACCTCATTAGAGACCTAGCCCTCTCCAAAGAGAAATCAGAACTTCTCTCCTCGAGACCCAAGTAGAAACACTTACTTGAGAAGAACGTCCGAGTTTGTCACTATCGAAAACGAAACCATGATTTGGCGACATTCTTTTCAGTGGACGGTCTGCTCTGATATTGCCATGATATCAATATATCAATAGGCTTTTCGAGAGCTTGTCACAGGTACACACACCATCTGAGTGGCGCCTCTTCATTGATTCCTCACAGCGAAGCTTAAAAGCGGTTCTCCTGCATAAGGGAACTTAAAGCCGTCCATCCAGATCGCCCACTCCGTCCATCTAAAGGAGACGTACGATAACATGAATATACTACTCGAAGCAATCCAATACAGCACTCATCAATGGAATATCTGTGGTGATCTCAATGTCATTGGTATGTTAATGGGCATGCAAGGAGGGTTCACGAAATACTGTTGTTTCCTATGCCTATGGGACAGCCGTGCTATCGTGGATCATTACATCAGACGTGACTGGCATCAAAGAAGCACATACGAGCCAGGAACGGGCAGTGTCCAGTGTGTTCCTTTAGTTGATTCAAAGATTTTCCTGCCACATCTCCACATTAAGCTCGACTTAATGAAAAATTTTGTGAAAGCGATGGGTAAGGCGAATTCGAGAGGGTTTCGATACCTTGTTGAGAAATTTGCAAAGATCAGTGCCGCGAAATTGAAGGAGGGAATCTTTGTGGGGCCTCATATCAGGGAGGTTCTGCAGGATGAAAGCTTTGAAGAAAGCCTCAATGCCTTAGAATTAAAAGCATGGCAGGCTTTCAAATGGATTTGTAGAAACTTCTTGGGTAACCACAAGTTTCCCGCATACAAAATGGAGTTCAGAAACTGCCCGATGCATATCAAAAAATGAGCTGTCGCATGTGCTTGAAAATACATTTTTTACATTCGCATCTAAATTTCTTTCCCGGAAACCTTTGCGCGGTGAGTGACAAACAGGGGGAACACTTCCATCAAGACATCCAGTCAATGGAAAGTCGCTACCAAGGTTTCTGGAACGAAAGTATGCTGGCAGACTACTGCAAGGTTTACAAAAGAAAATCGTACTGGCAACGTTTTTAGGTTGGTGTACATTTCTTTTTATGAATAAAGTTGTACCTTTACGATAAATTGTGCTGAAACTAACACGTCATATTTCGATAACTAGATGTACTAGAGGAAAACCGAAAACAGATTTGGAATCAGCGTACAAACCTAGTCTAGAAAAGTGTGTATACATCTTTGATGAGAGAAAAAAAGTTCAGTTTTGTCGACCAGTGAATTAGTCCTCTCTTCAATATATATATATATATATATATATATATATATATATATCCTGGGGAGAGAGAACTCCTACCAGGCACGTCCCTCGGGTGGCGGATGAGAGAACCCTAGAACCTTCTTTCTAGGGCTGTTCCGAATACACAGAATAAGGAGCCGTGGACCAAACAAGCAGCAGAGGGATGGCAAACCGGCTCCTTTATTTGCCAAGAAACCCTATGATGATGACAACTTGGAGCGAGTACAGACGCCATCTGAGGGACCTGACCCGGCTGATCAGCCGGATGGGATATAAGTCAAGTAAGTCATATATATATATATATATATATATATATATATATATATATATATATATATATATATATGATACACACAGGCCATGCATGGAACAAGGAATGTTTCTGGGAAAATTAAATCCACTATAGTTCGAATAAGTAATGGTAAAAAAAAAATATATATATATATATTAGGGTATTTTAAAGCACATTAGATAAGAAGATTAAAGTATATTAGTAAGTTATAGACTTAGACTTAGTGTTAGATTTAGTTCCCATCTGGAGGTCTCCAGGTTAGATCCCATGCGATGCGTCTTCCCCGTCGGTAATTTCTGACGCCAGGCTAAACCCGGATTTTCTCTTTCTACTGCCTTGAGCCACGTCGTCTTTGGGCGTCCCCGGGGCCTTGATCCCACTATCCTTCCGTACATCAGCCTTCTCGGAAGTTGGCCCTCCCCCATCCTCTCCACATGGCCGAACCATCTCCTCTGCGCATCCACCACTCTGTCCACTACGGTGAATTTAACGGTAGTCAATTCCCTTATATATTCATTTCTTCGTTTGTGGTACCAGCGGATGTTACAAATTCTGTGCAGATAATACATTTCCAACGATAATAACTTCTTTTAACTTTATCGTTTAGCACTCCGAACTATATAAAACTGTTGGTATCACTATCGCCTGGTAAGTTATAACGCACTATAAATTTAATGTTATTGTAGTAGAATATTAGATGGTGTTTCCTGCAAGAACAAGATCCAACCAATCATTTTGCTTCATATCTTCCTAAAAATGCTAAATTATCTTAGGAAAAGGCTTACTATATAGAGTTAAATGTCAATGCAGGAATTCTTTCCTCTGATGAAAATTTTGAGTACTTTTACTAATTGTGTATCTGTCTGAAATTTGAATCAATACACGAACTTAAATTTGATTGGAAACCTCGTTGGATTTTATGTTAATAAATATTTTATACACGACTATATATCCAGTGTGTATATATATATATATACTGGATTCTATTTTAAAAGTTGCGCAAAATTAAATAGTGAAGTGTATAAAAGGAGCAAAATAATACACGTGTGTACCATTTCGATCACCATAACAACTAATACTTGAAAAATGTAAACATATGACGTCACAGTGGGCAGCTAATACCATCAAATATTTATTTATTTTCAGAGAAAAGATGCGAATATATTTATTATAAGAAAAACAGAATATATAACAATAATAATTCTTTGGAAAAATTTGTTCGTTCATTTATTATTTATACGAATTCCCTTGAGAAGTTAATTAAAAAAAATGTAATTTGGAATCCATGACCGAATGCTGTTGAAACTTTACAATGTGGTCATTATTGTTTGTAAAAGATTTAAATACAAATATAAAAAATTATCATTAATTCCATGGGATTCTTCGTAAATCATTTATCACGGCTCATTTCGTGTTTTCAGTAATTATTTATTCGTGTCATCGACAGAAAAAAAATCCAATATTTAATTTTAATTTGAAAGGTTAATCCCCAAAATCATTTGTTAAATTAACGTGTCATCATACCATATCCACGTCATAATAATTAATACTTACATTTTTCTCTTCCTATATACAGTATATCATAATACAAATTATTCAGAATCGTAATATTTTTATTTTCATTTCATGAGGTGGTGGTCAGTGCGCAGGAGAAAGAGATATAGACAGTTTCTTAATACCGTTTTTATCTAGCAACAGGATATTACATATAGGGTGATCCATAAGTCTTATCTCAAAGGCAAATGGTGTATAGTTATATTTGGAACGGGACTTTTGAGTCACCCTGTATATTACGTATATTACATATAGTTTATTAAGTCCGTTCGAAGCCTTGCGGTATATAAAATGTCCATTTTCACAAAATAATGAGTAATAATGGTTGGAGTGTTTATTCTCGTTCGGAAGAACTGAGGTCCGATGATGTAGGAGTCCTATAGAGAGCCGCGTAAATCACTAAAATCTGAATTCAACTCGAACTCAGAACCTATTAACAACCCGATGCTTTACTACTAGATTACCCAGTCGGAGCAAAATTACAAAATCATGTGTTAATTAATATTAATATAAAAACTATTTCTTTCAATGTTATTATTATTATTATTATTATTATTATTATTATTATTATTATTGTTGTTTTGTTGTTGTTGTGTTGTTGTTGCTCGTCGTGATATGTATGTAATTTTCACTAAACTTGCTTATTGTACGTTATTTATGTTATCTACATTTCACAGTTCTGTTTATGATAATAGAAATGGAACTATAACAGTTTTATTAAATGATACACGAATAATTTTATATACGACAATATAATTTTTTTATATCTCTCCGTCAAGAACGTCGTGAAGGTGGCGAAACATAAATGTAAATATACATTTCTATCTACAGATGGAGTCCGTCTCGCACTTTCCCATGCTTCTTTTGCGTGTCGAAGATTATCTTCATTTTGCTGAACACGGCACAGCCATTCTTCATCCACGAACCCCAAAGATTTTCAATTGGGTTAAGCTCAGATGAAATTGGCCACCAATCTATCGTTATTATTTCTTTCCGATGATCGTCGATCCATTGCCAAATAACATTATTTATAGAAATCGGGCTATTATATTGCATTAAATAAAATGGTCGACCATCGGAAATTAAATAGGCTCTAACGCGGTAAAAGAACATCTTTTAAACTATATAATCTGGTCATCTGTTAATCTGCCTTCTCTCTTAGTTCTCCGGAATTAGAGTAAAGCATCCATCCACATACCTACATTGATCCTTCTATTTCTTTGCAATGTTAGAACATTAGAATCTTGAAATTAGATTGTGAGTGAATGATGCCAGTAATGAGAGCCATGGCAGTCTTTAGGAAATGAGCATCACGGAGTAGTGCAGTTGACCAAGAATATTCATCGAAATTTATTTTTCTACGAAGTCTATCCCCTGCATACAATTTCTCTCCGTTGGAAACGGTTCAGTATAGCGAGAATTATGATATCCAGTGTCGTTATCACAGTGTTACGTTAACTAGGATGATTCGACTCTTGAATTATGAATTTTGCACTTGTGAAGTGGTTTTCATGTTCATATTCTGGAAAAAGTTTTAATTCATTATACTGTTACATTCATATAAAACTTACATTAATTTATGATATAAGTCATAAGATATTACAATCTCTGACTCGCTCATCGGTCTTCCAAATAGGCCAGCTTTGCTCCGTTATTTGCCCCTATTTCATAACGCCTTTACCAACGCTGAAAAGTGTCCTTTGAACCCAGAAATGAATAGTTATTTCATGTAAAGATGCTCCAGGTTGGGTCACACCAAAAATTCTACTTCTCATTTCTTGTGTTGTGAAATACTTAACGGATATTTTACAACACAGATAGATATAGGTATAATTGAAGTGATTGTTGCAAATAGACTCATTTTGATTTATTTTTTTATTGTATTTAAATGATCATTTTATAATAGTTGTAGTTTAAGCTCGTGATCGTTAAAGAATTTAACCAATTTAACATGTTTTTTTTTCTTAATCCTTATTTGCAAAGTTTTTTAAGGTCGTTCGATTATGGATTCCAAATTATAATTTTTAATTAACTGTTGAAGGGAATTCGTATAAATAATAAATGAACGAGCAAATTTTTCCAAAGAATTATTACTGTTAAAATGTGCAGTCTGTTTTTCTTACAAATATATTCAGACTTTGTCTTTGAAAATAAATATTTGATGGGACGAGCTGCTCATTGTGACGTCACATAGTTTTTTTTTTTATGTATTAGTTGCCATAGTGATCGAAATGGTACGCAAATGTACTATTTTGCTCCATTTATACATTTGAATATTTAATTTTATGCCAGACTTTTGAAATCGAATTAAGTCCATAAGTCCCAATTGGTTATAATTAAAGAGAAAGTACAAAAAAATGAAATGAAGCAAAAAGTTCCTAATAAGTTTAGAAATGTTTAGTGATTATATTCAAAGTGAAAAATATAACCATTTTGACAAATATTCTTTCCTTAGTAATCGATTATGTCAGTGTGGGCTCCGCTAGATGGATTTTCGCTTTAATTATAACCGATTGGGACTTACGGGCCACCCTGCGTGTATATATATATATATATATATATATATATAATTTAATAAGATGAGAAAGTAGAAAACATATAAAACCCATTTAACTTCCTTTCGTTAAATTGAAAGTTATACAGAATTTTATATTAAGAGGTTAAAGATGGTGTCAAAGTATTTTAGGCGCAGACGCAGACGAAAGTTAAAAGAAAAAGGGATTATATGAAGCTCTTAATTCTTTGGCATGTTTTATTCATTTTTAAACTGACACTTTATTGTGAGAAATGAATTGTAATTCGATATAATACCTCGGGGAAATTGTCCTTGGGGGAAATTGTCCTCGGGGGGGAAATTGTTCTCCGGGGGCAATTGTCCTGGATTCGTTTAAATAAAGAGTTGGAAATAATGTTAAAGTGACTCAGAAATTGTTTTTAATAAGAAAATAGTAACTGTCTTTTTATACATGAAATGAATGAATTCCAGACTTTATTTACTGTAATAGAAAAAATCACAAATATTGTATATTTCCAAGTGACAGAAGGATACCAAATGATTATTAAAACCTTTAATAATTATTATCCTCCACGTCAATTTTCTCAAGGAAATTTTACTTGAAGAATTTTCTCAAAGTAAAACAAATTATTTTGTTCAGTTTTTTGTTAAAATATTGTTTCCGCGGAATGGGATTTCTCTTCACCGAACACCATCAGATGGTCAAAAAGTGGTAAAAGAAGTGGTAACAAAATCATTAAACAATAATATCATTTTTTGAATATTTCTTCTGGACGGGTTTGAAGCTTTCACGAGTCGAACATAATTCAATCATGGAACCTGAAGTTCTCAGATTAATTCCCAAGTGTCCAAAAATATATGTTAGCGCTAAAGGATTCAGCATCCATAGAAGAAGAGATTTAGGATGTGAATATTTGTGGGGTGAGGAGTAAGAATTTTATTAGTGGTTATAAATGCACTATGCAAAGACCAAATTGTAACTTTCAGAAACTGATAAGGACTTGTATTTGGTTTGAAATTATTTAGTATATATGAATATATCCGGTATATATATATATATATATATATATATTAATAATAATAATATAGAGGTCAAAATGTAAAAATATAATAAATGTTATTAATAATAATAAAATTAATAACAGAAGGCTTGATAGGTGTTCATACATTAGTAATATCGAAGTATACTGTAGTGTCATTCATTAGCGGGTGTTTCCTTCTTATTATCAAAGTAATTTATTTCCTTATACGGGGCTCCAATAAACCTTAGCCCCCCCCCCCACCCCCCCACCCCGCCCATGGCCTAAACCAGTGCTCTTCAACCTTTTTATGCTTACCGCCCACTTTTGTAACTTTTGAATCTCCGTATCGCCCACCAAAATTAAAAATGCAAAAACTCAAACTAAAAGTTATATGCCCTGCATAAAACAATAAAATTAATTGCAATTACCTTTACATTAATGAGATCCTTCGCCCACTAGTGGGCGGTACCGCCCAGGTTGAAGAGCACTGGCCTAAACCATTAGAGATACAGTAAAACTAAACATACCTTACAAAAGAGAATTTAATCTTGCATTTAATGAGAAACAATTAAAACTTGGTGTTTCCGCCATTGGCTTCCAAGACAGCCTGAATTCGCTTTGGGTAGCTTGCCAAAAGTGACGTGAATAGATCTTGATCGTTACGCAAATTTGCTAAAACAGTTTCAATGTGTTGCGTCAGTGTATCCTTCGAAAATCGATTTGCTGCAGGTTCTTGAAACAAGAGATATTCAACCTTGTCCTTTATAACTGATCCAATGTGTTCACAGACGTTCAGGTCAGGAGAATTTCCTGGCCATTCTTCATTTCCAAAGAAATCGATCTCATGGTTCCGCAACAACTGTTGAGTGGCTAATGCCTTAAAGCAGGGGGCCTTATCGTGCAGAAATGTGACCTGATCGAAATCCATAACATTGTTTGGGTTTCTTAGAAAAGGAATGACATGCTGGGATAGAATAATATCACGAAAATACTGTCCATCCCAACTCTGACCATTTGGCCTCAGCACCCACATGAGCTTCTTTGCAGTGAACAAAACAAACACACCAACACAGTCTGGACTTTTTAATAATTCGCGATAATGTTCATTGTCATCGATTTCATCTGGTGTTGTGGTCCACACTCGATCATTTTGGTAGTTAGGCCGACGTGTTACGTAAACAAAAAATTCATCGGAGACAGCTAAATGCATGAAATCATCCACATCCCAATCTTCAAGATAATGGGCAAACCACATTCTGTCATCGATGTTAAGGTGAGTTTTTCTTAGCTTTGGAAGTTCATGCCAAGGCTTTAAACCCTGCCTATGACGGTACAGTCGAATGATCTCACCACTAACGATCTTTCCTCTCAACACTTCGATCTCTCTAGAAAGTTTAGTACAGCTGTTTTTCCGCTTACGCGTACCGCTTTCAATGATGTCCTTTGTTTCCTGAGAGAGTGGCAAATTTGGGCGCCCAGATTTGGTTGTATCCATTTCACATTCATCCAAAGTTTTATTCCAATTTCTTTTGACGAAGTCCTCACTTCTTCGCAACTTTTTGGCAACCCATGAACGTGTTATAAAGGTGGCTCCAACATCACGAGCTTCCCGAAATGTTATTGCTCGTATGCGATCTATCACACGTTGCCTCTCCGAATCACCAATTAATTGAGAAGCCATTATATTATCACTTTATCAGCTAGAGTAATTTTAATACCTGCAATAAATAAAGAATTTTATATATTTTTATAATCGCTAAAAACTATTTCGATACAAGTAAACATGTAAGCTGCAAATGGGGGGGGGGGGGGCTAAGGTTTTTTGGAACCCCTTACAGACAATATCTAAATAATGATGACAACAACATAAAATAAAAATATGGAGATTAAGCCACTGTATCGTATATGCAAATGGTTATGATAAAAATTTTATTATTAAAATTTATACACATGGAAGAAAAAAAATGTGTATATCTTAAACTTGAATATTATTATAAAAGGAGTTCCTTCTTTACAAAACTGAAGCAGTTGCTTTATTCCAACGTATAATATTTTATTATTTCAAGCAGAAGCCGAGTTCCGCTTCCTCACAATCTCCGTGTTCACAGAATTGAATCCAAATAGCCAGCGTTGTGTGGATAAAGCTTTGAATCTTTTAGTTTAAGTATTTTATATATATATATATATATATATATTATATATATATATATATAATATATATTATATATAATTTTTAACGGTTAAAAAAAAGTTGTTTAGAATCTGGAGGTTTTTTTTTCTCTCAGCAAGAAGAAAAATTAAATCGTACCACGATACTCTCGTCTTGGACAAACTTTAATTTTTATGATTGCTTATTTTTTTATTCTCCAATGTCAAGTTTACTTAACACGTAATAACCAATTTTCAGTATCACTAAAACCTAAAACGGCGTATAATATTTTGTAAATGAGTAAACATTTCGCGATATTTAATGCACCGCAATACTAACATTTACTTTTTTCTCTCCGCCGGTTAATGTTAAGTTGGTTAAAGAAGTAATTTTGAGAAAAGTTTCAAACTCGGAGAAATTATACGTACAACGAGGGTCGCATTTCGTCATATGATTTGGAGAATATTTATCATATATAAAATAAATAAATTTCACTTTAAAAATATCCTTTTCTTTGCCAATGGTCATACTACGTACGAGTGCATTTGTAATGGAAGAATATTTTTAATTTTTAACCTTTAAAATCTTCTTCCTTTTTTTGAATAATAAAAATAGAAAATTTAATTTCTGAAAGGAAATTTTCTAAAAGGAAAAAAATTTTTTTGACCTTAAGTTTATAACTTTAGAATATTTTCTTCTTAATTAATAAAAAACAATTTTCTCATACGTGAATTTTATTATCGTTAAGTAAACAAACCCAACAATATATATATATATATATATATATATATATATATATATATATATATATATATATATATATGTCTCCATTAAAAATAGTAAAAATTGTTTCGAAATTTTTTTCTTTTATTAAATATATTCGTCGTTGATGATGTGAACGACATTACATCACAAACAATTTTTCTTCTTTCTACTTTTAACGTCCTATTTCTTTTCTCTCATAAATGCATTTGCCGACGCTCAACTGAAGACAAAAAAAAAGGGGGAATACCGGCCAAAAATAAATAAAGAAAAATATAAGAAAATGAAAAAGATCTCCTTAATTTATTTAGTTTCTGCTGTGTGAATCGTCGTAATGTGGTGCGGGGAAAAAAATTATTACGAAAAAATGAAAGAGGCATCCAAAGGAGAGACTGAGACCGAGTTTTTCTACAAAGAGGTTTCTTCATTTCAAGGGACACTTTTTCAAGTATTTTGAGGGAAATCTTTCGGAATCTTTTGAGACTTTTAAGGGAATCTTTTCGAATAGTCTGAGGGAACGTTATAACTTCAGAGAGAAGGTATTGGGGGAACTCTTAAGGAATACTGTACTTTCAAATGAGTATTTTATAATAATTTTAGAGGGCTCATTCGAGTATTCGTTGATTATCTCGGAGTATTCTACTGTGACATATTTATGAATCGTCGAGTTACGAAGGAGGGTCTATCACGGTAGAAAAAAACCACGGCCTAACTGAACTTACGGAAACGAGTCCAACTAGAACCCGAAATGGGTCTCCATTTCAATTACGAACAGGACCCATTCCGGCTCACTTCAACACACGTAATAGTTGCATTTATGGTTTGCATTGCCTTTGGAGTTATGTATTTCGGTATGTATTTCACGAAGAAGTACAGTACTTTCTCTACTTTTTTTATAAAGTTTCATCCAAATTCTCTACAGGTAAACATTTACAAAATATACAAACGATCTCTGAACAAAATATATATATATATATAGGGTGTGTCAAAATGACGTACAACTTCTCATCTGGATATAAAAAATTTATTTTTGAGTCGATTCTGTTCATTTTCAGCCTAAATTTTTTTTATGCAGGAAGGAGGAGGAGCACCCTCATAGAAGAAGAAGAGAGCCAAAATCAAGGTCCTCCAGGGTTTTCGAGATGCCTAGACACTCTGCGTTTGAAAGATTGGAGGTCATAAACAAGGGGAAAGATGAATTGAGGAAGATTGTTCCAGAGTTGACCGCTTGAGTAGATGAAAATGTTGATTAACTCTTTGCTTTAGAGAGTTGGACAGTAAAGGAATGAGAAAGTGTCGAAAGTCTGGGGCTGCGTGCTCTCCTTAAAGGAGGAGGCATTCAATTAGAGAGTTCAGAAGAGCAGTGTCAGTTATAATAGCGATAGTAAAGAGAGAGCAGGGCCCGATTTAGGGGGAGCGAAGGGGGGCGATCGCCTCTCCAAATCATGAGGCCTCTAAACCTTAAAGGTAAAGAAAGTGAAAGAAGGAGATCGGAAACATAAAGAAGAGACAATACAAAATTAAAGTGAAGCATCCTATAAAAATAATCGCTGTTGTTTTCCTTTGGACAATTTTAGTAAGTGTAATATACAGGGTGTCCGAGAATTATCTGTACAATTTTTGGCTGTTATTAAAAGTCAACCATGAAGTGTAGAAATTCCAGTTTTGTCCCATTTTACAGAGAATCTCATTAAGTTCTTTCTGATACCACGTTTTGACAAGTTTTTTAGAAATGTACGCGGGTGACAGACATTGATGATTTAAAAGCAAGAATCACAGCTGCTATTGAGCGAATTGATGTGGATATGCTGCAGCGTACATGGCAACATTTGGAGTATCGATTGGATGTTTTGCGAATCACTAATGGTGCACATATCGAATGTTTGTAACAACGTTACTTTAATAAAAGAAACTTTTGAAAATACAGATTCTAAATAATCTTGTTTAAGAATTTTACGTGTGTTATCAAGAATTTTATTAAAAGATGAAATTGTACAGATAATGTTCGAACACACTGGAATTTCTAAAAGACTTGTCAAAACTTGGTATCAAAATAAACTTAATGAGATTCTCTGTAAAATGGGACAACACTGGAATTTCTACACGTCATGGTTGACTTTTAATAACAGCCAAAAATTGTACAGATAATTCTCGGACAACCTGTATAAAGGAACGGTCTCTCTGAACGTGCACACTGCGTGTAGAATGATGGACTCTGTTGATACCGCTTGCCACCACACTGTTGTCAGCTGGAAAAAAACTGGGCAAGGCTTTGGCGTGAAAAATAAGCAGATCAGAATTTTGATGTTACGTTCGACATTTTAGTAAAGTTGTAGGTGTATCCCTTTCGTGATTACTTTTCAAGCAATGTGCAATTGTTTCAGAGGTATTTGTAAGCCGCCAAGTAGGGATGCATGCACTAAGGTATGCTGGTATACTGGGCAAAAGAGTGCATATAGGGGCACATTGATGTTTAAAAGTGAGCCATTTAATATATATATTTTTCTTTAATTGCCCCTTATGATAATGTTTAATAAAATAGTAATGCAAATGTTGTTGCGCTAATTTTATGCCTCACTGGAGCTTACTGTCATCTTAAGGAATTGACTTTTTTGACCAAAAACAGATACCTTCCTGCATTCTTTATAGGCAGGACGAATATGTGATAATCACTGGCAATTCTATCACACCAGTTGCCTACCAATGTATTATAATCTCAGGTTCTGGAAGGTGACCGCACCCCGCAAAATTGTGCTCTGGATCCACCCCTGAGAGAGAGTGAATCAACACTACGGCGAAGAGAGAGGGATTGAAGGCAGTCAGTAAGAGACGGAGAATTGATGAAACGAAAAGCCTTTGATTCCACCCGGTCAAGTACGGCTGTGTGGGTTGAGCCACCTCATACATGAGAAGCATACTCCATACAAGGGCGGACAAGACCCCTGTACAGAGACAGCAACTGAGCGGAGGTGAAGAAACTGCGGAGGCGGTACAGCACACTTCACATCTTAGAAGCTGTTTTGTAAAGAGAGTATATGTGATCTTTCCAGGAAAGATCACAAGCGAGAAAAGGAAACGCCAAGAATGTTAAGATAAGAGGAAGGATTGAGTTGTGTGCTGTTGAAGGTAAGGGAATAGTCGTGTGGAAGATTGTGACGAGTAAACACATGGAGGAACTGAGTTTTTGAGGCATTGAAAGCCACAAGGTTTTCTCTGCCCCAATGAGAGATGGCAGAAAGATCAGAGGTCGGGTGTACCATAGCCGTTCTACGCAAATCATGGAGTGACTGTTTAAAGGACGCTTTGTGAAGTGGGTGGAGAAGTGAAGCGTAGAATCATCAGCATGGGAGTAGATAGGACAGGAAGTGCGACTTAAAAGATCATTGATAAATAAAAGAAAGGAGTGTGTGACAGGACAAAACCCTGAGGAACACCACTGTTAAGAGTCTTAGGAGAAGAACAGTGGCGATTGGCCAGAAAGGAAATTAGAGATGAAGGCACAGATAGAAGGATAGAAACCGAAGGAAGGCAGTTTCGAAATTAAAGATTTGTGCTAGACTCTATCAAAAGCGTTTGATGATTAGCGCGATAACAAAAGTTTCACCGAAATCCCGAAAGGAGGATGACCAAGAATCAGAGAAATATGCAAGAAACATTGCCAGTAGAGCGTCCCTTGCGGAATCCATACTAACGATCTGAAAGAAGATTGTGAGAAAAGAGGTGTTTAAAAATCTTCCTAATTAGGATAGATTAAAAAACTTTAAAAAGGCAAGAAATCAAAGCAATTTGCCGATAGTTGGAGGGTTGAAAGCGGTCACCCTTCTTTGGGACAAGCGAACTTCCAGCAGTATCAGATGAAAGATAAAGACGAAAGAGTTTGCCTAGGCAGGGTGTCAGCACTGAAGCACAGTTCTTAAGAACAACAGGAAAGGGAAAGACAAAAAAGAAAGGGTGACTGCGTCTTATCCACCCTATAATGTTCATTCTCAGTTCTACTAGTGTTTGAGTATTGTTACCGTAGTCTTCCGCTTTAAGATACCACCAGAGAAAGAAGTCACTGGGTGACAAATCATTGGAGTTTGGTGGCCATGGATTGTCAGTACGTCGCGAGATCAGTCGAACTCCTGGGAAGTGTTGTCTTGGGAATGTCAAGGCAACGTTTAATGTGCTTGGGGGCCCACCATCTTGCTGAAAGATGACTGTATTCATGTTCACACCTCTCTTCCTCCTCAGTGCCAGAAGAAATTTCCTTCTCAATGTGTGCACATATTTTTCTGTGTTGACAATGACATTTTGTCCTGCTTCATTTTCAAAGAGAAATGGCCCAGTGATACCATTACATCCGACACCACACCAAACTGTCATTTTTTGACATGTCTACTAAGATGAAAGTGAGCTTCGTCACTGAAGAAAACATTGTTCAGAAACCCCGTTTCATTTTCAATCCGCTGACCAAAGCTGACACAAAATTCACGCCTTTCTCTTTTATTTCCCTCAGTTTGGCTTTGCAACATTTGGATTTGTACTGATACAGTCACAGATCTTGATGTATGAGTCTTCTCACAGTAGTATGTGAGGTTCCCAACCACCTGGCAAAGTCTACGTGTTGACTTTCTCGGTGAGGCCTGCAATTCTTGTCTTACAGCCTAGATCCTGTCAGGTGGTCTTGCAGTAGATTTCCGACCAGTGTGGCTTCTTATCTTGTCATTAACACTCCCCGTATGTATGAACCTCTCCACAATACGTTTGATAGCTTTGTAATTGGGAATTCCTGCGTTTGGAAAGTTCCTATGAAATTGTCTACGACCACTGTCCGCTGTAGAACAGAAAAATTAGCCCCCATGGTCATAATTCAGGCCAACAAAACTTTTTAATGTCTTCTTTATATCAACTGAAAATAGAGTTAAAATATTCAGTAATTTAAAATGCCAGCCAGTTTAAAAGTTGTACATCATTTTGGCACACCCATTTAAAAGTTCATTTTCAATTTACGGAAATTATTGATTAAAAGTTATTTGGTTCGGCAATTGGATTTTGGTTGGCAAGGGAATATCTACACTTCATTATTAATGATTCAGCTTTCATAGTTTACTGAAAGGGCATGTGTATCTCTCTCTCTCTCTCTCTCTCTCTCTCTCTCTCTCTCTCTCTCTCTCTCTCTCTCTCTCTCTATATATATATATATATATATATATATATATATATATATATATGTGTGTGTGTGTGTGTGTGTGTGTGTGTGTGTGTGTGTGTGGGTTGGACAGAATAATGAAAAACACTCGCATTTTCGATGCTGTATTTTCTGATTCCATTAATGGTGTTACATGCTATTTTAATATGCTGATATTGGTATTTCTTCTAAATAAAAATGTCGGTTGGAAAAGAGGTTACTGACTGTGAAAGGCGAATGATAGTAGGAGCCCGTTCGGTTGGTGACTCAGTATTAAAAGTCACATATTGTCCTTGTATCTCAATGAATTGTCCCCGAGGATATGAATACATGGAAAGAAATGGAGTAACTACACCACCTAAGCGCAGCAGTGTTCCCATTATCCTCTCCAACTCCGACTTTATTGGAGTTTTACTACTGGTTGGTGTTATGAGAGGCTTTACTACAGTTTCCGTAATATCGTTTTGACTGATATTTGTCTTTGTAGACTATTGTTAAGTTTTAAACAAAGTTTTGATGCAGCAGTCTTTGGTTCATGTTCAGCTCGTAATAAGGTTCTCCTGTCACATTTTGTCAGTATTGCTTTACGCCCACTATATTGCTTATTCGATGCATTTTTTTTACTTCCTTCTGCGTATTCATAACCTTGAGGACGCTTCCTAGAGATACAGGGACAATTACTGACTTTTAATACCGAGACACCAACCAAATGGGCTCCTAATATCATGCGCCTTTCACAGTCACTGCTATCTTTCCCAACCGCCATTTTTTATTTACTCTGAAGAACAAGGAATACCATTATCAGCATATTATAGATGATGTCCTCAAAATTATATGTGTTCACATATCAAATTAATAAAGTAGAGAACGTCATTAATGATATTAGAAAATACAGCATCGAAAATGCGAGTGTTTCCATAATTTTGTCCAAACCCTTTATACCGGGTGATTACAAATGATCCTCCCGATTTTAAACGTTTATTATGAAAAACTAACAAAGCTACAGCGAAAAACAAAATATACAAATAAAGAGGTAGTTTTATTTACAAGCTATTGAAGTTCAATATTGAGTTACTTTTGTGGCTCTGCAGACATCAAAGCAGTATTCTGTTTCCCTCCATACATTTTGTAGTATATCATGCTGAACTTTTCAAACCTCTTCACGTATCCTTTTCTTCAAATGTTCCAAAGTTAGTGCTATTGGTGGAACAAAACTTCATTTTTGACATAGCCCCAGAGGAAGAAGTCAAGGGGGGGGTTAGATCGGACGAACGAACCGGCCAAGGAATGGGACCCCACGTCTGATCCAACGATCAGACAATTGCTCAGTCAAGAATTTTGTAACCTTAAAAGGAACCAGAAAAGCTCATATTGAACTTCAATAGTTTGTAAATAAAAAATTTGAGTTCTTCTTTATTTATATATCTCCCTTTTTGCTGTAGCTTTGTTAGTTTTTTCATAATAAATGTTTAAAATCGGGAAGATCATAATACTTCTCTCTGTTACTCCCCTTTCATGCAGCTCTTATTTTCTGGAATGGATTTACATTTCCGACTCACCGAACTCTATAAAGAGCTCATGTCGATTAATGAACTTACGCTTCCGACTCTTAAGTTTGCTTGCTTTAATTGGTCCTCTTGCCTACGTCACGAATGACGTCATTTTCTATTAATGTGCCCATTGGCCATGTGCAGTCGTCACTCATGATGTCAATTCCTAATATACGGTCAGTCATGCTGTTTACTTCCTTTGTTTTTCACGTGTTGTGGGTACTGTAAGTCTGTGACCTATTTACAATATGGCCAACAAGAGGCAAGCAAGTGTTTTAAATTATTTTGAGCCTAAAACAAAAAAGAAAACAAACAGTGATTTAATCTGTCCTTCTGACAGTGGTGAAACTTCACATAGAAGTGAAAAAACTGAAAATGTTGTTTCCTCGGTGTGCGAGTCACAAATGTCTTTGGATATTGGCACGTTCCTCGAAAAATCATGTACAGACGAGGAAAAATATAATATTCTTAAAAATCTTTGGGTACCCGGAGATTTATATAGTTTTCCGCCGGGTAAAAGAAACTTAAAATTTCAAAGGAAGTGGCTGACTGAATTTAAGTGGCTTGCATATTCTCGAGCAAGTGAAGGTGCATTCTGCAAGTACTGTTTTGTCTTTGCAAAAAATGTAGAAGTTGGTAAAGGAAATCACATAAGACTGAATATATGCGTTGGAAAGATGCAAAAGAGGATTTCCGCAAGCACGAAACTAACAATTATCACAAAGACAGCTGTGTTAAAGCACAAAATTTTTTGTCAGTGTTTGAAAATAAAAAAAAGGATATCTGTACAACCTTAAACAGTGCCAAAAGACAAAAAACCTCAGAAAACAGAAAAAAACTCATGCCAATTATTGAAACCATTATTTTGTGTGGCCGACAAGAAATTGCATTTCCGTGCTTTACTACGGTTTAGGATTGGTGGTGGAGATGAGAATCTAAAGAAGCATTTCACCGAATGTGGTCGAAATGCAACCTACACAAGCCCTCAAATTCAGAATGAAGTGATTAATATTTGTGGAATCTAATCCTGTCTCGTATCGTGAATCAGATCAGTCATTCAAAATATTCTAGTGTTCTGGCGGACGAGACCTCAGACATCTGTGGAGTGGAACAATATACTCTTTGTGTTAGGTACGTGTTAAAAAGTGGAGAACTATGTGCTGCGAGAAGATTTTCTGAAATTTGTTCCTATTCATGACTGTTCTGGTAGGGCACTTGCTGAAACATTATTAAAAGAACTGAGAGAGTTGGGGTTGGATGTAAACTACATGAGAGGGCAAGGATATGATGGGGTTAAGTCAATGAGTGGTCAATTGAAAGGATGTGCAGCTATTATACAACAAACGCATCCTCAGGCTCTCTACGTTCATTGCTCTAGCCATGCCCTAAATCTGGCCCTTTCCCATGCTTGTTCAGTGCCAATAATAAGGGCGAGTTTAACGGTAATGCGAGATATAATAGCTTTCTTTAGACATTCTCTTAAGCGAAGTCATGTGCTGAAAAGTTGCATCAATGAAATGTATCCTGGTGCCAAAAGAACCCGTCTTCTGAAATTTTGTGAGACTAGGTGGGTTGAACATTTAGATTCAATTCTGTTACTGAAGGAACTTTGTGCACCAATTTCTCAAGCTTTAAACAGAATTCAGGATTTTACGGACAAAGAGACTACAATGAAGGCTTTCACATTGTTAACTGCTATTGAGAGCAACAAATTTTTTATATGCTTGGTTATTGTTAGTCAGGTGTTTGCACTATTGCATGGCCTTTGCACATTCCTACAGTCTAAACAATGTGATCTTGCTTCTTGCCTGAACCATGCTGAAGTTTTAAAAGATGAAATACAAGCCCTGAGGGACTCTGCCGATTCGAAATTTAAAGCAGTTTTCTGTGAAGCCGAAAACTTGGGTAAAAGTTTGGGTACAACAATTCAAATGTCACCTTCGGTCGAACGGAAAGGTGATCACTTTGTTACACAGAATGTTGAAGAGTATTACAGACGTTGTGCGTATGTGCCTTTCCTAGACTTTTTATTAAATGAACTAAATGATAGATTTCTCAACCATAAAACTGTATTACAAAAACTGCATTCGTTGTTGCCGAAGAGATCCATCTTTCTGACGGATGAGGAAGTGAAAAACTGCTGCGAAACTTTGTCCCTTCAGTGGCCTGACGATGCAAGCGTTCCGGTAAAGTTCGAGGGGGAACTGAAGATGTGGAGACGAACTTGGAGAGACCAAAATGAAAAGCCCATCGATTTCATTACTTCTTTAAATGAATGCAATGAAGAAATATTCCCTACAATTCATGCATTTTTGAAAATAGGTGCCACTCTGTAATAACTACGGCCACTGCAGAAAGATCCTTCTTAACGCTAAGAAGAATTAAAACCTACATAATAAATTCTTCCTCTGAAGAGAGACTGAATGGTTTGGCCTTAATGAGCATTCACCGCCAATTAGAAATATAACCGGAGGATGTTCTTCTAGAAATGTCAATAAGGAAGAGAAAATTAAATATCGTCTTGTAAGGTAATGTAAACAATTTACATATCTTTGTTGAATATATATATATATATATATATATATATATATATATATATATATATACCTAAGACGTCCTAGGTGTATATATAGGTTCATATAACTTCCTCCGAAAAAAATTTCTGGCTACGGCCCTGATATATATATATATATATATATATATGTGTGTGCACCTCGGTGGTGTAGTGGTTAGCATCGCTGACTACGAATCCACCTGCCCCGGGTTCGAAACCAGGTGACGACAGGAGGCGCGCAGCAAACCCCAGCTGTTCATCCTTTCACACAGTAAAAATTGATGGATAGGTAAATGGGTACCCTTGGGTAGCCTAGTGATTAAGATGCTGAGCTGCTGATCGAGAGGTCGTGAGATCAAGTCCGGGGTAGGACTTTCTAATTTCTGCGCCCGTGGTGGGTCGTGGTTCGGATTCCACGTTAAACTGTAGGTCTAAGGTGGAGTGACAAGCTTGACCTTCATCAGCAATTCGAGCAGAAGCAAAACCAAGGTTAACTAAGGTGTGTGTATATATATATGAAATAAATCAAAACTGAGAGTAACGACAATAGATGTCGCTGCGAGGAACCCGTCCGGGAGTGACTCATGGCGATGTCAAACAAACTGCACTAATTCAGTAGTATGGGTGCATTTATGTCAAGGGAGGTGAGAAGTAATGGGGTATGGAATATGGGGGATAGGGAATAGGGAAGGGAGAGGGGGTTAATGGAGGAGAAATGGGGGTAGTGCCAAGGAGGAGGAGGAGTGTCAGTTGAATATAGTGTAGTGACTGCTTTTATTATTTATTTTCTTCATTATTTATTTAGGCTTCTTTCTACTTTACTATTTCTCTGTTTATTCTCTATCGGCTCTTTCTTTCATTTATCACTTTCTTCGTATAGTTTCCGGTAGCAACGCCGAGTTCTGACTCTAAAAGACCGTTATAAAGCCAATGGGAAAGGGGGATATTAATTAATACTCTTTATTAACACTTGTTACGTTTTATTAATTTCGAAAATGGTTTAGTTAATTAGGGGTATATGCGAGTATTAAATATTACTAAATATATTTCGGTCGGAGAGGGACACTCACTAAATTAATCTTACGTTACATTAAATCAACCTATCGCGTAAGGCGTTGCCTCAAGACTGAAAACCGTTATAGGGTAGTCCACTCTCAAAGCCTATTCAGTATTACCAACCCTACCCATTTTAAACAATTAGTTTCATAATTATTAGTAAATGATTTACATTAAACATTATCTTATTTAATTAAACAAAATTTAATATTCTTAACTAAGCATTACTACAATAGAGTATAGTTATCTAACCTAACCTAATACGAAAAAAGGGTCATATATATATATATATATATGTGTGTGTGTGTGTGTGTGTGTATCATACAATATATATATATGTATATATATATGACGTAATAATATTCATTTTAAGACCCTATTTTAAGAGCTGAAAAGTAAAATAAATTTGAAATTATATAAGGTTTAGAGATCATCTGATGTAATGCAGCACGCTCATCCAATGCTACTTTGAATATAGAGTATACTGTAGTTTAACCTAACCTAACCTATACACATAGGCGCAATAGGACTTCAACAACTAAAGTGTGTTAACAACAGCGATGTCTGCGGGAGAGTGACAAAAATATGCTCTGTTTTTTCCATGATAGGCAACTGTGTTTTTATATATATATCTATGAGAGGAGGGGCGACAACCTTGACCTTCGTGAAGTGAGGAATCATCGCACGGAACATTTGAAAGGTATATATATATATATATATATATATATATATATATATATTATATATATAATTATATATATATATAATATATATATATATATATACTACTAATTTCCAATGTTTTGCTGCTTAGCTCATGACATATACTTCAAATGTAAACTTAACAGGTACTAGAGATGAATTTGCTTACCTGGCTTTCATACTGTATGCTTCAGTGCATCTGCCCTATGCAGTGTATTGTAACACAGAAGCTTCTTCAAACTAGTCTTCAAAATGTGTTAATTTACGTCTAGCATGCAACCTAAAATTAATGCCATTAGCTCTGCACAAAGGTCCAAAAACAGTTTAAAAGTCTTTACTGGGGTAGTATGTTTCTTCAGGAGTATGTTAATACATGTGTTCAGTTATTAACATGCGCTGCAGGTCTTTACATATAAAATCCTTGCAGAGGAGCTAACTGTGTAGTTTAAGGTATATTTCTGTTTCAAAAAGCAAAAATGGGTACCAAAGCTCAGTTAACAACAGAAAAAAGACGGTCGATTGTAACTTAGAGAAATGAGGGCCAATCACTGAGGCAAATTGCAAAAAAAAATTAAAAGTTTCTGTGAATGCGGTTGCTTCTGCCATTAAACGGTACGAAGAAACTGGTCAAAATAAGGACAAAAAAAGGTCAGGGCGACCAAGAACCACAACAGACTCAGAGGACAAGTATATCCGAGTCACCAGTCTGCGCAACAGACGCCTCACAGAACCTGAAATCAAAGCCCAGCTGAACAACTCCAGAAGTACAATAGTTTCAACATCAACTGTTCAGAGAAGACTAAGAGAGGCAGGATTAAAAGGACGAATTGCAGCAAAAAAACCAATGCTGAGACTCCGGAACAAAAAGAAAAGGCTAGCCTGGGTTAAAAAACACCAAAAATGGACTGTTGAGCAGTGGAAATTTGTCCTTTGGACTGACGAATCAAAGTTCGAAGTTTTTGGATCCAAACGCAGAGTATTTGTGCGGCGCAGAGCGGGTGAAAGAATGACAGCAGTGTATTGTGCCAACAGTGAAGCACGGTGGAGAAAGTGTGATGGTCTGGGGATGTTTTGCAGGGGAGCAAGTTGGAGATCTCCACAAAGTCACTGGAATACTGAACCAACGTGGCTATCACAGCATTCTACAGCGCCATGCCATTCCATCTGGACTGCGACTAGTTGGCCAACAGTTCATAATGCAGCAAGATAACGATCCTAAACACACTTCCAAGCTGTGTCAAAATTACCTGAAGCAGAAAGAACGGCAACGTCAGCTCACAGTTATGGAATGGCCAGCACAGTCCCCGGATCTGAACCCCATCGAGCTAGTGTGGGATGAACTGGATCGACGAGTGAAAGCCAAGCAGCCATCCAGTGCTCAGAAACTCTGGGAATTCTTACAAGAGTGCTGGCAGCAGCCTTCACCAGACTATCTTCTTTCTCTTGTTGAACGCATGCCTCGAATTTGTTCTGCTTCAATTGCTGCTAGAGGAGGCTATTTTGATGAATCTAAAATTTAGACTTTGCTTTTGGTAAATTGTCCTGATTTGTTGTTATTTAAGTTACCATGTTTGTACTAATGAATTTGTGTCATGATAACTTAGTTAATAAATAAAAAACTTTAAACAAATTTTGAAATTTATGAATATTTCAGGGTGTACTTAAACTTTTGACTGGTAGTCAATATATATATATATATATAATATATATATATATTAATAAGAAGATAAGGACAATAAGATTTATGGCTGACGTGATTTAATGACCTTTTATAATTTGTATTATTCAGTAAAATTTTTCTTAAATGTGAACACAGCAAATATATTGTTCTTAAAAAAACAAATAAAATTTTATTTCATTTCCTTCCCTGAATCGGAAGTTAATCCTCTTTTTAAAACCGAATGCTATCTGTCGCCTTACTCGTAGACCTCTGAAACCATTTTAAAAACCTTTTCGAAAGAAACGAATGAAAACAGAGCAAATACTGTATATCTCGTTCTTAAAAAAAAAAAAATTCAATTCCTTCCATCACACAAGTGAATCCTCTTTTTAAAATCGAATGCAACCTGACACCTGTTTTCTTCAATGATTCCAAAGTAATGAAAAGGGTAACGAAGGTAATCTTGTGTTTATTTAATGTTTCGCAAATTATGTAAGTTGATCCAGATAGAGATGAATATATAACTCTCCATATTTTAAATATGATTTTTTTGAACAAAATTTCTAAAAATATGGTGTTTTTTTGCAGTATAGTAACTTCGTAAACTTAAAATTAGTTATAGAACATATGTTAATCTTATAATATATATGGTTAATGTCTTGCAATACAGTTTTCTGTTACAAGTATAATTCGATAATTCAAAGGTTAACGAAAGTAATCTTCAGTGTTTAATTTAATATTTCTCAAATTATGTAAGTTAATTATAAATGCTTAGTTTATTATTGGGAATGTACCGATTAATTTAACTTGGCCCTTATATTAAGCTTTGGGCTTTACTATGCTCTCTGATTAATTAGTAATAAAACATATCACTTCATAGGTAGTTATAATTAATAGTGATATATAAGTCACGAATAGGAAGTATTAAATTAGAATACACAAACACGTATTGCCTGAACTAAGGGGTAAGTTGGGGTTATGAGAGATAATCCTTTCCCCCGCACATGACCACTATACATACAGTGGTGGGCACCGTTAACCAAAAAGTTAATTTCGATAACGATAATCCGTTAACCCCAGTTTTTAACTCCGATAACGATAATCCGATAATTTTACTACAACGTTAACGGAAGTTAACGATAATCCGTTAACGATAACTATTTCTTTACTAACATTTAAAAAAATCAAGGAAAAAAGCTTTAAAACCCATAGAAAATGTTTATTTATGCAAAATCCAACAATAAATAGGTATTTAACTGTATTTTTATCAAGTTTTGCAACTTTTTTGCTTAATAACTTTTTTTTTTATTTTTAATAAAAAATGTACTGATTACATGTTTTGAAACCCTTGTAACCAGTAACCACTAACCATTAACTAAATTTTAATTTACCAGAGAATTATTATGGCGGGAACTGAAAGGTAAAATTAAATTTTAGGCACATTTATTAAAGACTATGACACAATGTGCTGGTTGCCCTTCAGAAAGACCAACTTCTCAAAGTTAGACCCAACTGCCAGTCTTGACCTCTTGGGCCTCAGGATGTCCTTGCCGAGAGAGAAGAGCCGTTCCACTGCGGCAGAGGACGGAATTGGCAGACTGAAGTTATGGCGGTTTGAATTCATTCGCGGAGCGGTGATCTTCCGTGAATGACTCCTCGCAGTTAACGTGTTAACGGACTTTAACAGACTAAATATCGAGTTATCGGAAGTTAACTGGTCCGATAACGATAAATGGAAATTAACTTCCGTTAATAGTCCGTTAAAAAAAGTTAACTTCGTTAATTAACTGTTATCGGATTAACGCTTTAGTGCCCAACACTGCCACTATATAAGCAGGTCGACGTATAATAGGATTCATTAATAAATAAATAAAAAAATAAAAAAATAATAAAATAAAAAAAATAAAATAAAAAATAAAAGAGGTAGAAAACCCAAACTATAAGCTAACAAGTCAAGCACCCTACAAAAGCTTGAACGCGCAAGGAAGTGAAACACCAATCACCAGACCTTAACCCCCCCCCTAAAAAAAAAAAAAAAAAAAAAAAAAAAACCTGCGCATCCTTGGTGAGCCCGAGGACCTATCAACTCTTCATCTATATTTCCCATTTCCCCACTTTCTGATATCACTCCTACACCTCTAATTTAACCTCTTATAACGTCAACTCAACTCACTCATAGGATTCATTAATCGAAAATTCACCGCTTCTTCCAAGTGTCCAAATATGTACACTACTTCGTTTGTGTTAAATCGAGATGTTGAACTCCTCAAACTTTAGTACCGACTTTTTATCGTACGTGATATAGTTTCTCCTATGAAAAGTGAAATTTTGTTATTTTTAAAATTATCTTGTTATTTATAATTGTAATATAAATGTATATAATTTTTTATTCATTGCAGACCTCAGACCTATTTCACAAAGCTGTGGAAACCGGGATTATATTCGATTCAGATGCCATCGAAGAAGCTCTGTAAGTAATTTTTCTGTATTATTATTTACAGTTTTCTTTTTTTTCACGAGCGGAAAGCTCCAGCCGTTTATAAAATATTTCATTCTTAGAAAAAGCAGCTTAACATTTTATTTTCCTGTTGAACCATTATAATATTTGTTTATACTCAGTGTGTGTGTATATATATATATAGTTTAATAATAAGATCGAGTTTAATAATAAGATGAACTCTGCCATGGGGAATGACACCTGGAATTCATACATAGGGTGATTGTTTTTTAATAATTTATTTAAATCTCCTGACTTTTCCGAATACTATATGTGATTTTTATTCATTTATAGGGAACGGGCCCAACTCAGTGATGATAACTGTGAGTCTGACCTCTACAACGTAGAACTTGTGCGCTAAGCACAACCAGCATCCGATATGGTGAGCCAAGAGACCATGTAAGTTTTTTTTACCTTTGTTTAAATGTCTGTTTGTTTAAATGTCTGTAATCCTTCTAATTTTCTTTATTCATTGTACAGCTCGGGTTCAGTTTCACAAAGCTGTTAAAAACGGGGTTATGTTCGATTCAAATACCGTCGATGAAGCAAACATGATTATTACTGATGCTCTGTAAGTAGTTTTTCTGTATTATTATTATTATTATTTACAGTTTTTCTCTTTTTCACAAACAGGAAGCTTTAACCGTTCATAAAATATTTCATGCTTAGAAAAAGCAGCGTAACATTTTATTTTCCTGTTAAATCATTATATTTGTTTATACTCAATATATATATATATATATATATATATATATATATATATATATATAGAGAGAGAGAGAGAGAGAGAGAGAGAGAGAGAGAGAGAGTTTAATAATAAGATCGAGTTTAATAATAAGATGAACTTTGCCATGGGGAATGACACCTGGAATCCCATGCCGGTCCCAAGCCCGGATAAAAGAGGAGGGGTGCCACGACAGGCCTAGCAAGCCGGTGGTGTAAAAACCTTATCGCTCCATAAACTCAAGAACCAGCCTCGGAACCAGGATTGATAAACAGATCACGGACAAGGAAACGAAACTGGACACGAAAAATGGACACTCAGGATTAGATGCGGAACGATTAACATTGCAACTTATAGGGGGAAAGAAGATGAAATGCTGGACATCATGAGAAAAAGTAAAATCGACATCTTAGGAAGGGCAGAAACAAGGCATATGGGTGGAGAACTGAGAAGGGACTTGGGGGATGGATATGTGCTCATGTACAGAGGAGTGGAGGAGGATCGGAGGAGGATGCACGGAGTGACAATGATTATTGGACTGAGACTGTCCCCAAACATACAGACTGTAGAATTAATAAGCGAAAGACTGATAAAATGAAGTTGAGAATCAGGAATAAAACATATATTCTCTACCAGGTTTATGCGCCACAACAGGGGCATAGTGAAGAGGAGAAGGCCAACTTCATGGAACTACTAGATGACAATTATGAAGTGAGAGGAGAGGAGGTGGGACTGCTTATGGGAGATTTAAATGGCAGAGTGCGAATGGAGAGGGAGGGAGTGGAGCAGGTAATTGGACCTTTCGGAGAACAAACCGAAATAAAGAGGGAGAGAAACTAATAGATTTCTGCGTAAGGAACGAACTAAAGATCATGAACGGATTTTTTAAACACCAGGAGACCCATAAGTTTACAAGATACAGGTGGAACCAAGTGACAGGAAACTTTGACCAAAAATCCATCATAGATTACTTTATATGCTCCGATAAGAGAATTATTGGCGATGTCAAAGTGATACCAGGGGTTACGTTAGACTCTGACCACAGATTACTGATAGCAGATATGAAAATGCAGAAAATAGTAGCACCACAAGAGGAGAAGAGAACGGTAATTACGACAAAGAAACTGCAGGATGAGAACATTAGAGTCAGATTCAGAGAAGAACTTGAAAGAAACATAGCTGAGATGGAGGAAAACAATGAAAGGGAAACCGTGAGAGATTGTGCTAAGAGGGTTGCGGAAGAGATTTTGGGAACTGAGTGGGTTGGGGAGGAAGAAGAAGACATACACCATGGTGGACAGACACAGTGAGAGGCGCAGTAAAACAGAAAACTATAAAACATAGGAAGTGGTTGAAGCAACGTACACAGGAATCAAGATGGGAATATGTACAAGGAAGAAATGACGCTGAGAGGGAGAAGAAAAGGGCAAAACAAATGGCAATGAGGGAATTGGGAGAAAAGTTGAGAGAAGATGAGAAGGGAAACAAAAAACTGATTTACAGCCTTGCAAAATCTTATAGGAAGGTAAAGAAAAAAGTATAGAGCATTAAAAATGAAGCGGGAAATGTGATAGTGGAACCTGGAGCAATTAATAGAAGATGGTCAGATTATTTTAAAGATCTATTGAATGGAGATCCAGAAGAAGTGGAGGAAGCAGATGGAATATACCAGGAATTAGCAGAACAGGTAATTATTACCAGAGAAGAAATGGAAGAGGCTGTTAATAAAATGAAGAATGGAAAGTCGACGGGAGTAGACGAGTTTCCGATTGAACTTATAAAGGAGGGAGACGAAGCCATGAAAGAAAAAATTCGAAACATGTTAAATAATTATTGGAGAGAACATCAAGTCCCTTGTGATTGGGGAAAAACAAATATCGTTCCAATATATAAAGGAAAGGGTGACTCAGGTAGATGTGAGAATTGTAGGGGAATATCGCTTATTAATCATATAACAAAACTTTATGAAAGAATAATAGAAAAAAGAGCAAGGCAAATAATTGAAGCAAGGTTGGGAGAGGAACAGCATGGTTATCGGAAAGATAGAAGTACGGTAGATCTTATTTTTGGCCTCAGTTCTGTTAAAGAAAAGGCATGGGAATTTAGTACTAACATCTATGTAATATTCACAGATCTTAAAAAAGCATTCGATACAGTGCCCAGAGGGTTCAGAGTAAGATTAGGGACTAGTTTCTCCATTATTTTCCAAGTGTAAATAATGGTGTATCTCTCTCTTCTCCTTTCCAGTGAATATAGGTCTAGTTCGCGTAACCTTTCCCAGTAATTTAGTTCTTTGCACCCATTGATCTTGGCTGTGAAGCTTCTCTGGATTCCCTCCAACTGTCTAATGTCTTCGTTTTTATATGGGGATGTTAGGACCGAGCAGTATTCCAATTTGGGTATTATCTGGGTTTTCAGTAGAGGAATCATTACATTCCTATCTCTTCGTTTAAAGGTTCTCAATATCTGACCCGTTATTCTCTTTGCTCTGTTTACTGCTATCTTATTTTGTGTTTCAAATTTCGCATCATCTGTCATTACAACCCCTAAATCTTTTGCTCTGGAATTTCTCTGAATTTCCTGTCCATTTGGGGTATAATATTCCATGGACTTTAGGTCTTCTCTTTTTCCGTACCGTAATAGCTGAAATTTCTCGGTGTTAAACTTCATATTGTTGTCTTCCGTCCACTTGTAGATTTGTTTATGTCGGTTTGTAGAGATCCTATGTCTTCTGGGTTTCTTATTTTTCTACTGATCTTTGTGTCATCCGCAAAGGATGTTACTGTGCTGTCTCTGGTAACGTCCTCATCTATGTCAGTTAGCATGATTATGAAGAGTAGTGGAGCTAATACTGTTCCTTGTGGTACTGAGCTGAGGACCTCTGATTCTGATGAAGATACTCCTTGTACTGTAACGACTTGCCTCCGCTCACTAAGGAAATTATATATCCATTTCCCTACTTTTCCTGTTATTCCCATATATTTCAGTTTATGTATTATGATTCCGTGGTCACACTTGTCGAACGCTTTAGCAAAGTCTGTGTATAGTACATCATAGTTTTCATTACTTTCAAGTGAATCAATAATGTTGTTGTAGTGTTCCATTAGTTGTGATAGGCATGATCTGCCTGACCGAAACCCGTGTTGGTTATCATTGAATTTTTTCTGAGTTTCCAAAAAGTCATAGATTTTCTGTCTAACTATTCTTTCAAATATTTTAGTGAGATGAGATGTAAGCGACACTGGCCTATAGTTTTTGGCCTCGGATCGATCTCCTCCTTTATATATTGGGACTATGTTCGCGCTCTTCAGGATGCCCGGTATTTCTCCCGTGTAATGATCGTCTCCATATCCAGTATAGGGGCTCAGCGATTGCATTCTTGCAGTTTTTGATCAGTGTGGCATTCCATTTATCCGGTCCTGCCGCTGAGTGTGTTTTTAGTTTCCCTATGGCTTGTGTAATATCATCCGTCGTAAAGTCGAAATCCGTTATACTTTCCCCTTGTGGTTCTTCTTCAAAGAACGCGTTTCTATCGCATATCAATTTGTCAGTTTTTGGGATACTGAAAGATGATTCATACTGATTTTAATATTTCAGATACTTCTGTTAGATCATCAGATAAATCACTGTTCTCATTTTTTAAAGGTCCGATAGTCGCATGGTTTTTCGACTTTCTTTTTGCGAAATTATAGAAGTACTTTGAGTTAGCCTTTATCGCTTCTATAGCATCTTCTTCTTTTTCTGTATGCTTCTCGATTAGTTCCTGTATGACGACATCGATACTTTTAGTTTATCATTTAATATTTTTCTGATGTTGTTATCTTTACAATTACTTAATTTTGCAGTCACTCTTTTTCTCTTTCGGAACAATGCCCTCTTTTGTCTTTCGAACCTGCTTCTCTTTCCTCTTTGTTGTATCTTTGGGACATGTTTTTCCACAATTTCTAACGTCTTCTCCTCTAACGTCATTAGCATCTCTCCGTTGTCTTGGCCTCGAAAATGGTTTTCCAATCTATTACTTCCATGCTGGATGTCACATCTTCCCAGTTTATAGCTTTGGAGTGAAAATTAAAAATTTCGAATTTGCTTCTTTCTGTTGTGCGTGTTCTTTCCTTTCCTGTTGCCTTTATATTAGTTGTTATTTCAATGATGTTGTGGTCTGATATCATAGTTGGGGATATTTCTACATTATCAATTAGATTACTGTTGTTTGTGAATACCAAATCTAGGCAGTTGTTTTTTCTTGTGTTTTCTGTTATTTCTTGCGTTAACATAAATTCATCAGCTAAAGCTAGTAGCATTTTTACCTGCTCCTGGTCTTCTCGTGTGCCCCCCTTGTCCTGGTGTATACATATATTTTTTCCTATCCTTTTATATTTCATGAATGGGAAATTAAAATCACCACAGAGAAAAATATTTGGGGTTGGAGAGTGTAGATCTTTTACAAGTTTCTTACCTCTGTAATGGAATCTGAAAATTTTGAGGTTGGCGTGTTTGGGGGTCTGTACATTACAATTAGTACCATATTTAATTTTTCAATTTTTGCTGCTACACATTCTACGTAGTTGTTTGAGGTACTTATAGCCATTTCTGCTATGTGCCTTTCGCGTGTGTAAATAGCACATCCTCCTTTACGTCTCACTGTTCTGTCGGCTCGGAGGATGTTATAGTTGTCAATTTGTATTTCTTTTTTGTCAATACAGGACTCACAATTTTCACAGTTCGCCTGGCAGTCCTTTAGATGAGTTTCCGTGAGGCATGCAAAGTCTGCTCCGGCTTCTTGCATGAGTCCTTTCAGGTATAAACTTTGTTCGTGGATGGTTTGATTTAAGGCCCTGTATGTTGGCTAGGATTATTTTTATTTTTTCTCTTTCTTTTTCGCATACAGGTGGTTCCGATTTGTTTTCCAATGGGGGTGCCGGTTTCGTTGCCTTGTGGTCCTCCGAGAATTTACCTCTTTTTATCTTTGTCGGTACCTGTTGTCCCGATAACGCATGAAGTGCCTTTGTTCGTACCTTCTGTCCGGCTCTCGGATTTCTATATTTGTCAGCTGGTTTTGTAATTGCTGGAGAGTATTTAGCAGCTGAAATGTGTTGGCTGCGTCTAAAAATTGCACTCTTCTTTGATGTTCGTTTTTTCTGTTCCCTCGTTGCGTTCCTTTGAGGGTGGTGGTATCGGCATTTTTTTTCGTATTTGCAACTCCCATATCTTTCATAAGTGTTGCAGACCGTAAGATGGTGGAACATGCATTTCTTATCAAACTTGCAGTATCCACTTGTGTAATTTTGCATAATGTGGGATGTGCATATATGCATTGCCCATCCCGATATCTGCAGTTTCCTTTCGCGTAGTATTTGCATACGATATTTTCTACGCTTCTGCTTCTTTTCTTATTATTTTCAAGTTCTTATTTTGGCATTATCATTATTTTTCTTTGGCTGTTTATTTTCTACGTTTTTAGTTATCTTTTTATCATTTCGCTCGTTGGACCGTTTGTCTACTTCGCACTTTTACTTATTTCTTTCCTTTCATCTATGTCTTCCTTCCGTATTATATTGTTTATATCGTTATTTGTTATTAAATTGTTGTTCGTTATTATGCTGTTATTCGTTATTTCGTCTTCTCTCTCATCCACCCTGTTTTTCGTTGGGACCATTTCGGACCCATGTGTCCCCATTATTTCATTCTTTTTTGTAACTTTCGAGTCTGCTATCTCCATTTCTTTAAAGACCGCGAAAGAATTTACGGTCTGTGTACATGCGCCACATAGAAATTTGATCCCCACGACGTGTTTCGCGTTCGAGACAAGAGTTATTTCCCTATCATTCCAATTCATGCAGTTAAAGTCGTTTAATCGTTGGCAGAAATCACATCTAATCGCTAGGTTTTCCGTTGTTACAATTGCACAAATTACAGATTAAGTGAGAATTTGGACCCATATCCATGCTATTCCTTAATTAGCGTAAAAGAAATACCCACACAAATTCTTTATTTATTTATTTTTATTTCTTTCTTTCCTTTCGATGGTCGAGGGTATTTCGAGGGTTTTCTGACCTTTGCGTTTTATGACCTTTTTCCTGCTTTGTTTCAAACTTTCTCGAATGCCAACCGTATTTCGTTTTGAATATATACGTTAAAATTGGTGATAAATTATGTAAACTGTATTGCACTTTCTTAATTTTAATGAATTTCACTTTATAATTTATATGCACGGATTCACTGATACTTTATACACTTTCGGGTGCAAACAGAATAAACCGCCGAGTAGATTATTCCCTTCTAATTTAGATGTTAAATATATATATATATATATATATATATTTTATTTATTTAATTTTCAGATTAGGTTAGGTAGCTGTATATTCAACTGGCATTTCCCCTCCTCTCTTTGGCACTCCATCCATCTCTCTCCCAATCTCTCTCCCTTTAACCCCTCCCCATCCCCCATTACCCCACCTTCCTCGACATAAATGGACCCATACTACTATTCATTTCATACGGAATGACAAATTCTGTTCTTCGGGATGAGTTAATAGTTATCGCATTTTGTTTGCGCACCAGAGACAGCTGGAGCCACTGGAGAATAAATTGAGTCACTTTTAAATGACTTGGTGTTCAATGACCAGAGAGATCCCTGCATGGATTCGATGACCGAGTTTTAGAATACTGCAAAGTAGTTTTCAAGCATGGCGATGAATACAGAAGAAGACCTTTAAAGGTGTTTTTAGTTGTGAAAATCAGTGGCATTCTTTAATCAAAGGTAAGAGTAAAATAAAACATTAACGTAAGAATTTCCCATAGAAATATTTCCCACAAGTAAAGAAGTTCTTACCACCCTTACCTAACGTGATGGATAGCTCTTTAGCCTTTTATTTAAGAGGTACTGGGTTCGAATCCTGTTGGGGTCATATATATATATATACATACATATATATATATAGTGTGTGTGTGTGTGTGTGTGTTTAGAAGGAATCTGTGTAGTGAGTTATAAATAAATTAGGTGTATGGTTTGTCAAAAAAGTTTGTTTCATCTCTGTAGGACTTTGGTAAAACTTTGGTAAAACTTAAAAACGCCGTGTACGTGAACAAGAAATGTACGAGAGACCAAATAAAACCAGAGACTTGTCGTGTCATCAATAACATGCCGTCGGATGAAAGAGCCCCGTTTCACATGATTCAGAGTGTTCAGCTCTGCTTGAAGGCGAAAGGAAACCACTTTCAACACTTGTTTTTAACTCACAACTTTTACTTTTACTTTATTACTGCATTTTCGTTTATCAATAATACGTTATTGTACTAAATGTAATAGGCTTGTACTGTAATTCTGTGCGCAGCTCCTTTTTGAAGCGGAACATTCGTAGGTTTAGGTTGTGAAACAGTTTGAATTTCATCAGATTGCTTGGTATTAATAACACAGGAAATGGGTTATTCACATCCATTGGATAAATTTTTATGAAGTCTCTCTCTCTCTCTCTCTCTCTCTCTCTCTCTCTCTCTATATATATATATATATATATATATATATATACACACACACATTTCTCTTTATTTCACAATAAACACGTAAAATAAATAAATGATGCAAACCCACAAAGAAAATTGAAAAGCGATTCGAAGACCTTTCGTTTATTTAACAGTACACCTCGTCAAGGAGGTGATAACGGGTACACAGAACGAGTACTATGGTCGAAACCTTCTACAGCGTTTCTCCTCACCTGTTATTACTATTATTATTCTATCCCCCAACCCCATCCCCCAAAGGTCAGCTACTTCCAACCAGTTGGCACACACACACACACACACACACACACACACTTTCCTGACCTTAAGTTTTTAAATAAAATACCGTTGTTCACTCTATTATCATATGATATGTTTATATCCAAGAAATAGTTATAATTAACTGAATTACTACCAGTGTATTTACGTAAATATAAATCCCTCAATACATAGATACACAGAGCAGTTAAGTGGGACGTGGGTGGGCAGTTGCCCACGTATAGAAGGATTTCACCCGCCTGGGTTTTACCTGGAAAAATCTGGGTTTTGTTTTAGATCAGTCAGAAGTTAAGTCATTCTACCATATATACCTTTAGTATATTGTTTTTTATGTTATTTTTACTATTGACTATTGTGGGTATTGTATTATTTCAAATGGATATAAAAATGGTAAATTACAGTATCTTCTACTTTCATTCTCGAGGGTTCAAGGTAAAATAATCCGTTTCAGTTGATGGTTGCCCAATAAGAAAAAACTAATTCATTTGGGAACTAGGCTCAGGGTTTTCGATGTGCAGAAATAAAGTTCATACATTTAGTGTGGTATAAAAATAAATCTCTGGTGCATAACGTATTAGACAGTGAGAATGGACAATACTCACAACTGTTGCTAACAGTGGTATGGTCTAAATGATGATGACCCATAAAGTTTTTCTCGATCATGGTGATGGGTATAAGTCTGTTAACGAAGTTAAGTCAGGTATTGCGTTCTATTTGCTAAATTGTAGATGTTAATCATTAATAAATTCTTCCAGTGTTACAAGTTAGCTCAATTTTGGTCCAACTGATTGAGAAATAAATTTGAATATGGGTCAAAGTAAAAGTTAAAAATTGGCAAACATGTGTAATGTTTGAATCTTGTACACCAGTTTCAGTGTTGCCATGTTGTTTATTTATGCACTTTCTGTACTTTAGACGTACTTGCAGAGTACCAAATTACCCAACTGAAAAAGCCAAATTACCTTAATGGGGTAAATTACCCATAGTTTGGGAAACGTTGTTGTAGATGTTAATAAAAAATAAGATCTTGCTCAATTTTGGGCCAACTATTTGTGAAATAAATATAAATATAGCATAGTTTTAAAAGGTTCCCATTCACCTGATCTGTGTATCTACTGTATGTATTGGAGAAAATTAAAGTTAAATACACTGGCAGTAATGCAGTTAATTCTAACCATTTCTTGGATATAAACATAGCATATGATAGCGCGTACCACAATATTTAATTCAAAAACTTAAGGCCAGAAAAGCTCATTTGTACATATTAAACATAATAATTTTTTATCAAATGATTCTCACTGTAAACTCACAGACAAGTGTTCATGTTAGCTAAAGGGAGCCGGAAAGACCATGATTAAATCTTACAGCTATCATACTATCATAAAATTAATCCTTGGTGGGATTACAATAAGACACCTGTGGGAGGTTCCGAGGAAAATACCTGGACTTCAGTTCCTGAAATTAATAGCCTGATTAAAGAGTTAAAAACTCTGAACATACTGTCAGCAACATTGAATTTGTATAAGTCATTTAGTTTTAAAATAATTAGCTCTTTGAACATTGAGGAAATGTGACTTATTCTTTTGTCATTATTCGAGAGAATTCGCAGACATTTTTTAGGAATGATTCTTCCAAAGGATGTTTTATATATTTCTTGGGGCTACCCCATATTGTAATGCGATATAATAAATGTGGATAGATTAAGGAATAATATAGGGTAAAGAGTGCGTTTTGAGGACGGGTCTTTTATAGTTGAAATAGTATGAAGATAAATCTTGATATTTTGGATTTGATATGTTGCACGTGACTTGATATTTAGGTTTTCGTCTAAATTAATCTCAAGTACCTTAACCTCATTCATCCTTGCAGGAGTAGTATTCCTAGTTTTTATTTGATAGTTTGTATTCATATATTTTGTGATAATAATTATATAAGATGACTTTGTCAGGTTCAATAAAAGTTTATCAGCACACATCCATTTATACACATTTTTTAACTGCCTGTTCGTTTTACTAATCAGAAAGTCTACGTTATGATGGGAACAAGTAAGTATGGTATCATCTGCACATTGTACGCAAGTTATGTAGTTGAGAGATGAAAATCGTTGACGTGAATTAGAAAGAGTAATGGCCCAAAAATAGATCCTTGTGGGACTCCACTAGTTAGCATCGCTTTGTCGGATTAATTATCTTTTAATGTGATGTACTGATGACGATTTGACAGATATGATTTAAACCAATCGAGGATATTTCTCTTATTCCGTATATGTGAATTTTATTCAATAAAATTTCATCCGAAAGTGTATCAAATGTTCTTGACGAGTCGAGAAAGATCAAGGTAGGGCAGTGTGTTTTTTGCTGTTTAAGTTCTGATACACATTTTCTAATTGAACGTTCACGGTATCTTCCGTTGTACGTACACCTCTAAACCCAAACTGTATTTTAGTTAAGATACCGTGTTTCACTAAGCATTTAGTAAGTTTGTTGCGTACGATTCTTTCAAATAAAGTTGGCAATACGGAAATGGGGCGATAATTGGATGAAATGTTTGGGTTTCCCGACTTAAATACAGGGTATACTCTGGCTTCCTTTAGACTGACAGGGAATATCCCTAGTGCTACTGATTCATTCATTAAGTTACTGACTAGTATTGCAATTTTATCGGATATTAATTTGTATATTTTTACCGGGATCGTATTGATGTCAAAATCTTTATTTTTTTAGATTTTTTTATTGTATGGTAGGATTGATGAAAGAAAAATAAGTTTGGATTTGATTGTGGCATGTGTTTTCGGTAGTGACTAGTGACTGTCTGTAATTGGGACCGAGGCTGCAGTATTGGAGCCGATATTTGCAAAGAAGTTGTTTAATAAACTGGCTGTGTCTTTGGGGGTCATTCTAAGAATTTCCGCCTTGTGGAGGGAGGACAAGGGATTTGTTTTAACTTTCTTTGTGCTAATTAACTCTTTCAAAGTGTTCAATAGCCTTTTTGGATTGGATTTTTGTTCATCAATTTTTTAACAATACTTAATTATCTGCTTTTGCTTTTGTGTCTGTTCGGTAAGAATATCAGTTTTCCATAGTTCAAAGAGAGTATGCTTGCGTTTATTTTAATACTCACAATGAGTGGTGGTCTGATCTATTGGTTGTTGTATATAGTTTTAGATATTACTTTTGATTTAAGAATGCTTTAAGAATGCTTGAAATTTTGTCCCAATATCATGGTTAATTTCGGTTATTTTAGTCCAGTCAAAAGCTCTTATTCCTCTCAGTGGTTTTAATTTGTTACTATAGCTGTAAGATCTATAGTCAACTTTTATAGTTTCCTTTACTGAGAAATGGGTGATTAGTATGGTGTACGTAGGCGAGTGATCGGTGATATTTAATATAATTATACCAAAGATGCAGTCAAGTGGGAACTGCTCCCAGACCTGATCTAGCAAAGTCGACTTTCTGATGTCATCGTGGAGTCTAGATGTCTTTGCAATAGCTAATTTAAAACCACTTGTCTTCATGATGTTGTGAAGGAAGCTTGCGTTATTATTTGAATGTTCTTTTGTGAGATCATTATTTAAATCTCCAGCAATAACACAGTTGTTACCAATATCATTGGAGGTTAGAATTCTACCGATATTTGTAATAAAAGTTGGTACGTTACCAGTTGGTGGTCGGACAATACCTAAAATTGAATACTGGGTGTTATGAATAAACGTTGCAGTTGCGAATGTTTCTGAGATATTGTTTATGATTGCCAGTTCTTCGATACTTTTACTCTTGCAGTTTGAATCTACAAACATACTTAAACTTCTTCACATATTGTTAGCCCTACGTACATACGTGGTAGCTTGTGTACCTTGGAATGTTAAAAATTCTTATTATTTTCATTTAACCAGGTTTCAGTTAATATAATGCTCGTGAATTTGTTGTAATAATTTTAGGTTAGCTGTCAATTCGTCAAAGTGGCTTGGGAGATTGCGAATGTTTAAGTTCAGAAAAGACAGGTTTCCATTGCTGTATTTCTTGTTTAAAAAGTTGTCTACTAAAATATAATCGGAGTTGACAAAGTTTTTAGATTCACTAATTTCATTTACAGTATTGAGAGTATTTAAAGTGTTGATCATGATGTGAAGATTAGGGTAATATGGTAATAAAAATAATAAAGCACATATACACACACACACACACACACACACATATATATATACAACATGCACATATAAAACAGTATGAAATCCCTAAAATATTCAGGGATTTCATCGGATCAAATGTAGAATTCGGACCCCAGCCTTCTTTAGTTAGCTTTATAAGGCTAACTAACGAAAATATCACGACTTAACCTAACCAATCGTCAAGGGCGTACAGTTAACCTAACGATTGGTTAGGTTAGGTCGTGATATTTTCGTTAGTTAGCCTTATAAAGCTAACTAAAGAAGGCTGGGGTCAGAATTCTACATTTGATCCATTTCATCTATACTACTACCTATACAATATACTGTAACTAAGGTTTATTTTCGATTTTGCAACTCTTAAATTTCTTTTATCTATTGGAGTGTTACTAATATTAATGTTGAATTGGACAGTGACACATTCTTTAAGATGTTATACAATAACATTGGGAGAAAGTTGATCCGTCACTCACCTGTCAAAATATGATAATTAATTTAATATGGAACTTTAATTTTGATTCACCATTTAAAACTAATGTCATTGTCACGGAAACCTTAGAAAGACATCGACAGAAACAATTTTTTTAATCTTTTAACGAAAACATTGAAACAAGGATTATATAAAATTAATTTGTCACGTTGCTTCTGAACGGTGACTTTAAGAAACAACAGAGGGAGGATTCTGCTGAATAAGTGAAATTTCATTGCTTTTATAGTTTCAAATTCAACTTTGTTTCATGAATGTTTTTAATCACTTTTACAAATCAATGTTGACACAAAACTAAATAATCATCCTCCGCTCATCGTCAACGCTGACTCACTGAATCAACTTAGCGTTATGTATTTGGTGACAACTCGCTCCTCAATACGAGAACCGGCTATCGGAGTTAGATGGAGTTATATGTAGGTAGGGTATATTAGGTTAGATTAAGCAGGTTCTATTAATTATTTTACATACAAAAAACAGTAAAATGTTGAGGTTTAACTTTGATGGATACCCGTTAGCTCAGTGGTCATGGTAGCGGACTCTGAGCGGTGAGACTCTGGTTCGCACCCGTCTGCTGGCTCCTGAGTTGGGTTGAACTGACCACTTACACTGTCATTGCTCGGGCTAGAAGTGACCCCAGAGGCACACTCACCTACAAATCGTGGGGAAATGAGCTTCTTGGCTCTTTCATTTTGTTAACGTAACATAATATATATAAATATACCTTTCAACCTTTCAAATGTTCCGTGCGATGATTCCTCATTTCACGAAGGTCAAGCTTGTCGCCCCTCCTCTCGAGTTGGCCTGGTGAAGTAGAGAGTTGGTTTCTTGTACTCTCCACCTCACATGCCAGGTACGCCAGCTTCATCTGGGATTGTTCTGAGCCAGGCGTTTAATCTTCTTTTGAAGATATCCACCGCAACACAACACCACTCGTGTTCTTAGGGCTACGTCGTGGCCAATGTCGTAACACCACTTCCGGGAGAGCAGCGAAGTTAAGCGACATTGGGTCTGGGTAGTAGTTGGATGGGAGACCGTCATCTGCGCCCAGATTATGTAGCGACCCGTGGTTCGGATCCCACGTAAAGCTGTAGGTCTCCTCCGTCATATGACCTTAGATGTTGCGAAGGAGGTTAAACAACCCCAATAAAAATAAAATCGTGTTCCTTAGTTCCTTGAGCAAATGATTAAAAAGTGTTGGTCCTCTCACAACAAAACTATTTTCCTTGAGGGTTGAGGATGTTCCCTGTCTAGCCTTCAATTTGGGAACACGACACATTATTCCTTTTCTACTTTCCACTGTTGTTTTGGGGGTTATGGGATTCATAGTAAGATTAGGGGCGAGTTCGTAATAATAATAAATAATGGTGTACCTCTCTCTTCTTCTTTCCACTGAATATAGGTTTAATTCACATAACCTTTCTCAGTAGTTTAGTTCTTTGTACCCATTGATCATGGCTGTGAAGCTTCTCTGAATCCCTTCTAGCTGACTAATGTCTTCTTTTTATATGGGGATGTTAGGACCAAGCAGTATTCCAGTGTTTTCAGTAGAGGAATCATTATGTTCCTATCCCTTCGTTAAGGTTCTCAGTATCTGTCCAGTTATTTTTTTTGCTCTGTTTACTGCTATCTTATTTTGTGTTTCAAATTTCGCGTCATCAGTCATTACAACACCTAAATCCTTTGCTTTAGAATTTCCCTGAATATCCTGTCCATTTGGGGTATAGTATACCATGGATTTTAGGTCCTCCCTTCTTCCGTACAGTAACAGTTGAAATTCCTCAATGTTAAATTTAATATTGTTGCATTCCGTCCAATTGTAGAGTCTGTTGATGCCTGTTTGTAGGGATCCTATATCCTCTGGCTTTTTTATTTTTCTACTAATCTTGTGTCATCGGCAAAGGATGTTACTGTGCTGATACTAGTTACGTCATCATCTATGTCAGTTCGCATGATTATTTCGAGTAATGGGGTTAATGGGGAAATGGGGTTCATCTGAGTCTGATGAAGATATTCCATGAACTGTAAGGACTTGCTGCCGTTCACTAAGGAAATTATATATCCATTTTCCTACTTTTCCTGATATTCCCATATATTTCAGTTTTTGTGCTATGATTCCCGTTCTGCATCAATTTAGCGAATACACATTGAGCGAGTGCACTTTGAGCGAAGGAAATTGAGCGAGTGCACTTTGAGCGAAGGAAACTGAACGAGTACAAAATTGAGCGATTGATGCATTGAGCGATTAGGCTAACTGAGCGAGTGCAAACTGAGCGCAAACTAACGCAAAAATAATAAACATTCACCTTGTAAAAAATATTTATTTAAAACAGATATACTTAATTAAAATGTATATTAGATCTTCAGGTAATCATATATATATATATATATATATATATATATGCCCCGTTAGGTCAACTGTACGCCCTTGATGATTGGTTAGGTTGAGTCTTTGTACTAAACACATTTATGTCAATAAGTTTAAATGACATTTATGTCACGTCAAGTCGCTCAGTTTTCTCACTCGCTCAATTTGTGCTCGTTCAGTTTGCTTAATCGCTCAATGCGTCAAGTCGTTCAATTTGTACTCGCTCAAAGTGCACTTGCTCAATGTTTACTCGCTCAATTGTCGCACAATCTATGATTCTATGGTCACACTTGTCGAACGTCTTGGCAAAGTCTGTGTATATTACATTATAGTTTTCATTACTTTCAAGTGCATCAATAATGTTGTTATTGTGTTCCATTAGTTGTGATAGGCATGCTCTTCCTGACCGGAATCCATGTTGGTTATCATTTAATTTTTTCAGAGTTTTCAAAATGTCATAGATTTTTTCTCTAACTATTCTTTCAAATATTTTAGTCAGATGAGATGTAAGCGACATTGGCCTAAGTTTTTGGCCTCGGATCGATCTCCTCCTTTATATATTGGAACTATGTTCACTCTATTCAGGATGCCCGGTATTTCTCCCGTGTCGAGTGATCGTCTCCATATCCAATATAGGGGCTTCCTTGCAGTTTTTGAGCAGTGTGGCATTCCATTTGTCCGGTCCTGCCGCCGAGTGTGCTTTTAGTTTCCCTCTTGCTTATGTAATATCAACTGTTTTAAAGTCGAAATCCGTTATACTTTCCCCTTGTTGTTCTTCAAAGAGCACGTTTTTATCGCATATCAGTTTATCAGTTTTGGGGATACTGAAAAATAATTCATACTGAGCCCTTAACCCTTTAATGCCCAATGTGTGAAATTTTCATCGTTAACTTTGGAAGCAATTTTAGACCTTATTTATAAGGTTATAAGGACGATTTTTGCATCAACTGATTTTAATAGTTCAGATATCTCTGTTAGATTATCAGATAAAGCATTGTCTTCATTTTTCAAAGGTCTCATAGTCTCGTGATATTTCTATGTTATCAGTTAGTTTGCTGTTGTTTGTGAATACCAAATCTAGTTGGATTTTCTGTTATTTGTTGTGTTAATATACTGTATATATATATATATATATATATATATATATACACGCACTGGATTCGCTTCCAGCCGAATTTTTTCATTCTCACGAATACCTCGCAGCCTCGGTGCAGTTCCGTGCGTTGGTCTCTCTTCACACGAAGGTCAATATATATACAGGGTGGCGCAAAAGTTAGGAACCATAGGCACATTTTAATAATTTGTTTTAATATGTGTTTTGTTCTTTTCAGGTTTGTTATTGAACCTATGGCACAGAAATTGACAATAGATGAACGGGTGAGATAGTTTTAATGTGTGCAAGGCATGGTAACACACACCAATCAGTTGCTACTGCTTTCAATGACAAACACCCTGAGAGGCCGCCAGTTGTTCAGGCATCAGTTGGAAAACTGTTCAATCGCTTCAAAGAAACGGAAAGTGTTCATGATCAGCCGCGTAGTGGCTAGCCAAAAAGTTCAACCGATGCAGCAACATCACTAACGGTACTCAATCACCTCGAAAAGCCTACGTAAGTCCTTAAGAAAGAAGTTATCCCAAGAAACGGGTGTCTCCAGAACATCCATTCAACAAATTCTTACACCAAATCGTTTCCACCCCTACAAAGTCCGACTCGTTCAGGAATTGCACGGTGACGACACAGACCGTCGTGTAGCGTTCTGCCAGTGGTTTTTACAACATCGACAGCTTCACCGAAGGATCATGTTCAGCGAGGAAACGATATTTCACCTCAGCGGTCGTGTCAATAGGCATAATGCACGCTATTGGGCCAATGAGATATGTGCAATTCGATCCACGAATTATGGTGTCGGCTGCGCTCTGGGAGGGATCGGTTAATTGGTCCGTACTTCTTCGACGGCACTGTAACAGGTGAAACATATCTGCATATGCTGCAAACATTTCTAATGCCCATACTGGACGACATTCCATTAGCAGAACGGGCGGAGATGTGTTTTCAGCAGGATGGTGCACTACCACATTTTGCAACCATCGTCCAGAGCTCTTTAGATGAAACACTCCCATGCAAGTGGATCGGACGGGGAGGGCCCGTCGAATGGCCACCTAGGTCTCCAGACCTCACGTCTCGACTTTTTCTTGTGGGGCCATCTCATATCGGTAGTCTATGCTGCTCGACCCAGAACCATACGTTCTCTAAAGGATAAAATCACATCTGAGTGTGCCAAAATCAGTACGAATGTGTTAAGGAATGTTCAAACATCATGCATTCAACACGTTAGAAAGTGTCTCCAAGTGGAAGACCACCAATTCGAACATTTATTATAATTTAATAAAATGTGCCTATGGTTCCTGACTTTTGCGCCACCATATATATATATATATGCGCGCGCGCGCGCGCGCGCGTGTGTGTGTGTGTGTGTGTGTGTGTGTTTTATAAATGCTTCTATTTTTCTTTATTCTAATATATATATATATATATATATATATATATATATATATATATATATGCACCTTGGTGGTGTAGTGGTTAGCATCGCTGACTATGAATCCATCGGCCCCGGGATCGAGACCCGGTGACGGCAGGCGGCGTGCAGCAAAACCCAGCTGTTCATCCTTCCACACAATAAAGAAAGTGGTTGTAGATAAATGGGTACTCTGGGTAGCCTAGTGGTTAAAACGCTGGGCTGCTGGTGGGACGTGGTTCGGATTCCACGTTAAACTGTCGGTCTAAGGTGGAGTGAAAAGCTTGACCTTCTTCAGAATGAACAATTCGGGTGGAAGCAAACCAAAGGTTAACCAAAGGTGTGTGTGTGTATATATATATATATATATAGAGAGAGAGAGAGAGAGAGAGAGAGAGAGAGATGGGATGAATTTTACAATTAAACAACGTGAAATGAATGAATGATGCAAACCACAAGGAAAAAGAAAAATTGTTCCAAGTTCTTTCATGTATTCAGCAGTACACCTCGTCAGGGAATCCTGACGAGGTGTACTTCTGAATACACGAAAGACCTTGGAATAATTTTTCTTTTTCCTTGTGGGTTTGCATTTTATATATATATATATATATATATATATATATATATATATATATATATATATATATATTTTCCTTGTGGGTTTTGTATCATATATATATATATATATATATATATATATAATATATATATATATATATATATATATATATATTTTTCTTGTGGGTTTGTATTTATATATATATATATATATATATATATATATATATATATATATATATATATACGATACAACTAACTCATAATGGTTCCCTGAAAAACTCTTATGTTACACACAGACCGTGCATGGAACAAGGAACTCTTCTGCGAAAATTAAATCCACTATAGTTCGAACAGATATTGGTAAATGACAAATACTATAGTTTTTCTTTTTCATGATGGAAGCTCAACGTGGGTAACAGGTCACTAGCAAAGAGGCCCCAAAATATAACTTTCCTCACCAGCTATTTGCTAGGCGGATAGGATCTAGCTTTGGGACAGGGTGACCCGTGAACACACATTGGGCTTCCGTCATGAAAAAGAAAAAACTATAGTATTTGTCATTTACCATTACCTATTCGGACTATAGTGGATTTAATTTTCCCAGAAGAATTCCTTGTTCCATGCAGAGTCTGTGTGTAACATACATATGCGCCTCGGTTGTGTAATGTGTAGTGGTTAGCATCGCTGACTACGAATCCATCGGCCCCAGATGCGATTCCTGGTGAAAGCAGGCGCGCGCAGCTATCCCAGCTGTTCATCCTTCCACACAATAAAAATTGGTTGGTTTATAAATGAGTAAGTACCCTGTGTAGCCTAGTGGTTAAGACGCTGCTAGGCTGCTAATTGAGAGGTCGTGAGATTGAGTCTCGGTCAGGACTTAGTAACTTCTGACCGCCCGTGGTGAGTCGTGGTTCGGATTCCACGTTAAGCTGTTGGCCTAAGGTAGAGCAATGAGCTTGACCTTCGTCAGAATGAACAAATCGGACAGAAGCAAAACCAAGGTTAACGAAAGTTATATATATATATATATACAGGGTGGGCCGTAAGTTTCCATACATAGGAAAATTTAAACGTTTGTTTTTATGTTTCAGATACCCTAAGAATATGCGTTTGACGTAAGATCTTGTTTACTGATGAAGCAAATTTTTACGTCAATGGAGAGGTTAATCGGCAAAACATACGTTATTGGAGTAATGCTAACCCTAACTGGCTGAGTCCGACGAAGATGCAAGGTGCCGGTAAAGTGATGGTGTGGGCCGGGATATGGGGTGACAGAATTATTGGACCAATTTTTGTCAGTGGAAATCTTAATGCCGAAAGGTATCTTAACATGTTGCAAGAAGAGATTTTCCCATCCCTGCTAAACGAGGAAGGTAACTTCCCAGTTTACTTCCAGCAAGATGGAGCTCCACCTCATTATGGTCTTCACGTGCGTCGGTATTTGGATCAGCAGCAGTTTCCGGATGCTTGGATTGGTCGGCGTGGTCCTGTGGAGTGGCCTCCAGATCCCCAGATCTCACCCCCCTTGATTTCTATCTTTGGGGGCACTTGAAGGCCATGGTGTATCAGGAAAAGATACGAGACATAAATCATCTAAAGGAACGTATCACCAACGCCATTACAAGCATAACGTCAACTGTGCTAATGCGTGTTCATCAACAGTGGGGAACACGTATTGAAATGTGTTTTCAAAACAATGGCAACCATGTAGAGCATATTATATAAATAAAATGGTTGTCCATAAAAAAATGTTTATTTTTCCTATGTATGGAAACTTACGGCCCACCCTGTATATATATATATATATATATATATATATATATATATATATATATATATATATATATACAGTATATATATATATATTATATATATATTATATATATATAACAGTTTGTATTAAAGTATGGAGAAAGAGTAAAAAAAGTTAAAATCTTATATAAAAGAGACCCCATCAAATGAATGTTATCCCGCGTAACTAACGACCTCCCATGAAACAAATCCATTTATGTTTGAGAAATTTGATTTAGAAAACATTAGCAAAAGATTTCCAAAACAAACAATGTTGGTATGACACAAAAGGTGAAAATGTAATTTATAAAGTTTCAGTGAGAAAGGTTATTAAACCTTTTTCACATAGGCACTGACGGGTAAAAGTCCTTCAATATTTCTTTCAAAGCGTATCTCCCCCCAAAAAAGAGCATAGGCCCTATACTTACTTAATTAACTGTATAACAAGCAAAAATGCAGGCTTGTCTTTCAGATGAATTTCGACTATTAATACATTTTATCTCGACTTTTGACTTACTGTACACGAAATCTTAAAATTATATAGAAATTAAATAATTTATTTGAAATTGCGATAGCAGAAAAAATTTGAATTTTTTTTCAATTAAAATGTTAGTTAAAGAGGAAATAAAATTATCAATTAATAAATAATTAATAAAGGCTCAATTTATTTCCTAAATGTCAGATCGACTTCCCTAATTTATTCTCGAGATCTTTCCTCTTTCGTGAACGTTTTTTGTCGTTTAAAGCGTCTAATTACACATCTCTCTCTCTTATTTCCACTTTGTCGAATCATTCTCTCTCTCTCTCTCTCTCTCTGTATATATATATATATATATATATATATATATATATATATATAATGCCTCCTTTTTCCCTCTGTTAATTCCGATGTAAATGTTTTTTTTTGTAGTTTCTAATTTGTTGACATGTTCCTTCCCGCTGGTATCATGTGAGGAACGGGGCAGGTTTTTACCCATGGTATTACCAAACTTTGACATAATTTTTACTTAGAAACTGTCTTTCCGCTCAGAAGGCTTCTCCATGTAATTCTGATTACGTGTCTTGCAGTATTGAAAATTTAGTTTGTCTCTTACATTTCTCCCATATTTCAGTACGTTTTGCCTGATATCATATTATCTGAGAAGTAATTATTATCTTCGATGAGTTATAGTTTGTTCTCTTCAGACCATTTATGGAGTAATTTATAGGGATAATTTTTTTTTGGTGTCATTTTCTTTCGACATTTTTTACTGACTTTTGAGTCATCTGCAAATGGCGGCCCGATTTCTCTGATTTATCTATCTTTATCTGGCATCATTATTATGAACAACAAGTGGTAAGTATCACTCCCTCCCTCCGTTACAGTACGTAATGGCTAGTGAAATTTTAATTTTACTGAATTTACATTGTTTTAGCACGGAAAGTAAACAATCACATAGTAATCTTTGTAGTAAGTTTATGTGCCTGTATAGCAAAGGGTTAACAAAACTTCATCCTTTATGTATATATTTTTTGATTCACGCTTAAATACTCCTAAAATTCACTTTAGGTAGTCTTTGACAAATGCGGGTAAGGTGCTGCAACTTTGAATCTGTATAGGTTTGTGATACTAATTCGCTTCTTTTGAACAGTATGGTAATGTTGCGGTTAACGAATGTACTGTAAAAGACCAACCATAAAAAAGAATACTGAAATTATACGATACCCTTCGTGTATTTCGAATGCGTCGTATCACGCATAAAAAGAATCAAATCCCATATTTCTAGAAATTTCAATCCTCTTGAATGATTCTTTAGTGTTCACTTTTCGTTAAATTAAGTTACTCTTTTTTTCAGTTTTACCATATTTGATTCACCATATTGATACCATCAACGATTCACTATCAATGAAGGATTCTAATACCGAAAATATATTAATGAATACTTTATATTTTTCATTGGGGTATGTAAACCTTCTACTCTTTTATTCGATTACAACGCCTATAAACAAAGTTTTGAGATCATGACTTAGAGTTAGGGTTAGCCGTTAGATCAAAGGAAGCAAGTGTAGTTTACGTCCCCCTGTGGTGCTTAGTGTAGTTTACGTTCCCCTACATAAGGCTACATTATCCTAGTGTAGTTTGCGTTCCCCAACTTTGTCTGCGTATAACTAATCAAATAAAACGTTAAAACTAACGAAAATATTACGACTTAACCTAACCAATCGTCAGTATATATATATATATGTATATATATATATATATAGAGAGAGAGAGAGAGAGAGAGAGAGAGAGAGAGAGAGGAGAGAGAGAGAGAGAGAGGTGTCCCATAAGTCCGGCATCATAGGAGAAATTCATATTTTTCTATTTCTACAAACCATATTTCATATTTTTCTTATGCTCGGGATGCCAATTTCCCGTCCACCATTCTGTTGAGTGACGAGGCTGTTTTTTATGGAAATGGTGATGTAAATTGACAGAACACCCGCTACTGGTCTCAAAACAACCCTCACTGGTATACCTCTTCAAAGGAACAAGGTGCATCTCGGGTGATGGTATGGTGTGGCATTTGGAAGGATCGCATCATAGGCCCCCTCTTTCGATGAACATGTCACTGGAGGCACCTACCTACGTATGCTCAAGGAAGAAGCATTTCCCAGTGTCTTGAACGAAGAAGGAAATTTCCCAACATGGTTCCAGCAAGACGGCGCTCCTGCACATTACAGCACCCAAATAAGGGAATACCTGTACCAACAATTCCCTGGTCATTGGATAGGACGTCGAGGGGGTGTGGAATGGCCAGCTAGAAGCCCGGATCTCACGCCACTAGATTTTTTCTCTGGGGCCACTTGAAAGCGCTGGTATACGCAGAGAAAATTAGGAGTGTTGAACATTTGCGGCAGCGCATTATTGGGGCATGTAACACCATTACTCCTGACATCATTCACCGTGTGCTTGCTGACTGGGTATCACGTCTGAATTTGTGTATTGAAAACATGGTGGACATATTGAGCACGTTCTGTAAATAAAAGCTTTTGTTTTGCCTTTTTTTATTATTTTTCCTATGATGCCGGACTTATGGGACACCCTGTATATATATATATATAGGTACTTGTAGGCTATCTCCCCCCCCCCCCCCCACGCTTGATCTGTCATCGTGACAAATAGCATGAAGTCGCAGTAAATTCATTCTGGTTGAAAAAGCAATAATTAAATTGTGCAAAGGATTGCTAATATATACTGAAATAGATACTATTAAATATATAATTTGGCTCATGTAATAATTATTGATACGATTTATTTTTTAAACTAATTTACGGCCGGATTCTGAAGGATCGCCATTATAAAGTTAAGGATCACCTGAAAATCAGGGCCCCCAGCCTTTTTTAGTTAGCTTTATAAGGCTAACTAACGAAAATATCACGACCTAACCTAACCAATCATCAAGGGCGTACGCCGTACAGTTGACCTAATGATTGGTTAGGTTAGGTCGTGATATTTTTGTTAGTTAGCGTTATAAGGCTAACTAAAGAAGGCTGGGGACCCTGATCTTCAGGTGATCCAAAGTTAATGTAAGTTGTATAATAAATCAACAACCAATGTGCATCAAACATTCTAGAACGAAATGCTCGTTTGATTGTTCTGCGTGCGTGCTATTTGCCACGATGACAAATCAAGCGTGGGGCGGGGAGATAACCTACAAGTACCTATATATATATATATATATATTATATATATATATATATATATATATATATATATATATTTATATATATATATATATATATATATAAATTGACGATTGGTTAGGTTAAGTCGAAATATTTTCGTTAGTTTTAACGTTTTATTGATGGATTCATTTAAAAAATATCTCCTAAAGATCCTAGTGTAGCTTGCTCCGATCAAAGTGTAGGTTCTGAGAATGAACAAAGAGAAAAGAAATTACTATTAAAATTTATTGACATAAAAAATATCTCGCAAGTGCAGAAAACAGCCTATCAAATTATATGGCACAAATATTTTTTGGTGTAGTAACAGATTAATATCATCTAATATATCACGAGGTATCCTTATAAAACCTTATAAAACTAATATAAATCCTTATAAAACCTTATCAAATCCTTTTAAAACTAAACAAGTATTTTCCGACTACTTACAAAAAGTAAAGCATGAATTAAGGAGCTAAAAATTTGCTGACATATTAAAATATTCTCGGCCTCATTAATTTCAGAAAGTATCAAAGATTGATCCTATTTCGATTATTTTTGGCCTCTTTCTTCATATAATTTGCAGTGAAAATTAAGTTTCTGCATCTTGGATAGACTTGACGATGCGCTCGTATAAGATCATTTTCTGTATATGATCGTAAATGAGGTGAATAGTATCGCGTGATTACTGTAAAATTATAAATATATTAATGAAACACCACACTAAATGCGCAATTATTTCATACTTTTTAATATATACCGTACTGAATATTTTGTTAATTTGAACTTGTCAGTAATATATTTCTTTGTTGTCAATGACCTTCGTTCGTAAAGGAATTATAGGCAGTGGAAAGATCAATTTTGTGCATCCGGTTATTCATCTGAAAATACTGTATAATACATCACTGAAACTACGATTTAGGGCGGGATGGTACGGATATTTGGCAATTGAATTTGAGATCTAATCATTCGCAGCAATAACAATTTATAAGAAAAGCATACTCCAGGTCCTTATTAATGAAATTTTAAGAAAATAAGTAGAATAATGTAAATATACTCGCCAATTTCATGAGGAGCACTAAACGAAAGACACGTCGTAAGGGCACTTATTCACGAGCGGCTAGCTGCAACTGAGTTGTTAGAGAGTAATTTTAATATAAGCTATTCGTTAACTGCAATATTACATAAGCAATTTTGTAATTTATTACTTTAAAAGTTTAAAAGGTGTTTGCCCCCTGAATGGTTTGTTGTTGGTCTTTGGCTTGGATTTTATGAGCAATGCATACAGTTCCTTCTTACGGGGTTTTAGAATGAATCCTATGTTAAGGTTGTCTTTTTTTAAATATAACGTTCCTGTATACAATCTTTACCTTAGAGATGGCATGTTTTCCACTTGTCAACTTTTTCCTTTTTAATTGGGACTGCACATTTCTTTTCCTGAGAAATGAGCATCATGACACGAGGCAAAGTTATTTCAAAACGTGCATATTTCCATTTCAGTGAAGTGAGCCGACTACAAAATTAAGCTGTCCATTGAGTATTTCATTCATCGTTCGTGAACCGCTCGCGTACCCACCATTTTCGTTTTTCGTAAAGCCCCCGATATTCTCCTCGAACCCCATTTTCCTTTCAGCACAAACGAGAAAAGATTATATCTACTTTTTATAGACACGTTACACTGTTTCATATTCTTCGCATAGAGATCTGATTATGAAAGTTTGAATCATGTTTTTCTTAACTTCCTTCAATTCTTTCCTAATTTTGGTTCTAATTTGCTTTCTTCGTCGTAATACTTTTTCGGCGCTTTGTTTGTTTATATTTTTTATCTTGCGTTCACCATTCCTCTATTAATATTGGCTCAATTTTCATTTTCTTTAGCGGCAAACATTCTTTGACCTTTTTTCTTTGAGTAAATATTTTCTCCGCACTTTGTTTTTCATTTGCTAACTTTTATTACTAAAATTTATAATGGCTATTACGTATGTCCTCGATTTAAAGCGTCTCATAATCGCTTTATTGCGCAGAATTGTCCTAACATCATAACCGTTAAATTTAATATTTTGGAGAAATACACAAATACATTTATACATTTGAAAGAAAGTAATTTGTCATTTTGAGTTTACGCGAAGCAGTTTCAAAGGCATATTTTAAACGTTTTGGGAGGGCTGGAGGATTAGATGCTTGTCAAAGGGACGAATGCAGTTAGTCATCTCAAGAGCAGTGGGCTTGCAGTCCAAGGGTTGAAGGGTCAAACCCTTATGTAGTGCTGTTCGCATTATTGCTCCCTCTCATCTATTGGTCTTATTAGCGAGGTCAATGGCATGATATTTTTTATGGCCAAAGTCGAACAGCTACAAAAATGTCCTTTCCCATGGATATATATATATATATATATATATATATATATATATATACTTTTTTTCTTCGAACGACCGTTCAGGATCGACCTGCGGTGAACCCTTCTGCAGTATCCTGCCTCATTTGTGAGATTTGGTGATGAGAGAGTTGCTTTCAACTCTCTCATCCTGCCCTCGTTGCCAGCTGGAATGTTTAATTCAGCTACTGCTCTCCTTATTAACTTCTTAGGGGTTATCAGGAATCCTTCCCGAACAACTAGCCCTTTCTAGAGAATTTCTTGTCCTACCGGGTGATTTCCTTTTTTGGACACTTCCTTCCACAGTAAACTTCTTCATCTACAATCAGATAATATTTATGCGTGGTGCTAGTTTGTACCGTATAATTCACGCGTAAATCGTCTTTGGGTTGTAATCAGGGCTGCCGAGAGCTGCCCCGGGGAAGGATTGGTATATGGGCCCCCCTGTTTACTCAGTATTTTAATATGAATGTTTTTTGTGTACATAACAAGTAAACTGATTATATGTCCAAGTCACTATTCAAAACTTACAGTATTAATAAACAACTCAGAAGAAAATGACCATTTTATTTTTCGAATCAATTATATTAATTTTATCACCATACAATTTACAAATGCAGTACCAGTCCATGCAGGCAAGACAATTGTTTACTGCAAGATTTTCATAATTGGAAGTGCACTTTCTTTGCCTTCTCTCTTGCAAAGTCGTAAATGATTCTGATGAAATTTAAAGTACGGGCTAACTGGCTTTCAATTACAATGGTTCCCAAATCTGTCAGTCGGTCTTGGGCATTGGTGGACCGCAGATAAAATTTTATCTGTTTCAGTTGACTATTAGAGTTTATTAGTCTTCTCCTAAACGGACGCTATTACAACAAAAGCGAAAAATATATGGTAAAAATATGCGATGTACGATCGTGTTTAAAACTACCACATTTCCGCCACTGATTACGTTTTTATACCAAAAAAAATTAACATTACTGAATCAAATGTATTTAAATTTTTTTAATATATCAATTCAATAAATAGTTATTACTCTTTCTTTTTGAATCATTGATTTAAATACGCCATATATACAGGGTGGGGGAAAAGTCTAAGGATTTTATACCTACAACTATTTAGTTAACATTATACAGATAAGTGTTCACGCAAATAAACCCAAAGCCAGAAATCACATGGGGTTAAATCAGATGATCTGGCTGACCACTCGACGAGACCTTGCCGCCCACCCCATCTTCCTTCAACATTCGTATCCAGAATCCCACCGGCAGCTGCGGAGTAATGTGGCGGCGATTCACCAATAATTTAGGGTGGATCGATTTTACATTTTTTTTCGATTTCCATATTCTAATAGAGACAAAAACTTGCGCATGCATGAGAAAATAGCCTCTGCAAAATCTTAGCTTAATAGGTAATCATCTTCTGCCCCCGGCAGAGCGATGAAAATCATATTTTAGTAGTCAAAAACGTATTTTTAAATCCTAGCCTAGAGTCATAAAATTTTGCGTGTGTGTTATTTCATGCCTAAGCAACGATATAAATGCTATGGGAAATATATAAATGCATTATTTGAGACAAAGAGCCGATCTGAAAATATGTATATTATACATATTTTCAGATCGGCTCTTTGTCTTAAATAATGCATTTATATATTTCCCATAGCATTTATAACGTTGCTTAGGCATGAAATAACACACACGCAAAATTTTATGACTCTAGGCTAGGGTTTAAAAATACGTTTTTGACTACTAAAATATGATTTTCATCGCTCTGCCGGGGGCAGAAGATGATTACCTATTACGCTAAGATTTTGCAGAGGCTATTTTCTCATGCATGCGCAAGGTTTTGTCTCTATTAGAATATGGAAATCGAAAAAAATGTAAAATCGATCCACCCTATAAATCACCATGTTGATAAAGCCAATTCCTGCCAACGCCATTAGTAAACTGTGGCAAAACTTTGTCTCTCAATAGCGTTTTCCATCCCATCCATCGTATCTCTAGATATGTCAAAGGAAATGAGTCCTGAATAACCAATGCACGCCCAAAATATTAGTGTAGCCGTTTTAACGAGTTTACCCAATCGTATTTTGGGATTTTTTTTCGCCCAGTAGTGAAAATTTTGTTTATTTCCTTTACTCGTTAAACCGAAGACACATCCATATGAAAATTTTATGTTTCGAAGCAAATCTGGATCACTGTTGAACTTTTGTCTCATTGTTTCAGCAAACTGCAGCCGTTTATCAGAATCATCGTCGTATATGAGCTGAGAATAAATGGGTTTGTAATCGTGGTACCACTGTGATTTCAATATTTTTGCTACTGAAAATTTGGAAATACATTTTCTTTGTTGTTGTCTCCTATCACCGTTACTGGCCTTCCGCTTCTTGAACGATCTTTTACCAGACTCCCTTTTTCCAAAAGTGTGAGTTTCCAGTATCGAAGAGTGGTAGCATTTTTTAAAAAAAATTTATGCAGGAAGGAAGGGCCAAGGGCAAAATTCCCCTCAAAAGCGCCCCTCCCATAGAAAAAGAAGAGAGCCAATATCAAAGACCGGGGTTTTCGAGATGCCTAGACATTGCGTTTCAAAGATGGGAGGTCATAGAGAGGAGGAAAGATGGAGTGAGGAAGATTATTCCAGAGTTGATCGGCTGAGTAGATAAAAGACTGAAAATACCGATTAACCCTTGCATTAGATAGTTGGACAGCAAAAATGAGAACGTATAGAAAGTCTGGTACTGTGTGCTCTCCTTAAAGGAGGAGGCATGCAGTTAGAGTTCAGAAGAGCAATGTCCGTTATGATGGCGATAGTAAAGAGAGAGTGAGGCAACATTGCGGCGAAGAGAGAGAGAGATTGAAGACAATCAGTAGGAGGCGGGGAATTGATGAGACGAAAAGCCTTTGATTCCACCCGGTCAAGTACGGCTGTGTGGTTTGAACCACCCCACACATGAGAAGCATATTCCATACAGGGACGAACAAGACCCCTGTACAGAGACAGCAACTGAGTGGGGGTGAAGAAACCGTGGAGGCGGTACAGCACACCTAGCCGCTTAGAAGCTGTTTTAGAAAGAGAGTATATGTGATCTTTCCAGGAAAGATCACGAGAAAAGGAAACGCCAAGAATGTTAAGAAAAGAGGAAGGATTGAGTTGTGTGTTGTTGAAGGTAAGGGGATAGTCGTGTGGAGGATTGTGACGAGAAGACGGATGGAGGAACTGAGTTTTTGAGGTATTGAAAGCCACAATGGTTTCTCTGCCCCAATCAGATATAGCAGAAAGATCAGAGGTCAGGTGTCCCATAGCCGTACGATGCGAATCATGAAACGACTGCTGTGAAGTGAAGTGAAGAGTGGAATCATCGGCATAGGAGTGAATAGGACAGAAAGTGCGAATTAAAAGATCATTAATAAATAAAAGGAAAAGAGTGGGTGACAGGGCAGAACGCTGAGGAACACCACTGTTAATAGCTTTAGGAGAAGAACAGTGGCCATCTACAACTGCAGCTATAGATCGGCCAGAAAGGAAATTAGAGTTGAAGGCACAGATAGAAGGACAGAAACTGAAGGAGGGCAGTTTCGAAATTAAAGATTTGTGCCAGACTCTATCAAAAGCTTTCGATATGTTTAGAGCAATAGCAAAAGTTTCACCAAAATCCCTAAAGGAGGATGACCAAGAGTCTGAGAAATATGCAAGAAGATCGCCAGTAGAGCGTCTCTTGAAGAATCCATACTGACGATCTGAAAGAATATGATAATAAAAACCCACTCTAAGAGAGAGAGTTTATTTCCACAACAGTTTCGATGCCCACTGGCATCCTCTTCGGGTAGATACAAAAAAAACGAAGGGACGAATTTCGTTTTTCTGTATCCACCCGAAGAGGATGCCAGTGGGCATCGAAACTGTTGTGGAAATAAACTCTCTCTATTAGAGTGGGTTTTTATTATCATATTTTGACCTTCACGTAGAAAAGTGAAGTTTTTTGCATTGATCTGAAAGAAGATTGTGAGGAAAGTAGTGTTTAAGAATGTTCCTCTTAAAGATAGATTGAAAAACCTTAGAAAAGCAAGAAATCAAAGCAATTGACGATATTTGGAGGGTTGAGAGCGGTCACCCTTCTTTGGGACAAGCTGAATGAAAGCGAACTTCCAGCAAAAAGGAAACGTACCAGATGAGAGACAAAGACGAAAGAGTTTGCCTAGGCAGGGTGTCAGCACAGAAGCACAGTTCTTAAGAACAGCAGGAGGAACACCATCAGGACCATATGTCTTCCTAGAGTTGAGCCCAGATAGGACAGGAAAAACATCTTTAGAAGAGATTCTAATTCTAGACATAATAAAGTCAGAGGGCGGAGGAGATGGAGGAACAGCACCGGAATCGTCCAGGGTTGAATTGTGAGCGAAAGTTTGAGCGAAGAGTTCGGCTTTATCAGAAGAGACGGCAACTGAGTCGTCGGAATGGAAAAGAGGAGGGAAAGAAGAGGAAGTAAAGTTGTTGAAGAGGTTCTTAGCTAGATGCCAGAAAGAATGAGAAGAATTAGAATTGGATAGATTTTCACATTTTTGTTGGATGAAGGAATTTTTGGCGAGTCGAAGAACAGACTGCACAATTCCGGACAGAAATATAAGCTGAGTGAGAGTCAGGAGTTGGATGGCGACAGTACCTTCTGAAAGCCTCCTCTCTGTTGCGGATAGCATTTGAACAAATAAAGATTTTTTGCATTAGTAGTACGAATAGAATATGGAATGTACACTTCCATGCGGGAGAGGATCACCTCTGTGATGAGCTCTGCACACTCAGAAGGGCCCCGCCCACGGAAGCAGTAATCATTCTATGGGAAATCACAGAAGTACTGCCTAAGGGCCTCCCAATCAGCGGCGACGAAGTGCCAAAGGCGCTTCCTCTTGGGAGGATCCAAAGGCCGAATTGGAGCGATAGGACAGGAAACAGAGATAAGATTGTGATCGGAGGAGCCCAACGGAGAGAAAAGTTTCACAGAGTAAGAAGAAGGATGAGAGGTAAGAAATAAATCCAGAATGTTGGGCCTATCTCCAAGGCTATCGGGGATACGAGTAGTGTGTCTGTACAATCTGCTCTAGGTCGTTTAGGATAGAAAAGTTGTAAGATAGTTAACCATGGATGTTAGTGAAATGGGAGGAAAGCCAAAGGTGGTGGTGAATATTGAAATCTCCTGAAATGGAGATTTCAGCAAAGGGAGAGCGGGAAAGAATGTATTCCATTTTGGAAGTGAGGTAGTTAAAGAATTTTGGATAGTCAGTAGAATTAGGAGAAAGGTAAACAGCGCAGATGTATTTAGTTTGAGACTGGTATGTAAGCCGTAGCCAGAGGGTATAGAATTTGGAAGATTCGAGTGCAGGAATAAGAGAACAAGTTAGGTCATTACGTACAGTACATATACGCAACATCCACCTTTGGAGTGAAAATGAGTACAGAGAAAGTACGAGGGTACAAGAAAAGGGGTTGCTGTCAGTCGTCCCAGACACCCGAGTTTCAGTGAGGAAAAGAAGAGGAGATTTAGAGGAGGACAGGTGGTGTTCAACAGATTGAAAATTTTAGAAAAGGCCACGAATATTGCAGAAGTTTATGAAAAGTGTCAGAGAGAGGTCCAGAACATCTCGAATGGGCGGTAGCAGATCCAGCCCCGAGCCCCGCTGCCCGGGTCTGCGTTCCCGGTATCGGCAGAGGGGTGGGAGCCAGAAGTGGGAATATTTATGGTCCCCTCCCTAGTGGACTCCGAGACTCTTGAAGTTGACGCCATTTTTTTTTTAAATTTTGAAAAGATTATGTAGTGAGGAATAGTGTGGGAAGTGTGTGTTTGAGAGCATGCTCACAGGGTAGATGAGACACGGAAAAAGATCAGCTAAGGAGGACAGTGACAGGAGAAACGGGAGTTCCAGCACTCCCTATCTTCTATCTAACGTCCCACCCCGGAGTTCTTCCCTGGTCGATTGGTGTCTACAATCTCCTTTGATTTGGTGGTGGTTTATTATATTTACGCAAATTTTGTTCACAATTTTATAAGAAATAGCTCAGATAGAAGATACACTTTTTCTTCATTGCTGTATTCTATCCTTACTGACATGGCACTGACTGGGGCTAGGGCGTAGGGCCTTCCTGTTCTAGCCTAGGGTCATTCCTGGTCTTGTATAGTTGTTATGAAAAGTATCGCATACACTGCAATGATATTAAAATTTATTTATTATTAACAAATTATTTGTATGTATAAAATCCTTGAAGACTTTTCTCCTAATATATATATATCAGGGCCGGATTAACCATTAAGCAAAATAAGCCCGTGCTTAGGGCATCAAGGGAAGGGGGGCACCACAGAAATTTTCCATTGTCGGATTTACCATGGATTTATTATACTATTATAATCGCGGCTTATAGGCTGGTTATAGCCTATAAGCTGTTGAAAACTGAATTATATATATTCATATATAGTATTTATTTTTTTTCATTGTTTGAATTTGTAGTGAACAACAACCCTTTTGAGAGAATAAATATATTTCGTTGTAATCACACACTTTACGCTTTGCGTTATTATTTTGTTTATATCAAATCTTTGAGCGCCATATTAAAAATACATATAGATTAAATATTTTCGTGTGCTATAGGAAGTTATTCTGAACGTGTGATTTGTGCATATAATATTAAATATATATTTTACATAATCATTTGGTATTGTTTTACAAAAAGATTTAGGTTTATAGAATTGTAATATAAATTAATATTAAAATAAAAGAAACTATAAACTCTCTATATTGCTGTTGTATCAAGTGATGTTTATCACGACCATTATAATAATAAGATATACTGACCTAAGTTAATTAGCGTTGAAGAAGTTTATCTGTTGCTCTCTCTTCTTCTCTAGGGTAAGTCTATGAAGTGTACTTTATTTGTATATATAACAATATTTTATCATACACGTATCTTTATTTTATAATTTATTTATCTATTGTCATAACAGTATAAAAGAATTTAGATTGTAATAACCAGAGTGAATAATTTGTAATGTATATATAACATCAAACGTAGTTAGGACAATTTAGGCCCTAAGCAAATGTTCATATTTCCTATAATTAAATATTGTGTTTTAAATAAATAAATAAATGTAAATATAAAATGTGGCTCGTTAATAGTGAAATGTTAATATTGATATTTTTATAGATTGCGTATTATTAATTCTAATGTTAAGTATTTTTATTTTATAGGTTTCGGTTCCTTCTTTCGGTTCCTTCTTTCGATTTGATTTGTATTCAACATTTCGAGTTGATATTTCGGTTGAGTTATATTTAATTGCCACTTATATTTAAATTGCCACTTTGGTTGTGTACGGTTCCCATTTTGTCTTTCTGAGAATAAAAGAACAAAGCCAAGATTGTGATATGTGTAACTGTGTTGATTGCCACATAATATACAAATAAAATATTCTTTTTATTTCTGTATTTTACAGACCCCAAGAACCAAGATGAAACGTGTTCAGTTAAGTGGTGCACAAAAGCGAAAACTATCAAAAGAGAAACAAGAGAAGACTTTGGATTTAGAGTCCAAGACTGCAAAGCTGACTGATTTCTTCACACAAGTTCCACGACCACAACGTCAACATGATATACCGATTCTGAATCAAAACCAATCTCCGTCATCAGAAGTGGACACAAATACCACTTTGATCACTTCAAAATCAAAATATGATGACGTTGGAATCACCGAGGTGTCACAAGCAGGTTCATCTACCACATGTCTCACTACTGATCTCACTTTGCCTGTAAATTCTCTTGATACCTCTACTGCAAATGTTGATTCAAGTTGCTTTACAAGACATTCTGGGGTTGAAATAATTGCTGAAAATGAAAGTTTAGTGGACCATGGTGATGGTGGTGAAATGAATCAGTCTGCAGAAGATGAAGTAAATATAGCAAAAGATCCAGGGTTGTGGCTTGATTTCTCTGCTGATGATGTGGCTTATTGGATTGCTTGTGGACCCAGTGACTGTCAACACCACAATGGGCCATTTGACAAGTCTTACCGGCATTTCAGTAGTGGCAAACCAGCAAGATACTGTTCACAAAAACTTTTCGTTGGGACAAAAGCCAATGGTGAGAAATACAAGAGAGAGTGGTTATTGTATTCACCATCAACAGGATCAGTTTACTGTTATGTTTGTAAACTGTTTGCTCCTAAAAATGTCTCACATTTTGTTATAAGAGAAGGGTTCAGTGACTGGCGAAATACTATTGTAATTGATCATCATGAAAAAAGCACTACTCACCGAGACTCTATGCTAACATACTTAACTCGCAGACAAGGTGCGGGTTGGGACAACAGTTGGAAAAACAAATTCAGGAAGAGTGTGATTACTGGGAACATGTCTTGAGGCGTGTCATAGCTGTTATTTGTACGTTAGCTGAACGTGGCTTGTCTTTTCGAGGAACAGAAGAAAGATTTGGATCATTGCAGAATGGGAATTTTTTAGGGCTGCTTGAGCTCATAAGCCGGTTTGATCCATTTTTAGCAGGTCACATTTTGAAATATGGAAATTCTGGCAAAGGAAATCCTTCTTACCTGTCCAAAAACCTGTGAGGAACTAATTCAACTAATGGCTCAAAAGGTCCACGCACTCATTGTTGACGAAGTAAAATCTTCTGGTTATTTTAGTTTGTCAGTTGATTCAACACCAGATCTATCACATATCGATCAGTTAAGTGTTGTACTTAGGTACTTAAAAGATGGACAGCCTATTGAACGCTTTTTAACCTTTCTGAAAATGAAAAGCCATACTGGTGAGGAAATGGCAAATCAGGTGTTGCAGTACTTACGTGAAGTTTGTAAGCTAAACTTTTCAAAATGTAGGGTCAATCTTACGACAACGCTGCCAACATGTCTGGGCGTTATAAGGGGATGCAGCAAAAATTTTTAGAAACAAACAAGTTTGCTATATATGTGCCCTGTGCAGCCCATTCACTAAATCTGGTAGGCCGAAGTGCTGTTGACTGCTGTCAAGAGGCGGTTAATTTCTTCTCTACAGTGCAGTTGCTCTATACCTTTTTTTTAGCCTCAACCAGCAGGTGGAAAATTCTTAAAGGTTGTATTGGAAATGAAAGTGTCTTAAAATCCCTCTCTGATACCAGATGGAGGCACATGCTTTGGCAACAGCAGCAATTTTGAAATCTTTCCTTAAAATTTTAGAAGCGTTAGAATGTATAGCTGAAGACCAGTCACAAAAGGGAGACACTAGAAGAGAAGCAAATAATATTGCAAATAAGATGCAAGAGCTAGAATTCGTTTTTATGTTGAATTTTTGGGATGAGATTTTGCAAAATTTTCATAGAGTAAGCAAAGTTCTACAGAATAAGGATGTGAACTTAAAAACATGTGCAGATCTGTATGGATCATTAGCTGACCAACTGTGCACTTCACGAGATGAATTTGAAAGATATGAAGCAGCTACAAAGGAAATGCTACCAGATGTTGATTACAAGGCAGCTCAAACTCGCAAACGTATCAGAAAGAAGGTACCCAATGACGGAGATGCACCAGAAGTATATCTGAATGCCAGAGATAAATTTCTTATCACCACCTTTTACACAATTGTTGACAAACTTGAAACTGAGATGAGAAGAAGAGGAGAGATATACAAAGAAATAGCAGAGAGATTTTCTTTTCTAAGTGATGTGCCACATAATGTCACCACTTCATCATCTACTGAAATTGAAAGGTATTCTCAGGGTTGTAAAAGATGATTGATGCTTACCCAGAGGACTTGAACACTAATTTCTCTGCTGAGCTTCAGCAGTTTCACTCATATGTGTGCCATAAGTTCAGTGCAAAAAAAATGTAAAAACAAGATTCAGTCATGCTGAACTTTATAAAATAATTGTAGAAGACAATATTGAGTGTGCCTTCCCAAATGTAGAAATTGCCTTTCGTATATTTTTAACATTAATGGTCACAAATTGCTCAGCTGAGCGTTCATTTTCTCAGTTGAAGTATTAAAAATACCAACAGAACAACTATGCAACAAGGCAGGCTGGATGCCTTATCTCTACTAAGTATAGAAGCAGATGTGTTACGTAAGATTAGTTTTGAGGATCTGATCAAAGACTTTGCAATTAAAAAAAGTAGGAGAAAACTTTTCAAATATAAATGAAGTGGAAGTATACAAAAATAAACATTATTTTCCATCTTACTGTAAGTTTTGTTTCATTTCAAAAAATAAAATTTTATTTTATGGTTTATTTTTGTTTATATTTTGAATTACATATATATGGGGCACCAAAATCTTTTAAGTGCTTAGGGCCTCTAAAGGTCTTAATCCGGCCCTGATAATATATATATATATATATATATATATATATATACACTGTGTATATATAAATTTATTATAGTAAATGTATCACACGGAATAATTAATTATGAAAAAACCGGTTAATATCTAAGATGGGCAATATATCATAATATTTAAAGTTCAACATCAATTCTGAAAAATTACCTGCCACTGAGCTAATTAAGAGATAAAATATAGCCTCTCCTTTTCCGAAAAATTACAATGCGTTTCCCAAATGCTCGTTCACTAACCGATTATTTACCGTTTTAAATTAATTACTGGTAAGGGAATGGCGAGGAAGATAATAATTATAATAATAATAACAATAATAATAATAATAATAATAATAATAATTATTATTATTATTATTATTATTATTATTACATGACTGTACCTGCATATATGTGTGTGTGTGTGTGTGTGTGTGTGTGTCTGTATGTATGTATGTATGTATGTGGGTGTATCTGCGTATATACTGTATGCCATATAGGCATGTATGTATGTATGCAGGCCCTAGGCTTCCTGTAGCAACTGGTTTGCACCATCAACACGTATAAAAACTTGATATTATTATTCTCGTTGTTACTATTGTTTTATAGTCTTTATCCTACTATTATGGTACGTGTGCTTAGGAATGCATTAACTATCGCACTATCATATATATATATATATATATATATATATATATATATTTATAGTGGCGGACCGGATGTCAGTTTTTCAACATCTGCGGATGCGGATCTTTAATTTCAATATCCGCTGATGCGGATGCGGATATTTAGTGAACCTATCAATATAATAAATGCAAAAAACTTCACTTTTTTCTACGTGAAGGTCAAAATATGAAAATAAAACCCACTCTAATAGACAGAGTTTATTTCAACAACAGTTTCGACGCCCACTGGTTTTTCTGTATCCACCCGAGGAGGATGCCAGTGGGCGTCGAAACTGTTGTGGAAATAAACTCTGTCTATTAGAGTGGGTTTTTATTTTCCTATCAATATAATATAGAATTATGAATGTATGATATAATTTTTCAAATTTGGTGATATTACTATTATGGCAGGCAAAGCATAAGAATTAAAATGAATATTAATGTTTTCATTATGATAAAAATAATAACTTTCTCAAGAGTTTCAGCCACAGTGGAGTACGCACAGCGGCACAGGCAGTGTTTGTTGATTTAATGGTATTTATATTTTGAGGTTTTTATATTTGTTTGTTCATTAATAACACTGGTCAACAACAATTTTGTCAAAAGGTTTTTGATGGGTGTTCTAAGTGTACTTTTTCATGCTGAATCTAAATATGAAATCAGATTTTTTCTATCAGGCTTAGTTTACTTGTGACGCTATGTTCATTTTTTCCTCATTTAGCATGATCACCGGATAAAAAAATAATAACATATTATATATAATTAAGTATATAACAATATTATAATATAAAACATTATAAAAATAATAAATATAATAATATATTATATTAATTAATATAACTATAATAAAATATATTAATATTAATATATATGTTGTATTAATTTTTCTGTAAAATTAGTACAATTTATTCCTTTGGGGAGAAAGTTCTGATAATGCTGGCAGGATAAATTTGGTCGGAGCAGCAGACTGTGCAGGTTGAAACATGTTTGTACCTGTTCAGACATGAGCCTAGCTTCTGTGTGTAGAGCAGCTCCAAGTCAGTCTGCTTGTAAATGTCACAGTGTTAACAGCTAGTGTCTGTTGCTTCTTGTTAATTTTACACCAGTGTTGTATTCATATAGATGTTTTGTAATGCCGCGGAATTGTCTGAATCATCCTAATTCCTTTTGTTATGTATGTGGTGATCTAACTTTAAAATCCCAGAAACGTAACTTTACACCATTAGTAAAAAAATGCTATGAATTTTATTTCGGATGTAAAGTAGGCGATCAGGACAAGAGTTGGGCCCCTCACATTTGTTGTGTGACATGTGTAAGACTACTTACAGGATGGCTAAACGGTTCACGTCACATGCCATTTGCTATTCCAATGATTTGGAGGGAACCCAAAGATCACACAACAGACTGCTATTTCTGCCTGGTAAATACAAAGGGGATCACTTCAAAAACAAAGAGCCTTATGAAATACCCTAATCTACCGTCTGCAATGAGACCAGTTCCCCACAGTGCTCAACTTCCAGTACCAAATCCTCCTGAACATGTAAGTTTAAGTGATGAGGAATCAAACGTAGCTGTAGCATATCACGAGGAAAAAGATGAAGACATTTCTGATCCAACATTCCAGGCTACCTGTTCCTCCAATGAACCACATTTACTGTCACAAGGAGATCTAAATAACCTAGTTCGTGATTTGAAATTATCTAAGAAGCAGGCTGAACTTTTAGGTTCAAGATTAAAGGGTTGGAATCTACTGCAACGTGACACTAAAGTTTGTTTTTTTCCGCAGCCACCATGATGAATTCAAAGAATGGTTCTCCCATGAAGATGGACTTGTGTTTTGTAAAGATGTTAATTCAGTCATGGGGGCTCTTGGTCATGAACATAACGTGGATGAGTGGCGATTGTTCATTGACTCCTCAAAAGTCAGCTTGAAAGCAGTCCTTCTTCACAACGGAAATAAATTTCCTTCTGTACCTATTGCACATGCTGCAAACATGAAAGAGTCATACGACAACATGAAGTTGCTTTTAGAAAAGTTTCAGTATCAGAAATATAAGTGGAATATCTGTGGAGATCTGAAGGTCATTGCACTTTTGCTAGGGTTGCAGCTAGGTTACACCAAGTACTGTTGTTTTTATGTGAGTGGGACAGTAGGGACAAGCAAAACCACTACGTAAGAAGGATTGGCCAAAACGCACCTCACTTGTTCCAGGCAAGAAAAATGTTGTGAATAGTTCACTTGTTGACCCTGAGAAAGTGTACCTTCCTCCTTTGCATATCAAGCTTGGACTTATGAAAAACTTTGTTAAAGCGATGGATAAAGCGCAAACAGGATTCACATACTTGAGAAATAAGTTTCCCCGGATCAGTGATGCCAAGATTAAAGAAGGCATTTTTGTAGGCCCTCAGATCAGAGAATTGTTAAGAGATGAGAGATTTGAAGGAGAGTTGAATGAAGTTGAGAAAGCTGCGTGGCAGAGTTTCAAAAGTGTCTGCACAAATTTTTTGGGAAATCACAAGGCCGAAAACTATCCTGAAATAGTAGGAGATCTTCTTAAGTCTTACCAAGCAATGGGGTGCAATATGTCATTAAAGGTTCATTTCTTGGACTCTCACTTGGACTTTTTTCCGGAAAACCTGGTGCGGTAAGCGACGAACATGGTGAGCGTTTTCATCAGGATATTTCTGCCATGGAAAACCGTTACCAAGGCAAATGGAGCCCCAGTATGCTGGCTGACTATTGCTGGACTCTTAAGAGAGACATGCCTGAGGCAAAGCACAGCAGAAAAATCAAAACAAGCTACTTTTTAAACTACAGGTATGTCTTTTCGATCATATTTTAATAAGTATGTAACTATATGGGTTTTTAAAAATTAAATTGCATGTCACACAAAACCAGACCTGATAGAGAAATTTTACAAACTTATTTGGATTCAGCACAGAAAATACTATAAGAATAAGGTATTTTCATTCTTGGGACACGAAAAATGTTTTTTTGTTGCCCAGTGTAATTAATACTTTACATGAAATGTGTATGACTGGGCTTTATAAGCTACTTTATAAGCTAATTTAATTGTAAATTGCATAATTTATTAGAGGTAATATCCGCATAACATCCGCAGTCAGAAGTGCGGATGCGGATGTTAAAAATTATGCGGATATCCGGTCCACCACTAATATATACACAGAGTATATGTGTGTGTGTGTGTTATTATATGCGCTACTCTCTGTATACCATTGTATGTCTTATACAGTATAAGCAACAAAATACTAAAATTATTATTATTATTATTATTATTATTATTATTATTATTATTAGTTAAGAAGACAGAATAGTTGAATAGCTGCTCGCAAATTTAGTACAAAAGTGAATGAAGACTAAGGAAGTTTATAGGTTTTGAAATAAAAGAGTATAAATTCTAAATATTTATGTAAGAATATTTATTCTTGTACGTTCTTTATACATGAATAAATGTAATAAATAAAAATATATGAAAATAAATAAAAATTCTAATTCCTAAAATTGTTTTTAATTCCTCAATAATTGATGAATTCTTTTCTCCATCATAATCCGAGTGAAGATCAGTGTTTATTTACTGCATAAAAATCTTTCCCATCGTTTCATTTCTTGCGGTGCGCGTACCGCATTCTTTTGTTTCATAATTTTGATTTAATTGAAAAGCGCAGTAAATCGCGGGTAAATTAATGATACGCGAATGATCTCTCCCGTCAGACACTTTTTTGAGTCGATGGGTCGCGTCGGTCCGGCACGAAGCTCGTGCGTGTGACATCCTTTAACGATAACGGCGCAACATTAAGTTAGGTCCGGGTTTACTTAAAAAAATTATTAATCCGACAAAAATACTTAAAAATAGGAAATTTGCTTTAAAAATTAGCAATTTAAAATTCGTATGTATTAATTTTGTATCTTAGCGAGAGTGTACGTGATTTAATGTACATATATTTTTAATCTAACTTATAAACGTTCCTTTTGCGTCTTCTCGTCCACGCTCTGTCACAATTCTTTACTAATTTATACAATACTGATCCTTTATCAGTCAATTATTTCAGTCTATTCAAAAATGTTCAAAGATGGAGACAATCTTCTCAACGACTCTTTGAAATATCAGTGAATGGATCCTATAAGTGAAGTCAGTTTTAACTTCACAGTATAAATAAAGAGTATCCCACTTTTACTATATATATATATATATATATATATATATATATATATATATATATATATATGCAGTTGGAAACTGTTTTTACTTTTCCAACTGAAATAAGAAGTACAACACGAGGGAATTATAATCCACAGATTTCTTAACCTCATTTAAGCTGACGTCAGTGACCTCGGCGTCGTGACGCCATAGAGCTCTCTCCAGAGGCCATTGTCTAAAGTTGCAAAGTTTTGTAGCTCTTCCAGGAAGAGTTTTGGTCTTCTCATCTCGAAACTCCGTTTGTCTTATGACTTCATCTTACGAGGTGGCGGTTATTTGCTTACTAAATATATGCTCAGAATGGAACTATGAACCTTCCTTCATCGTTGTAAAGATATTATATATATATATATATATATATATATATATATATATTCCGCATCTTAAAAAAATGAATTTGAACACTTATATTGTACTTTAGCTGCAACTCATTTAGGGGGAATTCAGTTTAAAACAATACCATTATTGGTAGTAATAGCTATTCCATTGCCTTTAAAGCAGCTGACAATATGTTTATAGGAAAGTATATGAAAAGACCAATACAAATTAGGCCAAATCGGTTCTGGTGTAACTATTCGGAATTTATGCATGATGGCAAAACTCCTACGAATCTGGGACGATGGAAGACTAAGGATAATTCAACAAACCGCTAACTGACAGTAAGAGTCTCTTTGTCTCTTCTAGAGACAGCAAGCGACCAAAGGTTCTTCACACTTTCAAAATTACTCAAATAAAAACTTTATTTTTTCACTCAGGAACCATAACGCTAATAATAATATAATAATAATAATAATAATAATAGATAACTTCTTAAAATTTTTAATTATGGAAAAATATTTTGCAATTGTTATCTGGGACAGAATATTCTTGAAAAAAAAAAAAAGAGTCGTCAAAATCCATTGAAAAGACAAACTGTTTTCTGTAATGAAATACTACAATAGATTATTGACTTTCGATGGCTTTCATTTTTCATTTTTTCTTTAATTCAAGTTTGCACTTCTATTTTGAGACCGGAGAAGGAACCCGATGAAGTGAAGGGCTGGGACAGAGGCAAAGAAGGGGTAGAGAGGGGGGGGGGGGAGGACAGAAAGAGAAAGGGATAATATAAAATACATTAAGAAAATAAATGTTCTATTATTTACGGAAGACAGTTGAAAAGTACTTCAAGGTTTTAAGGAGCAAAACAAGGAAAGACAGAGTTTGTCATTGCGTGTAAACATAAATTAGTTTACATGAACGCAGGAAATGTACAACACACACACACACACACACACACACACATACAGTACATATATATATATCTATATATATATAGATATACACAAACGCACACAAAAAGTGACATATGCAAATCAGAATATGCAGATAACACGGAGAATTGTTGCTTTCAGTAGTGGTGAACTACCTATGGAGGCCTCTCCAGTTTGCTTGGCAATGCTGCTGCAATTTGTTCGTACCCTGAAATGGGTGTATGAAACTTGCTGGAAATGTTGCTACTTTATTGACTTCTTGAATGAATCCGAACCAGCTGATTCCCACTTTTTCCGAACGTAGGTCACTGTATGAACTCAGAAAATAATTCGCGTGCGAGCAAATGTGATATAAATGAAAAAAACTCTGTTTGAAACGCGAGCTAATTCTATTATCTCGAAATATTGCTATTATTATGATAGTATTGTAGTGAATACTCTTATTTTAGTTTCAAGATAAATGTTAATTTTACCGTCTTGAATTTCGGAATAGCTATAAATTCATTTTAAATTAGTTACCCATCATAATTCAATTGTAAACCACATTAATACTAATTTTATGTATACTGTATTATTTTATTGTATGTAAACATAATTAATTATATATCACAATTGTCAGTTAATTATTTATATTCAAATAATTATTTTAATCTAATACCATGTCCATTTTGCAAATAAATAAGAGAAATCCAAGGGTTATATTTTCCATCCTTGGTACTGTCGCAGTTTCGCCTAACGGACTCAATACGGCTAGTGAGATAATCACTGGTTGGCACTTAACCAGCGGCAGTGCTTATGGCTACATCATCCAGGTTAACCTATACCGGATAGATGCGCTACGGTCCCAAGCCGTAGCTTGCCTAGGCCCGACGACGACGAAAACCAACAATTGGTGACCCCGGAGTTGGATTCCCCCCTTTTACCCGAACGACTAGGACTAGACTGTAACGTCCTTCGTGCCCATCACCCCCTTCACCCGAGCGACTAGGACCAGACTGTAACGTCGCTCGTGCCCTCTGCCCCTCACCCTGCCCGTGCGCTCTGTGCCTGCGCTCGTCTCAACCTCCACTCCTTCGTTGGTAACTTGTCGTCTTGCTTGTACGTCAGCAAGCATAGGAGAAGATGCCTGACGACGCTGGTGCCATCTCCCACTTGAGCGTAAAGCTCCCCGTCTTCTGGCCGGGTGATCCATTTATTTGGTTTCCACCAAGTGGAATCACAATTCAACTTGGGAAGGATCACCGCTAGCAGGACAAAATACGATCATGTTTTGTCCTCTCTACCAGCGAGCATCATCTCTGAAGTCCGTGACGTCATCGTGTCTACTTCACGAGTGAGGACCCATACAACGATCTGAAGTCTGCCATCCTGTGCCGCACCACTGTCTCCGAGCGTGAGAAACTACATCAGTTAACCTCAAAGAAGAATTTGGAGACCGTAAGCCCACTCAAATGCTGAGGGCTATGCAGTGCGCTCTAGGCGAACGCGCACAAACCTTCGATAAGGACATCTTTAGACAGTTGTTCTTGCAGAACTTCCTCCATCAGCTCAGCGTGTCTTGGCCACTATGGATCCTGCTACTCCAGTTGATAAACTAGCAGAAACTGCCGACAAAGTAGTGGAGATTGACACAGCTCCGGTCACAACGTGAACACACAATCGGAACTGGAGTTGAAAGTGAAGAGTTAAGTCAACAACTCAACCACGTTTGTTCTCTGCTACAAAATCAACGGCAAAGAAGCCATTCTCGGTCAAGATTTACGGAGAGGCATCGTTCGAGTTCTGGGAAGATCTGCTTCTACCACTCTAATTTGGAAAGAAGGCTAGGAAGTGCATCTCCCCTTGCAATTTTTCGTCGGAAAACCCCAGCAGCGAGTCCTAATGGCGTCTAGTACTCGCACTGCCAACCTGTTATTCATAAAGGACAGGAACTCTGGTGTCAATTTCTTGTCGATACCGGAGCGTCAGTCAGTGTATTCCCTCAAAAATCTGGTCATACGCACTCGGAATCTCCGCCTCTATACGCTGCTAACGGTTCACGCATACCCACGTACGGTACTCAGTCGCGTGAACTAAACTTGGGCCTTCACCGATCCTTCAAGTGGATTTTCATCTGTGCTCAAGTGCAGCATCCCATAATCGGCGCTGACTTCCTCCAGCATTTCAAACTCCTGGTGGATCTTGACAAGCGACGCTTATGCGACCAGGCCACACTGCTTCTGTTCTTGCCAAACAGGTTGCCCTTCCGGACGCCTCGAACTCTGCACTTTCCCTCGTTCCCTAATTCCATGTACCAGTGCCTTTTCCAGCGATATCCAGGAATTCTTCAACCGATGCAGATGGGTGATACCATTAAGCACACCATTACCCATCACATTACAACAAAAGGTCCCCCTGTGTTTGCAAAACTCAGACGTCTTGCCCCGGACAAACTGCAAGCTGCCAAATCGGAATTCCAGCTTATGATAGATCTTGGGATAATAAGACCTTCCAAAAGCAGTTGGCCTCTCCCCTACACCTGGTCCAGAAGAAGTCAGGAGACTGGAGACCATGTGGGGATTACCGGTTTTTTGAATTCGACAACCATCCCGGACCGATATCCGGTACCAAATGTCCAAGACTTTACTTCTCTTCTCCACGGCAAATCTATCTTCAGTAAAATAGACCTCGTTAAGGCTTTCCACCACATTCCCGTAGAGCCTTCGGATATTCCCAAGACTGCAGTTTGTACACCATTTGGGTTATTCGAATTTGTGAAGATGCCGTTCGGGCTACGGAATGCTGCGCAAACCTTTCAGAGGTTTATAGATGAGGTCACCAGAGGTTTAGACTTTGTTTATGCCTACATCGATGATTTGCTTGTGGCCAGCTCAACGGAAGAGGAACAAAGGAACATCTTTCACTCCTCTTTCAACGCTTAGAACAATACGGTGTTACTATTAATGCATCTAAGTGTGTGTTTGCACAGCCAACCTTGGAATTTCTTGGTCACACGATTTCGCAGCACGGAATTACCCCCCTTCAGGACAAGTGTGAAGTGATAAAAAATTACCCTATGCCAAATAATCAGCGTGAGTTACTTCGGTTTCTAGGTTGGTAAATTATTACCACAAGTTCATTAAAAACTGTGCCAGTGTTCTTGCTCTCTACAGCTATGATCAACACAAACGCAAGGTAACGAAATTGGTATGGTGTAGCGATAGTTTACAGGCGTTCGACAATGCCAAAAATGCTATCAATAGTGCATTGTCTCTGTCATTTCCTATCAGTGATGCCCCCTAACTCTGACGGTTGATGCATCAGATGTTGCGATCGGTGGGGTGTTGGAACAAACCATTAACGGTCAACAAGCACCCATCGCGTTTTACTCGAAAAAGCTGCAGCCAGCCCAAACGCGTTATAGTGCTTTCGGACGTGAACTTCTTGCTATTACTTAAACGTGAAGCATTTCAACATTTCCTTGAAGGCCGAGAGTTTTGTGTTTTTACCGACCACAAACCTTTGGTCACTGTCTTCAATAAAAACAGCTGTAACCACTCTCCCAGAGTCATCAGGCAACTCGATTATATCTCGCAATTTACACAGATATCCGCCACATCAAAGGTGTCTTGAACACTCCAGCGGATGCACTTTCAAGAATAGAGATTACTTCTGTTACCCTCAGCTCTACACTGTGGAATGCTATTGCACAGGATCAAGATAAGGATACGGAACTACAAGACCTGCTCAGAGAAGACTCCACTCACTCACTTTCCTCAAGAAAATGAGTATGCCAGGATTGTCTGTGCCCCTCTATTGCGACGTATCAACAGCTGCTATTCGCCTTATGTCCCTCCATGTCACAGACAAGCAGTCTTCACGGATCTTCATAAGCCCTCCCATCCTGGTATCCGTGCTTCGCAACACCTGGTTACCTCTCGTTTGTTTGGGCCCTCGATGCGGAAGGATGTCAAACATTGGACCAAACGTGCCTTGCCTGCCAGCGTGCCAAAGTCCAAAGGCACACCAGATCCCCCTTTGACGCATTCCGCCCCCATCCCAGCGATTTGAGGTCATTCATGTAGACATTGTTGGCCCTCTCCCAGTGATTCAAGGCCAACGTATCTGCTCCACCTGTCTCGACCGCATTTCCAGATGGCCTGAAGCCATCCCACTTCCTGATATCCAAGCGGACACTGTTGCAAGAGCCTTTCTTCATGGATGGGTATCAAGATTTGGATTGCCGACAAAGTCATCATTGACCAAGGTCGCCAATTTGAGTCTTCGCTTTGGAAGAAGTTTACCAGCTTGTTGGGTACAGTACATGTGCATACCTGTGCGTATCATCCGCAAGCTAACGGCCTCGTCGAACGCTTCCATCGCCAGCTGAAGTCATCCCTTATGTGTCACGAAGACTCCCATTGGATGGATAAGCTTCCACTCGTGTTGCTTGGTATTCGCTCTGCATTTAAGAGTGATCTGAAGACTACAGCGGCTGAACTAGTCTATGGAACAACACTGCGGCTACCAGGTGGCTACTTCACTGCAGGGGATAAGTCATGTGATCCTACGGAATTCGCTCAAACACTTTCCTCTCACATGCAGTCCCTTCAGCCTGTTCCCCCTCGATTGACTAGCCAACAGAACATCTTTGTTTCCCCAGCCCTCCAGTCTTGCACCCACGTTTTCGTTCGTGTACCTGTCCCAAAATGGCCTCTCCAATGTCCATATGAGGGCCCTATGAAGTTCTCCGACGTACGCGCAAATCATTCTCATCCAGCGCGGTTCCAAGGTCGACAAGGTTTCTATCGATCGTCTTAAGCCTGCGTTTTTGGAATCAACCTTAAGCGAGGTACATGTAGCTACCAAAAAGGTCCAGGGGAAATCTGTGTCGTTCGGAACTCTTTGAACTTCCTCTCTGGTGGGGGAGTGTGTAGTGAATACTTTATTTTAGTTTCAAGATAAAATGTTAATTTTAACCGTCTTGAATTTCGGAATAGCTATAAATTCATTTTAATTAGTTACCCATCATAATTCAATTGTAAACCACGTTAATACTAATTTTATGCATACTGTATTATTTTATTGTATGTAAACATAATTAATTTATATCACCAATTGTCAGTTAATATTTATATTCAAATAATTATTTTTAATCTAATACCCCATTTTGCAAATAAATAAGAGAAATCCAAGGGTTATATTTTCCATCCTTGGTACTGTCGCAGTTTCGCCTAACGGACTCAATACGGCTAGTGAGATAATCACTGGTTGGCACTTAACCAGCGGCAGTGCTTATGGCTACATCATCCAGGTTAACCTATACCGGATAGATGCGCTACGGTCCCAAGCCGTAGCTTGCCTAGGCCCAACGACGACGACGACGAAAACCAACAGTATTATGAATATTAGTAGCTTTATTCTAAAATCTTTGCTTTTCAACGGATCATCATAAAACTTGGTAGGAATGTTCAGAGCAAAAATGTCCTTTTGCGGGTTTTCATTACGGCCGAACCCCATTATTTATAACCTCAGGGCATCCCATTAAAGTGTTATAAAAATCGGCACAATGTTGAGAGCAAAAATGTTCTTTTGCGGATTGTCATTACGACCGAACCCCATTATTTATAACCTCAGGGCATCCCATTAAAGTGCTCAAAAATCGGCAAAATTCGCAAAAAAGAAAATAGTACCAAATCTTCAAATATTTTCCAAACAGGTTTTTGGGATGCATCTCTATTTTCTGAAAAAATGGTATGCCTGCACTATGTGCCGTTTATGACAGATTTCTTTTTTTAGTAGACCCCCACACAGAGCCTTTTTTTTTTAAATCATTGCTTATAGAACACTGTCTAATTTAACTATATGGGCGAGTTGTAAGTCTTTAGAAAGCGGTTAAAAAGCTCTAAAAGCTAAACATAATTAAAAATAAAAATATTTATTTACAAACCCGTCAGCTTCAATTATGCGTTTTCTTGAAGTACTATGGAACGTAAATAAAAATCTATAAAAAATCAAAAACTAAACTAAAGAAAATATAAATTATAGAAAGAAAGTTATAGACAAATTTCTCCTCTTTATAATAATGTTTTTCTTATGCATATACAATTTATAGTTTCTAATTATTTGTATTTATATGAGCCTGGGTAGGAAACGTCGATTTCGTAAAACGTTCATAGACAGTCGGTTAATTAAATCACGTGACCGATATATATATAACCTTTGGTGTGTGTATATATAGCCTTTGGTTAGCTTCCGGCTGAATTGTTCATTCTGACGAAGGTCAAGCTTTTCACTCCACCTTAGACCTACAGCTTAACGTGGAATCCGAACCACACCCCACCAGCAGCCCAACGTCTTAACCACTAGGCCACCCAGGGTACCCATTTATCTACCAACCACTTTATTGTGAGGGAGGATGAACAGCTGGGTTTTGCTGCGCGTCGGCTGCCGTCACCGGGTCTCAAACCCGGGGCCGATGGATTCGTAGTCAGCGACGCTAACCACTACACCACCGAGGCCACCATTTGAAAGCACTTAAAAAGTTATATCAGATAGTGTAACCTGAAATTAACTAAATACAGTATTATATTATAAACGGGTAAATACTCAAATATCAGTTTCAAAAACAGAAATGGTCATAAAATAAGAAATTCTGGAGCTATTGAAGAATAGGGACCCCAGCCTTCTTTAGTTAGGCTTATAAGGCTAACTAACGAAAATATCACGACCTAACCTAACCAATCGTTAGGTTAACTGTACGCCCTTGACGATTGGCTAGGTTAGGTCATGATATTTTTGTTAGTTAGCCTTATAAAGCTAACTAAAGAAGGCTGGGGTCCCTATTCTTCAATAGCTCCGAAATTATTAACATAGACATTTTATTTTCGCATTGTTATTCGAAAAATGTTCATCTCTAGATATGGCAAAAATTTCATGATAATACCTTTCATAGTTTTTTATTTGATGATATAATGAACATTATTTTTCGGTTACATTTCAAATTTTAGGCTGAAATTGGAGTTCCTGAAAATTTCAGAGGGCCAAACGTTCATAGACAGTTCATTAATTAAGTTTATATGGTTGATATTCATATTATTTGAAAGCTCTTAGAAAACCCTGTAAGAGAAAATAAATAAGCTCTATGTATGGCACAAATTTCATATTTATACCTTTGCTAGATTTTGTCTTAGGAATTTATGAAGGTCATTGTTTTCGTATAATTCTCTATTTTAGGCTTTCTTTGACTCAAATTGGAATTTAAGAAAATGTCCACTTATGTAGAAAAACTTGTGTAAAAATACCTACACGGATATTGTTTATTTTTAATGCTGCGTTTCCCATGGCAACAAAGCAGCGTTGCTAGGCAACAAAGATTTTCTATCATTGTCAGAAAATTTTTGATTAAAATTTTATAAGTGGTGTCTCATGCTGGAATGAGTGCACAGGGTAAAGTGAAAATAATTGTGTGCCTATTGAAATGACTTCCTTTGGAATCAAATGTGTATAAAGAAAATGTGTTTATTTAAAATAAGAACTTTTCTGTTTTCTCAGGAGGGAGTAGACTGATATATGTATCACTGCAAAATTGTTTGCAGAACATTAAGTACTATACCTATATACAGCATATGAATGCTCCATCGCTGGAAAGGTCGGAAATTGATCTGGTATGTAATTGGATTTGCTTTGAGAATCTAATTACATTGTTTGGTCAAGCCTGTAGGCTTCGCATTTTATCGGATCATACTGAAATTTTGTGAAAAATGTTGTCCCAAGATTCTTTTTTGGAATTTATCCGATCCAGTCAAATCCTATAATTCTTGAGCTCAGGACATCCCATCAAATTTTTTTCAAATTTGCCAAATTCCTGAAAATTTTACATGTTCTTCTTTTTCATTTTTTTTTTTTAAGTTTGTTGTCCGTAGTTTATGATGCATTTCTTTCTTTTTAGGTACCCCCCCCACCCCACCCCCACCCACGGGACATAATTTTTCATAAAAGTTGTCATAGAACAATATGTATTTTAGGCACGTCGTTCATAAGTATACTTTTGAAAGCCTATAGGAAGCCTAAAGACCTGAAATTAATTGAAAGTAAAATTACTTATTTCTGAAGACGTCAGTCACACACACACACACACACACACACACATATATATATATATATATATTCTTAACGTAGCAGTCAACTTAAATAAAATTTATTAAAATATCGGAATATTAAATCTCAAGACAAGTTATAGAACTGAATTTTAAAAAAAATTCATTTTCTTTATCGGAAAAATATAGATTTTCGTATGGCATTCAAAGTTTTTAATTTACTTACATTTATGTGAACCAGAGTATAAAACGTTGATTTCGAAAAACGTTCATAGACAGTCGGATAATTATATCATATTGCAGACATATATATTGTTTAAAACTTCATAAATAGCTCTAACGGAAAGAATATATTAAAAATAAAAATATTATTTGATGAAGGCGTAAACCTCAACTATATATTTAAAAAACCAAAAATGTTCATAGAATATGAACTTACTGAACGTATGGCTTATATTTTTATATGGTTATGAACAGCCATTAAAGCCGTATTTATGATAAAAAATTCATGGGATCACCTGAAGATCAGGGCCCCCAGCCTCAATTACCAAATGATATCTTCGTTAAAACTAAAGAAAATATCACGACTTAACCTAACCAATCGTCAAGGGCGTACAGTTGGCCTAACCGGGCACTCAATTTAATTTATTATTATATTTGGTACTGTAAAGCAAAAAACAAGAATACATGGGGGCCCTGATCTTCAGGTAATGCTTCAGGTGAAATGCTTCGCCAAGAACAAGGATACCAGAAAATCAGAGCAATCCTAGAATGTTTAAATACGTCAGGCAGTCTATGACGAGCCGTGTTCAGGCGTGTATTCAAGCGTAAAATGGTCATTTTGAGCACTTCCTTTAAAGGTAAGGCGGATACTTGCTGGAACACATAACGGGTTGTAACTCGGAAACAAAGCGATTTCGGGCATATGTTTATATAAACTTTTTTCATTGTTTTCAGGTCCTCAACCATCCTGAAAGTGCATCCCACATTTTATGAAACACCCTGTATATGATGCACACCCACAAGGAAAAGTGAAAAGCGATTCCAAGACCATTCGTGTATTGAACAGTACATCTCGTCAGGGACTGCTTTATGTTCCCTGTACTGTTCAGTTTATGTATTTATTTATTTATCATTTAGGATCACCTGAAGATCAGGGCCCCCCAGCTTCAATTACCAAATGATATCTTCGTTAAAACTAACGAAAATATTACGACTTAACCTAACCAATCGTCAAGGGCGTACAGTTGACCTAACAGGACATTTAATTTAATTTATTATTATTATATTTGGTACTGTAAAGCAAAAACCAAAAATACAGGGGGGTCTTGATCTTCAGGTGATCCATCATTTATTTATTTCACGTGTTTAATTATGAAATTCATCCCACATACTGCATATATATATATATATATATATATATATATATATATATATATATATATATATATATATATATATATATATATATAGGGAGGGCAAAAAAAAAAGGAGACCTCGAACTTTGGCTCTAAAATCCAATGCTATGGTCAGATTTCAATATTTTTTTTACACCCCACAACTAAGTAAATTTCTTATACGGTGAGCGGATTTCAAAGAAAACTAATGAAAATTACAGATTTATTGAACATTTGTTTATGCCACTGGAAATTCTTCATTTACACTACTATTGCATTGTTGGGTCGCGAAAAAAAAAAGGAAACCTTTTAAATCCTTCATATCTCGGCAATTACGGTACATAGAAGTATGAAATTTTAGTATGTTAGTACTAGGTAATTTTATGGTTTGTATGCCATCTTTTAGCATTTTAGCTGAGAAATTGGATTTATGGCGAATATTCCAGAAAAATCTTGCTAATCATAGGTTCAAGTTGATTATAATTAAAGCGATTTTAATTAACGTAAGCTAACTGCAGGAGGTTTGGACAAGCTTCTCAAGAAAATCGATAAAACAGGAGATATCAAAAGAACACCAGGTAGCGGTATTAAATTTGGCCACCAAACAGTCCTGATTTAAATCCTGTCGATTACGACCTTTGGGAAAATTTGTCACAGAGAATTTATCGGGTCAAAGTAAGAAATGTCGCTCATTTACGACAGCTTCTTCTGGAAAAATGGGATGAGCTACCGCAAGAACAAATCAATAAAGCCATAGATGATTAGATGAGTCCCGTCCTAGGCTAAAAAAGATTGTAGAAGTTCGTGTTAAACATATTTAGCAGTTTTTTTAATATCAAGGTAGCACCATATGTGAGTACTTTGTAACTTTTTATCTGCACATACAATGCAGTAGTTGTGTAAATGGAGAATTTCCAGTGGCATAAAGAAATGTTCAATAAATCTGCAATTTTCATTAGTTTTCTTTGAAATCCACTCACCGTATAGGAAATTTACTTAGTTGTGGGGTATGAAAAAATATTGAAATCTGACCATAACTTTGGATTTTAGAGCCAAAGTTCGAGGTCTCCCTTTTGTTTTGCCCACCCGAATATACAGTATATTAGTTTTAGCCATTTCATAGTTATATTTACCACAGAAACCGTTTGGTGCACGAGTTCTGAATTTCACTACAAACTAGTACAAGTCCTGGTAAAAATATCACGCTTAAACAATCAACAGGGGCAATTTTATATTTTTTAATAATATTTCCTGGAATGAGCACACAAACAAACATTTTCCGATTTCAGCTTTATATATATATATATATATATATTATATATATATATATATATATATATATATATAAATATATATATTATATATATATATATATATATTATATATGGGAATGAACTCAGAATGGTTCCCTGAGTTTTTATGATACACACAGACAGTGCATGGAACAAGGAACTCTTCTGGGATAATTAAATCCACAATAGTCCGAATAAGTAATGGTAAATGACAAATACCATAGTTTTTCTTTTTCATGATGCTAGCCCGACGTGGCAACGGGTCACTCGCAAAGAGGTCCCATAAATATAGCTTCCCTCACCAGCTATCTGCAAAGCAGACAGGATCCAGCTTTGGGACATGGATCTAGGGTTTAAAGCAGCCTAGCCCTGCTACATTTAGAACCTCAATATAAGCAAAAGACCATTCTGAGTTCATTCCCATCTTGAAACGGACATGTTATGTGCCTTGAAAAGTGGACGCTCAATTCTGCCAGTTGAGGTTTAAGTTTTGGTTTTTGGCTAAAAATATAATAGTTACCCCTTTTTCTTTGATGTATTCAATCTGACGTGAAGGCAGCGAGTCTTTTGCTTATATTGAGGTTCTAAATGTAGCAGGGCTAGGCTGCTTTAAACCCTAGATCCATGTCCCAAAGCTGGATCCTGTCTGCTTTGCAGATAGCTGGTGAGGGGAGCTATATTTATGGGACCTCTTTGCGAGTGACCCGTTGCCCACGTCGGGCTAGCATCATGAAAAAGAAAAACTATGGTATTTGTCATTTACCATTACTTATTCGGACTATTGTGGATTTAATTATCCCAGAAGAGTTCCTTGTTCCATGCACTGTCTGTGTGTATCATATATATATATATATATATAATATATATATATATATTATATATATATATATATATATATAATGCTGCAAACCCACAAGGAAAAGAAAAACGATTCCAAGGCCTTTCGTGTATTCAAAGCTACACCTCGTCAGGGAATGAAGTTAAAAGGCGAGAAGCCCATATATATATACAACGTACAGGAAAACAAAACAATTAGCACATACTTAACAAGGGTTAATGAGAGGCAAAAGAAATTTTAACATGATATCGTCAATTTTATAAGTCCCCGAGCTGTTATTGAAATTGTTTTTAAAATGAATAAATGCACATTCTAGAATATTTCGTTCTATTATATCTCTGTTTTTAACAAGCGCTTTAGAACTATCCCACTTGATGCTATGGTTACATCTATACATATGGTTAAATAAGCATTGGAAGTACTAGCTGTTCTACAAGCATATTTATGCTGTTTTACCCTAATATCTAACGTTTTACCGGTTTGGCCTATATATACTGAGTTACATTGTGTACATCCGATCGAATACACAACAACAACATTATCAGGGCTATTCTTTATTAGGCGTGATTTAACAGTATTATTATACTTAAAGATTACATTAATGCCAATTGCTTTAAGTACAGTTGGAAGGTATTGAAAATTAACATGGTAAGGTAGGCTAAGGATATTTTTACGCTGAAATTCCTTTACAATTACATTATTATAATACCTATTCTTGGCTTTCTTAAGACAGTTATCTAAAAATGAAATAGGATAACATAATTTAGTACCAATATTCATGATATTGCATAACTCGGAATCTAAAAATTCAGGACTGACAACTCTCAATGCTCGAAGAAACATAGCAGAGAAAATAGAGGATTTAATCGAAGGATGATGGTCAGAATAAAAATGCACGTAAGAGTTATTATTAGTAGGCTTACGGTAGACTTCATATTTGAACTGATTAGAGCATCTCCAAATTTTTAGATCAAGAAAAGGTAGGCTTCCCTCATTTTCTTTTTCAACTGTAAACCTGGTTTGGTACAGGTATATAGATGATATTTTATGCCTTTGGCCTAATAATTTGGATGTGGACTTATTCTTGGTAGGCTCAACAATTTAGCCCCATCTATTAAGTTTACAGTTGAAAAAGAAAATGAGGGAAGCCTACCTTTTCTTGATCTAAAAATTTGGAGATGCTCTAATCAGTTCAAATATGAAGTCTACCGTAAGCCTACTAATAATAACTCTTACGTGCATTTTTATTCTGACCATCATCCTTCGATTAAATCCTCTATTTTCTCTGCTAGTTTCTTCGAGCATTGAGAGTTGTCAGTCCTGAATTTTTAGATTCCGAGTTATGCAATATCATGAATATTGGTACTAAATTATGTTATCCTATTTCATTTTTAGATAACTGTCTTAAGAAAGCCAAGAATAGGTATTATAATAATGTAATTGTAAAGGAATTTCAGCGTAAAAATATCCTTAGCCTACCTTACCATGTTAATTTTCAATACCTTCCAACTGTACTTAAAGCAATTGGCATTAATGTAATCTTTAAGTATAATAATACTGTTAAATCACGCCTAATAAAGAATAGCCCTGATAATGTTGTTGGTTGTGTGTATTCGATCGGATGTACACAATGTAACTCAGTATATATAGGCCAAACCGGTAAAACGTTAGATATTAGGGTAAAACAGCATAAATATGCTTGTAGAACAGCTAGTACTTCCAATGCTTTATTTAACCATATGTATAGATGTAACCATAGCATCAAGTGGGATAGTTCTAAAGCGCTTGTTAAAAACAGAGATATAATAGAACGAAATATTCTAGAATGTGCATTTATTCATTTTAAAAACAATTTCAATAACAGCTCGGGGACTTATAAAATTGACGATATCATGTTAAAATTTCTTTTGCCTCTCATTAACCCTTGTTAAGTATGTGCTAATTGTTTTGTTTTTCCTGTACGTTGTATATATATATGGGCTTCTCGCCTTTTAACTTCATTCCCTGACGAGGTGTAGCTTTGAATACACGAAAGGCCTTGGAATCGTTTTTCTTTTTCCTTGTGGGTTTGCAGCATTCATTCATTTCACGTGTTTTATTGTGAAATTCATCCCATATATATATATATATATATATGAAAAGAAGGACCAACACAACGGCAAACATTTTCGTTTATTTTTTTGTACTTCAGACGTTTCGACAAATCTTTTGTCATCATCAGTGAATTAAGTCTTAAAACCTTAAAACAAAAATAATGAAAATTACTCAATACAAAATTAAAATCATTAAAATTAAAACCTTAAAACTAGATCCAATAACCTCACAGAACTCCGAATTTTAGAATCTTTGTACATCTATAGAAACAAACCCTCCATTAACAATAATAGTTCATCTTACAAATTACAGCTCTTTTAACTAACCAACCGATTTTCATAGACATATCATACCTTCTAATTTACTGACCATACAGTTTTCTCTTAGTTTTATGCCAAGTATGGAGGTTGATGTAAACATTGCGTATTTACCAGTTGAGGTAATTTAATTTTAATGATTTTAATTTTTTGTAGTGATGTAATTTTAATGATTTTAATTTTGTATTGATGTAATTTTCATTATTTTTGTTTTAAGGTTTTAAGACTTAATTCACTGATGATGACAAAAGATTTGTCGAAACGTCTGAAGTACAAAAAAAAAAACGAAAATGTTTGCCGTTTGTTGGTGGCTTTCTTTTCATCTGTAAGCTCCGTTTCCCTAAGGAGAAGTCAATAGCTTTGATATATATATATATATATATATAATATATATATATATATATATATATGGGAATAAACTCAGAATGGTCCCCTGAGTTTATATATATATATATATATATATATATATATATACAGGCGTTCCAAAAAAATGTATACACACTTTAAATAATTATAAAGGCAGTGTTTATTAAAATACATTTCATTTTCAAAATGTAATAGAATCTACAGACATTATTTAATTGTTTTGTCAACGCTCGTTTTCAAACTGACGTCCGTTCGGTCCAGGCACTGCTGATAACGCGAAGCAATGGAATCGCAAACATCACGAAACATTTCGTTTGGTATTTGTGTGCATTCTCGTTCAATGGCTGCTCTCAATTCAGCGACTGTTGCAGGTTTTATAGCGTAGACTTTGTCTTTTAAGTATCCCCATAAAAAAAAGTCTAGTGGTGTGAGGTCTGGTGAACGCGGAGGGTATTCTACGAAACCCCTTCGTCCAATCCACATCCACATCGTGCCAAGTACTACTCGCAATACTCCACTCTTCGGTCCGGATCATCTTCATTAATAGCATGGACTAATCTTGGAATGTAAATTTTCCATTGACAGAGCTTCAAAATGCGTTGGACAGACGATTCTGAAATTCCTACCTCACGACTCGCTTGCCGCACAGATTTTCTTGGACTTTGGTGATACGTTTCCAGTACTCTTTCTTGCTTTGTGGGGCTTGTCGATGTCCGTGGTCTTCCGGAACGCTTCTTGTGGACATTCTGAACAGTTCTATCGGCTTCAAACTTATCTCTAATTCGAGTGATGGTAAGTCGCGTTGGTGGATCTGTTTGAAACTCCCTCCTAAACTGTCTTTGCACTTCAACTGCGTTTTCACACTTCCAGTAGCATTTTAGAATGAATTTCCTTTGTTCAAAGCTTAGTCTGACTGCCATTATTAATTCTAATGGGTTTAACTTGGAAAGAAAGAAACATCAATTGAGCTATCAGCTGTTAAAGTGTGTATACATTTTTTTGGGACGCCCTGTATATATATATATATATATATATATATATATATATATATATATATGAAAATTATTTCACGAAAGTGACACGTGAAAAATATTTATGATGAATAAAACCACGAAGGGAAAAGAAACACAAAGTGGTGCTCAAGCGCTTTCGTCTAATGACATCCTCAGGAACACTGCGGATGTCATTAGACGAAAGCGCTTGAGCACCACTTTGTGTTTCTTTTCCCTTCGTGGTTTTATTCATCATATATATATATATATATATATATATATATATATAATAATTTTTCCGTAGGTTTCGATTAATTTTAAGCAACTTTTATCGAATAATTTTTTCTTTCGAGGAGCTGTTTCCGTGTTTTAGGGTGGGACAGACGGTGTCCGGGCAACTGCCCCCTGGACAACCGCCCCCCGGACAATTGCCCCCCGACAACCGCCCCCCGGACAATTGCCCCCGTAGGACAATCGCCCCCCGGATTATTGCCCCCCATAAGTAAATAAAAATTAAATAGAAATTAAATTTACATTTAAAAAATGGCAAGCTGAAACAATATTTAACAACATTATTGCCAATTCTTGCTTAATTTTGCTTGTAGCCTGAAAAAAATTATATTTAAAAAGTTAGCAATATTTAACAAAAATTTTTCCAATTATTGCTTACTTATTTATAATAAAATTATGAAGTTTAGCTACTTAATTTTATTTAAACAGTTGGCAAGACTTATTGTATTTCATATATACTATGGATTAATTAATTATATTTAAACAGTTGGCAATACTTATTGAAAGGTCGTTTTGAAAGTCATAGTTGGTGGTTAGGTTAGGTTAGGTTAGGCTAGGTTAGGTTAGGTTAGGTTTGTTTTTTATAAATATTAATAAATTTAATTCCTATTTAATTTTTATTTACTTATGGGGGGCAATAATCCGGGGGGCGATTGTCCTACGGGGGCAGTTGTCCGGGGGGCGGTTCTCGGGGGGCAATTGTCCAGGGGGCGGTTGTCCGCGGTATTCTACTTTTGTGAACTTTTAATTCGTTGTAACATTAATGATCTAGCTCAGGGGTCCCCAACCTTTTCACTGCGGCGAGTACCAATTTATTTTCTAGAATATCGAGCGAGCACCACTACTTTTTTTTGGCAAAAATAAAGAATAGCTAATCAGAAATAAAAAGAAACGAACGTCAACGTTATTACAAATACGTTTTAATACATTTAAGAAGAAAACGATTTTTAAAAATTAAATTCCTTTTACAAAACATTTGCGAACAAACCATTACAAAACTTTTACAAACCAACAATTTCCTTTTACAGTATTTAACATTAACTTAATGCAATAGTATTTTAAATATGCTACAATACCTCGCATAATAAGAAAAGAACTGCTTTTACAGTACAGGAATCTTAACTGACACGATAGTTCTGAGATCAGGTGACATATTTTCACATTACTGCCAAAATGAAGCAAAATAAATGTACAAGGGGATGCACTAAAACTAGAACTGGTGCTCGCGTGCATGATTTTAAGAATTGTAAAAGAGCAACGTCAGACTGTCCAAGAGCACAGTGGTGCTTCTGAGCAACAGGTTGGGAACCCCGATCTAGTGGAACAAAGTCGATCTGCGCAACGTTGACACGCATAATGTCGATACTAAAAGTTAGTTTAAATTAGGTCAAGTTAGGTCAAGCTGGGTTAGATTAGGTTACATTATGCCCAGTTAGGTTATGCTAAGTTAGATAAGGTTAGTGATTAGATTAGATTAGGTTAGTCATTTTCATTGGGAATCTGACATATAGTTTGAAATTTTAACTCCATATACTACTTGCATAAGGTCGAACGTCGACATTATGATTTTGTTCATTTAACGCAACAGATCGAGCTTGTAGGAGCGCGAAGCTCGCTCTCCCTGGAGGGGCGACCAAAGGAGCCCGTCTTGTTTTTATTATTTTTATTATTATTATTATTATTATTAAGTAGTAATAGTAATAGTAGTAGTAGTAGTAGTAGTTGTAGTAGTAGTAGTACTGTTTACAATTTTCACACTGTCGTTCAAATAGAAGGTAGAATACATGTACGGTACTCATTCAGTTATCCGTGATTGAGGGGAGGTCCATGATCATGGATAATCCGATTTCATAATTAACTCAGTATACCCCGATGTGGGAAAGTGGTGCAGCCGCTGCTGCTCGCCACCATTGACTGGCCTCACACTTCGCGCGCCACCACACGCAGTATTATTCTGTTACAGTATAATATACAATTAAGTAAAGTAATTTGTATTCGCCACAAGACGTGAAGCTCATCCGTTCCCAAAGATTGTAACCCCTCCCTCAGCTAACATTGCTGTTAATATTAATTTTCTTTGAAGAGACACTGACTGAAAGGCGTTGTAGCGGGCTGGCGAGAGGCGAGTCGCGGATGCAAACAGAGCGCCGAATCACGGTTAACTCCGTCTTGATGACGGATAAATGCACAATGGTCACAATTCATAAATCATGGTTGACTCGATTCACGGTAACTAATAAAAGTGTGTAATCAATGAAAGTGTGCATCTGTGCAGTTCCGGTGATGGAAGGGATCTTTGGCGAGATCTCTTCCCAAACTTGGCTACTCCCACTTCATACTCTGCTCAAGAGTAAGACATCCAAAAGTGGGAAAATCAAAGAAAGGCATCCTCAAACTGATCTATTTCCATTCACACTGTAGCAGTTCTCACTTTAAGTTGATTATTTTATAGAAAATATCCCTCGGGAATGCAATTGCGTCACAACCCCAGTTTTACCTTTTCTCAAATCGGGAAACTCTTTTCCCAAATCTGAAATTCCGACTTCGAAGATTCCAACTCGCAGACCGCGATCAGAAGTGGGAAGTAATCTTTTGATCATACTTTGGAAAATACAGAAATACATCTCTCTCTCTCTCTCTCTCTCTCTCTCTCTCTCTCTCTACCACGAAAGCATACAAAATAATATTTGAAAAGAATTAATTTCTTTTCATTTTAATTCTTACTTCGAATGATTGAACATACAAAATGATTACATTCTAATAATAATTTTCATTAATTGTCATTGAATTCTTTCCTGCATTTCTTATCCTATGTTTGTTGGTCTATTTCGAGTGATGAGAGCTCGACACGCGAAACTCCTACAAGGTTACCATACACACACACACACACACATACACACACACACACACATATATATATACACATTCTAAAGGTAAAACTATAAAGAGCAGCCGATATTTTAGCCCTGAAATACCTTGACTCGAATCAAACCAATAAAACAAAAATATATAACACATAAAACCTTTCGAGGCCGCAGATATATCCTAGAATCCTCTCTCTCCGTTTAAGCTGCCGCCTCTCGGAGCTGCTAACGAAGGTGCGCATGGCGGAGTTCTGCCCTTTCTGTTTCCTGTTTTTTCCCTTTAATTTCATTAAATGAGACGGGAACATTTTTCCGTAAATCAAGTGAAAGAACGAAAAAGGAAAAGAAGAATCAACTGGCTACGATTTTGTCTCGCTTTGTTTCAGTTCACTTTTAAGGATTGGATTTTGGGCTAATACTCCGTTAACACGCTTTTATGTACTATTTTATGGTGAATATAAATAGGATATTTACAATTTTGCTCTACGCAAACTATTTCTTACATAGACCATTTTCACGAATGCATCATCCGTGGCACGAATAACGTTGACGAATGTAGTTTTGAATACTAAAATTTTGGGTATATCATTTAAAATCGCATTTACGAAACGGTTTAAGAAATCATTTCTGGATCACTTATGAAATCCTTCGTGACGCGAGTGATGAAATCGCGATTGCTTTAAGCGCAAGAAGATTCTACTACTTCATTGGGAGGAAGAACCCCGTGGACGTGAAAGGAGATCAAACGAACGACTTTAATGAGAAAAAGCGACATCTTTTAAGAAGGAAACAAAATGAAAAAAAGTTAAGCCATTTCCTAGTTGTTTGTGAGAGAAAGCTCATCCGCTCCATGAAGTTTATAGGATACCAAAACGTTGTGCATGGAGAAACTTTGACATTTCTGTATTTTTTTCCCCCGTCAATATTTTTCTCCGTAAGACCAGTTTAGCACCAAAAGTTGCTAAGTATTCCGTTTCATTTATTTGGCTATATTGGCTATATGCGCTTTTGTCTCTCTATACGAAAAGTGAATCGTATAATTTCAATAAACGCGATATGGAGATAAAACGCTAAATTCTAAAGGAAAACGCTGTCGATGCTTTCAAAGCATCCTCGCCAGACGTAAAAAAAAAAAAAGATAAAAGTATTTTTTTAATAAAACATTGAAAACCCCAAAATAAAAGAAATAAAATATAACAAAAAAGAGAATTTTTAAAAGCAAGATCGGGTACACGGAATGAAACACGATTCTAACGCAAACTAAGCCACAAGAGAGCTGACGAGTCCAAAATGGTAAGCTAGTGGGATGGGGGTCGGGGGACCTCTAATGAATTTTTTAAATTTCGGAACAAATTTCAAAAAGTTTAATGTAAAGGCATATATATATATATATATATATGCACTAAAATCACAAAATAACACGTGACCTTATTAATAAGCAAACAACCACAGGGAAAAGGAAACACAAAGTCCGAGCGCTTTCGTGATATATTCACATTATCAAGGAGGAATGTGAATATATCACGAAAGCGCTCGGACTTTGTGTTTCCTTTTCCCTGTGGTTGTTTGTTTATATATATATATATATATATATATATATATATATATATATATATATATATATATATATATATATATATATATATGTGTGTGTGTGTGTGTATATATGCTACATAGTATTGTGCAAATTAATGTGAACAGGAGGACAAAAAATTTGAATTTTCAGTAACCAGCATATATTTTGAAGACTGGAACAAACTTTAATATTTGATATAGCTACATTTAGCTTTAATAATGTTTTGAACACACTTTGGCATAAAATCACCAGTTTTTCACAGATTTTCTTTAATTCTTCATCAGATTTCTTCAACCAGATTTGGATGACAGACACCATCAGTTTTGCTTTAGTTGTACAATCCAGTTTTTGAAGTCGAGTCTTACAAGTCGAGTTTTGCATATGTCCCATAGATTTTCGATTGAGTTTAGGTCTGGCGAGTTTCCCGGCCAGTCTAAACAGCTTATATTGTTCACTTTAAGAACTTCTTAACACATTTTGATGTATAGCATGGAGCTAGATCCTCTTGGAAAACCTCCTTTGGGAACAGTTTCTGCAGCTCTGGTTTGCTGTGGCGTTCTAGAAGCTCAATATATCGCTTACTATTTATCATGCCTTCCACAGGCACTAATGAGCCAGTTCATCGTGCAGAAAAACAACCCTGGAACATTTCCTTTTCTGGGTGTTTCACAGTTTGGTTATTTTGGAACTGGTTGTGGGTTCACCAGGTGAATAGCGTACAAATCAATTTTGTTAACTTTGAAAAGAAAAATGACTCTCGTCTGAAACTAATACATTGTACCAATCTTTTGACCAACCAGCATATTTATTGGCCCACGCATAGCGTTTTGTCTTCATTATTGTTGTTAGCAATTGTTTTTCCATAGGTTTCTGGGTTTTGCGTCCCACAGCCAGCAATCGATGTCTTACAGTTGATGATGATACCTGAATATTTGATGCTGCTAATTCCTGGTTAAGCATGTCAGTAGTTTTTCTGGGGTACTGCTTGTTCATTCGTATTAACTTTGTATCATGTCTGGGTGTTGTTTTTCGTTTTCTTCCGCATTTACCTTTCTTTGATGAGGATATTGAGCCCGTGGTTCGTTTCTTCTTAATAATCTTATTGACCGCTCCCACACTAATTTTGATTACATTGGCAATTTCTCTGTGTGAGCGATGTATGGTCATGCAAGGTGATTATTTTACTTCTTTTTCTTGGTGTAATGTCCAAATTCAACCCTGAAACACAGAGCACAGAAATCACGCGTACTGACTCTGATGACTGACAAGAATAAACTAAATTAGACAGAAAGTGAATGACAAGCTCGACTTCAAAAGGTGCTGCAATAGCTTGCTTTAAAAGATGCTGCAATAATGTTTCAGATGATACAGTAATGTAGTGTATACTATAAATAATTAAACTTATTCATAAAATTACATTTAAAAAGCTTTCATTGATTTTTTTTCATTAAAAACAATGAAAAATCATATTTTTGTTCCATGTTCACATAATTTGCACAGTACTCTCTCTCTCTCTCTCTCTCTCTCTCTCTATATATATATATATATATATATATATATATCAGTGGCGTGCGGTGATTTTTCGTCAAGGGGAAGCAATTCAAGCAAAAACAACAAAGATTATATAAAATAAAAATAAAACTTTAAAATACTCGTATATAATAAAAACAAAACACATATAATCATCTACTTACTTTACTTATAGGTTAATTCTATTCTTCTTTCTTTTTTATTAAATATATCTATTATTTCTTCGTAAAAGGCATCGGTTTTCATATCCTTAAGAAGCTTTTTCTCAATTGAGATTAAAGCTAAACTTGCAAGCCTTTCTTCCCCTTGCGCATTTCTAGCGTAGTTATGTATTCGCTTTAAATGAGAGAATGCCAGCAGACAGCACGAAAAGTTGCCAGATATTTCAAGAAAATTAACTATAAGATCTGGACAGCGATTTCTAAATTGCTTCCTTTTTGACATAGGGAAGGATAAAATAACGATAAATATATATTCTTTTTCGCTTAACATGGCCATGGAATTTTTTAGTAGAAAAACTATATATGAAACTTGTTGTATTCAATAAATACTACATTATTAAACATTAAATGAGTTTTTAGAATGGAAAGAAACAATTTGTAACAGTAAAAAAAAAGCGAAAGTCATTGGGAAAAAGGATGCATTTCGTCAATTGTTGTCCAACTCGAGATTTTTTGCGTCGGCTTTCTTAAAGGTTCTTGCACGAACGGCAACCAATGTATATACTATGTATCCACCTGATTACCAATCAAATGCTATAAATAGTATAATAAAATGATTTTGTACAAATTATTAACACATATTGAACTGTTTAAACTTTAAAGTATAATACAGCATTTTCTTCTTTCTTTGAATAGGGAAGCATTGCTTCCCTTGCTTCCATGGACCGCACGCCACTGATATATATATATATATATATATATATATATATATATATATATATTATTACACACAGACCATGCATGGAACAAGGAACTCATGCACGGTTTGTTTGTGTGTAACATAAAAGTTTCTCAGGGGGTCCATTCTGAGTTGTATCTCATATATATATATATATATATATATATACACACTCTTCTTTCGATATTAAAGTTATATTATATCATTGACGATGAAGATTTGAATCAGTTTTTTTTTTTCCATATTCTTAATTTGTAAAAAGAGTTTCGCCGTTTCCAAAATCACTTTTATGTTTAACTTTAACGACATGTTTGAATGGAAGACTATATATATTTATTGTTTGAATACTATACCTCCGCCCGATATACGCTCCCTTTTAGGTCAACAGTTTCCCTGGTATATACGCCATAAAAAAAGTCCTTAAAAGCTATATGGTTCAATATAGATTAAACGCTTGTTTCCACGTTTTTTTTCTCAATTCCCATTGTATAAACGTATTCTCATGCTATAAAAGGCTATAAACGTTTGCAAAATCAAACGTAACTGGCCAATACGAACCAATCTTCCTCGTAATTTTGCAATTTCCCCTATAAAATTTGAGAGTCAAATTACGCTTCGAAAATTTATGTAATCTCATTAATATTGGTACACTTACAGTTAAATTACAATTAACAATGTAAACAGTATAAATAAATAAATAAATAAATAAATAAATAAAAATGGATGAAGTATGATAACCAATATTGCTCTTGAGAAGAAGGCGAAAGACTTTTGATCTTGTTCGTATTTTTCAATAACCAAATTAAAACCAGGTGAAATCCACGTCTCAGTTTCATCATGAATCGATATAGGTATAAAAAACGTATTACTTTATGTACACACTGTTACACTTTCTATAAAATTAAGTAATAAAAAAGGATTTTATCGATTGTGCCCCATCTTCCGCTAAAATGTCTTTTTATGGATTGAACGATCAAAAGCGGTTCGAGGCAAAAATAATGTTTTTCTTTGTCTTTTTACCTTTTACGGTCTGATGAGGATGCCTTAAAAGCTTCGAAAGCGCTAACCGTTTTATTTCCTTTGGGTTTTATCGTTATTATATATATTTATATATATTATATATACGGTATATACTTGTGTGTGTGTATATATATGTGTGTGTGTGTGTTACGTTATATTATATATATATATATATTTTTTTTTTTTTAGTTCAGGAAGAACCGATTCGCCTCTATTTAAAGGGCATATCTCAGCGGAAAAACAAAGAAAAAGTGAGAGGAAAGACAGAGGAAAAAGAAAGGGTGGAGGGGACAGTCGAAGTGGAAAAAGACCAAGGATGACAAGGACTGCAGGGTCGAGCCCCATCATCCTTGGGTGCTAGGGCCGGGAGGCGCACGTGAAACCTCCAGGAACAAGCACGTACAAACGAGCACAAAGAGCACTCAAGAGCACGAGCTTAGAACCCCCTTGCGGGGATATATATATATATATATATATATATATATATGTGTATAAAGCATAAAAGTAATGATATAATTCTCCATAGTAAAATATCCTTCAGTTAACGAATTATATTATAGAAAAATAACTTAATTTAACGTTAACATAAACTAAACCTTAACTTAAACCCAACCAGGTTTAATCAGAGTATACACGAAAAAGAGGGGACCTAACTCTAACGTCAGCTAGAAATGACAATGAAACTGTGCCCACTCCAGTTAAATCGCCAGTTTGCATTATTTCATGTAGTTAGAAAATAAATTTTCCAACAGATGTTCGCATTAAAGATGAAATGACGAAAGTGATCAGAAAAAATAATTGAAAATTAATGTAATTCGCTCAGCTTCGAAAGAAAAGTTTTTACGAGTTACATAAAAATAAAAATTGCCTCAATGGAATTTGGACAAGAAAGTTGGGAGTGAGACTACTTTTGTCATTCAATCGTCCATATTCGCTTTTCTCCTCGTTTTGTTTATAATAGAATACGTTTAATATGATACATATTATGGGAGTATATAAACTATTGGTTCGCTGTTTTCTTATCTAATGTGAAACCTATGGAAAAATAGCACCACTGCAAGAGATGAGACCGATCTAAACGGCCAAAATATGGAGAATGTCTGAGAAGTTGCGATCAACGAAAGAGGTGTGCAAGTTACACGGAAGACGGAGTCAAAGTGCAAAGATTTCTCGTTTCTCCACTGCCACTCTTTACATCCGATGCGTTTATTGATTCTGGCAATTCCACAATCTTCACTATCAATTCAATTTCTTTCATATGTATATTTATGATGAAAATAATATTTATGATGAAAATAACCACGAAGGGAAAAGGAAACACAGAATGGTGCTCAAGCGCTTTCGTCTAATGACATCCTCAGGAACACTGAAATAAATAACAAGTTCGAGACTATATATAGGTCACAAAAAAAAACTGTAGGAGGAGCATACAAATTTCTAAAGAAAAGCTACCAGAGTTTTAGCACTTTGCACCTCTTGTCTAAATCCATTCTGAACGAATTCAAAACAACAGGATGAAGCGAAAAACGGCCCTGGCTAATGTTGAAATTATTTGTAAGTTGAATAATAGCAGACTCAAGAATATTTCTATTAACAATGTTGCTTGAGTGAAACAAAATTGAAACATTATTCCAATCAATACAGTGGGATAACTCTCACAAATGGACGAAAAGGGCATTGGACTGCTGTCCCGTTCTAACTGAAAATTAATGCTGTTTTACACGCGTGTGCAAATCCTTTCCCGTCTGTCCAATGTAAAAGGAATCACATTGTTTACAACCAATTTTATAGATAATACTTGAATTATTGGTAGACCTATTTTTTACTATGATATGTTTCACAATTTTGTCATATGAAAATACTACATTAATATTCGAACGTTTAAGTACATTAGCAATGCCTAAAAAGCCTGGGAAAAAGGGAAGTACTAAAATATTCTTCGACAAAGTGCAAGAGTTATTATTCACACGATAGAAAGTTCGTTTTGCCTTGTTAAGACAAGATTCCAAAAAAGCAGGTGGGTAACACAAATCACTTCCAATACTGTTGATTTTTTTCTAATTCGGCATCCATGTATTCCGGACTGGCGATCCTAAGAGCGCGGAGAAATATTGAAGAAAATATGGCTTTTTTGATGGGGATGTCATGTCCGGAGTGAAAGTTTACGTAGGACGTATATTGAGGTTCTGAATACAGTAGACTAGGTGGAGCTGTAAACCCTAGATCCTGTCCCAAAGCTGGATCCTATCTGCTTGGTAGATAGCTGATGAGGGAAGCTATATTTTGGGGCCTTTTTGCGAGTGACCCATTGCCCACATCGGGCTAACATCATGAAAAAGAAAACCTATACTATTTGTCATTTACCATTACTTATTCGAACTATAATGGATTTAATTTTCCCAGAAGAGTTCTTTGTTCCATGCATGATCTGTGTGTAACATAAAAGATCTCAGGGGACCATTCTGAGTTCAATCACATATAGGGTCCATATATACTGTGTATACATATATATATATATAATGAAAATAACCACGAAAGAAAAAGGGAACACAGAATGGTGCTCCTTTTTCCTTCGTGGTTATTTTCATCATAAATATTATTCACGTGTTGTTACTTTCGTGAATAATATATATATATATATATATATATATATATATATATATATATATATATATATATATATATATATATTCAACAAAATATGATCAATAAGAAAATATATGAGGAATTGGGCATAATGGGCAGTAACATTTGCATGCGACTTGTATAGACTATGACTCGAAAGGTTGGAAAAGAAATAAGAGGAAATGGAAAATGTACCAAATATTAAAATGTTATTTTTTCAATAAAATTATTTCTTTTCATATTTTGTAACATTTTAACTTTTCGTGAAACTTCTTGTCTTAACTTTCTCTCGGTAGTTTATACTTTTGATTATATATTGCGGATATATATATATATATATATATATATATATATGGGAATGAACTCAGAATGGTTCCCTGAGTTTTTTATGATACACACAGACCGTGCATGGAACAAGGAATTATATATATATATATATATATATGTATATGTATAGAAACGACGTAAGTATAGAGGAGTGTTCTGCACACGAGGAAGAGAAATAACGACCAAATGAAAAATGAGGTGACCGCCCGGGAATCGAACCCAGGACCTTCCGATTGCCGGTCAGACATGCTACCACTACACTACGGGCCTCGATCAGTCAGAAGTCGCAATTCTCCTACATAGGGCAGAAACCAATGCCTTGAGAGGCATATATATATATATATATATATATATATATATATATATATGTGTGCAAAACATCACAACCCCGATTCAAACCCACCACCTGTTTAATAGAAGGTGAGGACTGAGGATGCTGACCAGTTTATTACAATATTGCCCTCACCTTCTATTCAAGAGGTGCTGGGTTCGAATCCTGGTTGCGGATAATTTTGCATTATACAAAATCATGCGTGTTCAGGGTTGAAATTCCGTATGTATATGTATAAATCGTAGTTATTCGTATAAGCCGCGCAGGAAGATGCGTTATTATAGGTTGTTAAAATAGGGTGCGCGGCTTAATCGAAGATTCACTCGTAGTGTGACTCCCCCATCATCATGATGACAATCCTCTCTGATGGTTCCAAACTGCCTCACTACGTTATATTTAAGCGTAAAACTTTGCCAAAAAGATAATTTCCCCAAAGGAATTATTGTGCGTTGTCATGAAAAAGGTTGCGTGGAGGAGGATTCTTGTTTCTTCAATTTAGCTTTATTTAAAATATAATACCGAGTAGCAGTGAAACTTTTTTAATTTTAGGATATTAAAAAAGGGTACGCTGGTTACTTGGGGGCGAAGCTTACACACACACACACACACACATATATATATATATATATATGTGTGTGTGTGTGTGTGTGTGTGTGTAACTTGCCGATAATGCGCAAACATTCAGTCAGAAAGAGAAAATTTTTAAATATGGAATGCTTTCATTTTCACATCGACGGCACACAAAGAAGAGGAAAAGAAACAGTATCTCAAATCACAAATAAAGGAAATGACATTACGAATGAAGGACCTCCTTTAGAGGAAATGAAAACTTTGAAAAAACAACTATCGCTTCTAATTAGAAAAGACCTGGCTCCGCAGGCATATTTACCGCAGCAATACATTCGACATCCACCTACAATGGTACCAAGAACCACTCCCCCAGTATTCTCAAGCGCACTAACACCGATCAGAAACCAACAAAACCATCTCGTTAATAAAGTGTTGGTTCCAGCAGTTCCGTAATTCCAGCAGAACTGAACACGAATCCTACTAACTTTCTCGATTTAATGTACGTATTGCAAACTACGATATTTAGTTTTTAACTCTGGAAACCAACATAGATATCTTACGCTTAATGGAAACACACTTGTGTATTGTCAAAAAAGCTGTGAAAACTGCATCGAAGAAACTGAAATAGCAATACAGAACTACAGCGCAGTCGAAACTCTTCTTCTAGAAGCAAAAGAACTAAGCTAATCATTATGAACGTCTACAGGCCACCAAACACCACCAAGAGTGAGTTTCAACTCGTTACAAACGAAATAGAAAACACTTTAAAATCACTTAAAATCCTAGCACCAAATATTTTAATTTGAGGGATTTTAACTTTCAAATCACATGGGAGAAAAATGAAGTTATATATGTATATATGTTAAGAAGTGCCACGATAACATTACGGAAGAAGATCGAACTCCGATATTAATGCTATCAGATAATATGGAAAACGATGCACTTACGCAGAAATTTTGTAAAGCGACTCGAAACAAGAAGGTCTTGAATTTAATTTTGACAAATAACAATGACATGATAATAAATAAAAATGTAACCAAAGAAATTTCTTTAATCATAAAATAATCGATATACGAATAAGGTTAAAAACCAGCAGTCTTAAAACTCATTCTAGATGAACAACGGGAGTGTTTGAAGGATTAAATATTAATTCAAAGAAACTAAATTGGGCAAATATAAACGGAGACTTAAAGGAAGTAGATTGGGAACTGCTACTTCGTGAAAAAAACTTCAAAGGAAATACTTATTATTAAAGAAAGCGAAACTGTGACTATATTACGAGTACTAATGCATGTTCCGAAGAGACGAAAAAGAAACTGTCAAAATAGCAGAACGTTATTTAGAGAGCGGAAACAAACTGTATAAAATATTCACAAGTGCGCAATGGGAGCATAGAAACTGAAGCTGAGGAATAAAAAATTATCATTTTGTAATTTTTCTATGTCACCTTTATTCCATATTTTCTTCCACACCTTCGCGTCGTCCTAGAAACAGGACTCGACACTGTCATTAATATCTGCATCAATGTCTGCAGTCATTATTATAAACAGAAAGGTAACTAATACTGTTTCTTGTGGGGCAGAGCCGATGACTTCTGAGACTTCCGACTCAACTCCACTTACTAATACTCTTTGTGTTCTTTAGGTTACAAAATTTAATCGTTCCAGTTTTCCAGCAATTCCTCTATTCTTAGTTTTGTGTGCTATAATTCGATGATCACATTTAGCGAAGGCTTTAGGAAAATCGGGATATATTTCATCTACATTTTGACCTCGACATAATATTTCCAATAGTTCTCTTGGTGGTCTAAGAACTGTGATAGGCATGATCGTCCAGGCCTGAAGCCATGGTGGCTCGAATTGCATAAATTCTTTACTTTTAGGTGGTAACCAATTTTGTTTCTACACTTTCAAAACACTTTATATGTGGAAAGTGAGAACTACTGGGCGATAAATCTTAGGCGTTGCTTTGTTACTTCCTTTAAAGGAGGCCATGACGTTCATGTTCGTGTTCTTTGATGGGAGTGGAATTTGTCCTGTGTCGAGTGATTTTCTTCATAGTAAATTCACATTCATTCACATGACAAACAAGGAGGGAAACAAGGTAACAAGCAAAAAAATAACCCGAAATGTTTTTTGTACCTTTCTGAAAAGAAAAATGAAATGTAAAAAGAGTATTAGTCTGTTAAAAGATAGGATAACCAAATGGAACAGAAACAGTGGAACAGAAAAATGAGCGAACTGGTTAAGGAACAACTTAATTCTGTGTTCAGTACCCCTGAATTCGAGAAGAAAGTAGGAAACCCGGATTAATTCTTTGACATAGATACAAGTCAGTCAAGAAAAAGTACGGACATGAATCTATTAATGGAGTTGTAATTCTTGGAAGGGGAGGTAATTAAGGCTCGATCGCAAATACAAGAAAATTCAGCATCAGGGATGTCATGTTTCTGAAGAAATGCAAAGAGAGTATAGCCAAGGCTCTATAGTTACTATGAAGAAAATCACTCGACACAGGACAAATTCCACTCCCATCAAAGAACACGAACATGAACGTCATGGCCTCCTTTAAAGGAAGTAACAAAGCAACGCCTAAGATTTATCGCCCAGTAGTTCTCACTTTCCACATATAAAGTGTTTTGAAAGTGTAGAAACAAAATTGGTTACCACCTAAAAGTAAAGAATTTATGCAATTCGAGCCACCATGGCTTCAGGCCTGGACTATCATGCCTATCACAGTTCTTAGACCACTAAGAGAACTATTGGAAATATTATGTCGAGGTCAAAATGTAGATGAAATATATCCCGATTTTCCTAAAGCCTTCGCTAAATGTGATCATCGAATTATAGCACACAAAACTAAGAATAGAGGAATTGCTGGAAAACTGGAACGATTAAATTTTGTAACCTAAAGAACACAAAGAGTATTAGTAAGTGGAGTTGAGTCGGAAGTCTCAGAAGTCATTGGCTCTGCCCCACAAGAAACAGTATTAGTTACCTTTCTGTTTATAATAATGACTGCAGACATTGATGCAGATATTAATGACAGTGTTGAGTCCTGTTTCTAGGACGACGCAAAGGTGTGGAAGAAAATATGGAATAAAGGTGACATAGAAAAATTACAAAATGATATTGAAACATTATTCAAGTGAGCCGAAAACAACAATATGAAGTTCAACAAAGAAAAACTCCAGTTTATAAGATATGATAAGATATGATAACAAGGAGTGCCAGGATAAAGGATACAAAACAGTACAAGATAAACAGATAATTTCAAACCCACAAGTCAAGAATCTTTGGATTAATAATAATATCATCAGATACAGAATTTAGAAAACACCATAACATCAAAATAATAACAGCTACAAAAGTAGTGGAAATTGTCTGGAGAAGTTTCCACAGCAGAAAAGAAAACTCGTGCAAAAATTATAGAAGAGTTTAGTTCTACCAATATCTGAGTATTGCTCAATACTTACAAGCCCATACAGAAAACGAGACATTGCAAACGTAGAAGCCATACAAAGTACTTTTACATCTAAGACAGAGGAAATGAAGAATGAAGACTACCGGTCTTAATTACACTCCCTGAAAGACTACTTTCTGGAAAGAAAAGTGGGTGATGCACAGTAATTTACATATGGAAAGTACTCGAGGAATATATCCCAAATTTTAGAGTTGAAATAGAAACACACTTAAATATACTGAAATATACTATGGCAGATGCTGTGCGATAGAGAACTATGAAAGCGAAGATGGATAATATTCTGATAATACGAGACCCAAAAACTCTTTAACGTGCTACCGAACGGACTGAAGAACCTGAATAATTTCGATCCTTGCGTAAGTGGCTACTAGGGCAGGAGGAGAGCGGAAAACAACTCTAGCTCCACTAAATCCCACAGACGAGGCGAGATGCTGTCGTTCAGTCATCAAGAATATCATATATATATATATATATATATATATATATATATATATATATATACAATATGAAATTAGAATCAATAAATAAATGTGAACAAGACAAAATAATTTCTAAAAAACCTATTCATTAAAAGCAAATTTTAAAAAGACTAAAAGAAGAGGGTTAAATTCAAAGTTATAAAATTTACATATAGAATTACAAGAAATTTAAAAGCTATTTTTAAATTACATATAGTAAATTTGAAATTAGTACACTGGAATAATTAACACTAATACAATGGAATAATTAACACTACGAACCTTTCAATGCTGGTTCCGAGGCACGAGTAATTTAAAACAAAACAAAACAGGAAACAAGCTATGGGTTGGGCGGTTAGAGTTATAAGTTAGGGGAAGGGGGGATTATAAAAAATTGGGGAGGGGGGAGGGGAGTTGGGGAGGGGGGATTATAAAAAATTTAGAGGGACAGCTGAGGAATCCACGTTTAGAGAAGGGGTCAATGTTTTAATAAAAGAGATTCCAAAATTCTAAGTGAGTTAGGACAAGAATTACAACCGAGAATTTTAAAATTATCTAAAGTGACATCAGTTTTACATTTTATACTGTGTTCCCGAATACTGGAGGCTTCTTTTTTATTTAAAATTTTACCTGTTCGGCAACTTATTCCCATATGCGAATAAAATCTAGTCTGAGGGAGCGCACGGTGCTGCCAATATAAGTACCAAGGAGACACTTTGGGCAGGTAAATAAATATACAACACCGCTACGCAACGAATCAGGAGTTCGATCCTTCGCTGAGAAAAAGCTACCTAAAGACATTTTGTTAATAAATATAATGCGAAAATCAGTATGATAAAAAATTTTCTTAACAACTTTGTAAATTTAAGTTTAAATTCTTTATTCATGGGACCCATTTCAGGTACCAGGAAATATTTTATATCTTTAGGTACTGAAATACAGGAAAGTTGAGGGCTATAAACATTATTTAAGAAAGATCTTATTAGTTTATCTACATATTGAACAGGAAAACTATTATTGGTAAAATATGATCTTAAATTGTTAAATTCATCGTTTAGTAAGGTAAAACTAGAGGTCAAATTATATCCTCTGAACAAGAGAGTTTTAATACACGATATCTTATAGTTAAAATCAGTAAAACTAAAGAAATTCATGCCCAAACCAGTAAAAGTGGGTTTCCTGTAAACTGATGTAGTAATAGAATCACCTTTTTTCGAAATTAAAAGATCTAAAAAGGGAAGGGAGCCATTTTTCTCAGTTTCCATTGTATAAGTTATATTGGGGTGCAGAGAATTTTCCTGTTCAATATGTAGATAAACTAATAAGATCTTTCTTAAATAATGTTTATAGCCCTCAACTTTCCTGTATTTCAGTGCCTAAAGATATAAAATATTTCCTGGTACCTAAAATGGGTCCCATGAATAAAGAATTTAAACTTAAATTTACAAAGTTGTTAAGAAAATTTTTTTATCATACTGATTTTCGCATTATATTTATTAACAAAATGTCTTTAGGTAGCTTTTTCTCAGCGAAGGATCGAACTCCTGATTCGTTGCGTAGCGGTGTATATATTTTTACCTGCCCAAGGTGTCTCCTTGGTACTTACATTGGCAGCACCGTGCGCTCCCTCAGGACTAGATTTTATTCGCATAGGGAATAAGTTGCCGAACAGGTAAAATTTTAAATAAAAAAGAAGCCTCCAGTATTCGGGAACACAGTATAAAATGTAAAACTGATGTCACTTTAGATAATTTTAAAATTCTCGGTTGTAATTCTTGTCCTAACTCACTTAGAATTTTGGAATCTCTTTATATTAAAACATTGACCCTTCTCTAAACGTGGATTCCTCAGCTGTCCCTCTAAATTTTTTATAATCCCCCCTCCCCAACTCCCCTCCCCCCTCCCCAATTTTTTATAATCCCCCCTTCCCCTAACTTATAACTCCAACCGCCCAACCCATAGCTTGTTTCCTGTTTTGTTTTGTTTTAAATTACTCGTGCCTCGGAACCAGCATTGAAAGGTTCGTAGTGTTAATTATTCCATTGTATTAGTGTTAATTATTCCATTGTATTAGTGTTAATTATTCCATTGTATTAGTGTTAATTATTCCAGTGTACTAATTTCAAATTTACTATTTGTAATTTAAAAATAGCTTTTAAATTTCTTGTAATTCTATATGTAAATTTTTATAACTTTGAATTTAACCCTCTTCTTTTAGTCTTTTTAAAATTTGCTTTTAATGAATAGTTTTTAGAAATTATTTTGTCTTGTTCACATTTATATATATATATATATATATATATATATATATATATATATATATATATATATATATATATATATATATATATATATATATATATATATATTTAAATTCTGAAAGGGAAATAGCTGAAGATGAAAACAAAGAACACTTTGAACACTTCGATTTTTTCATGATTCTATAAAGATTTGGTACTTGTAGGTTATCTCCCCCCCACCAATTTTGACAGAATATTTTCGTTAAAACTAACGAAAATATCACGACTTAACCTAATCAATTATCAAGGGCGTACAGTTGATCTATTAGTAAATAGTAAATACTATTCCAGAAACAAACAATGTTATAATTAATAATAGATCAACTGTACGCCCTTCATAATTGGTTAGGTTAAGTCGTGATATTTTCGTTAGTTTTAACGAAAATATTGTCAAAATTGGTAGGGGGGAGATAACCTACAAGTACGAAAGATTTTTTTTAATATTAAAATAATTAAAATAATTAAAATCTATTTAACCAAGAGAAAAATATTAAAAAAATGAACACTAAAATTAATTATTGGCGATGACTGAATATTTTAAGTGTCAAAATCCAAAATTAACGCATAAAAATTAAATTCAGTTAAAAATTGACTCATTTAAAATTAGAATGAATTCTTTTAATTTTGGCTTTTAACGTTTAAAATACTTGCTCCATTTTATGTTTTCATGAAGAGACTGAGGTCATTCTAATTTTGAATTTTTTTTAAGTTTTAAAAAGAGAATGAATTTAAATTACATTTACTTCTGACTATTAATATTTGAAATATCTTGTCGTCGCCAATAATAATTTTAGTGTTGAGTTTTTTAATACATTTTTCTTATTTAAATTAATTTTAATTATTTAAATATTTAAAATTTTTTGTCTTTAGCAACACACAGAATAAAATATTTTAAAAAATTATATGTACTGTATATGTAAATGTATGTTGTGTGTGTGTGTATAAAATGGAGCTATTGAAGAATAGGGACCCCAGCCTTCTTTACTTAGGCTTATAAGGCTAACTAACGAAAATATCACGACCTAACCTAACCAACGATTGGTTAGGTTAGGTCGTGATATTTTCGTTAGTTAGCCTTATAAAGTTAACTAAAGAAGGCTGGGGTCCCTATTCTTCAATAGCTCCTATAAAAAAAAAAGGTTTTTACGCTTGATTTTGCTCTGCAATAGAAAATTTATTTGTTTATATAAAAAAAATATATATCTTCAGTAAATCATTTCTTATATGTTATAAAACAAAACAATATTCTGCGTGTATAGCTTAAATATATAAAATACACTTTCGTTCAGTTAAACTCAAACCTACAGGCTACAGCGTAAGCTTAACTTTTTTCAGCTTTTATATTTGAAACAAAAAATATAGATAAGTGAATAAATAGCTAATAAAATACTCGCTAAATGTTATAAAACAGAAAAATATTCAGCATGCGCGTAAAAATTGTTTTTATTAATTAAAGTTAGTCGTAGGCTCAAGAGCCGGGGTCGTCGGGCTATTTCGTTTCCGCCTAAACTTTACTTAATCAAAATGCGCTCATTTTATATCGTTTCGTATCAGTCAAATGAAAGAGACGTCCTTTCACGTCTACATTTAGAAAACTTAGGTTAGGTTCTCTTAGTTACTTAACGCAATCGAAAGGAACGGTTTGGCCCGAACAAAACTATGGAAAACGAGCACATTTTGGCACAAATGCTTCAGCACCGTTTCTGTCTCTACCAAGCTCCGCTACGCACACTTTTTCCCCTTCCCCTGAGTGTTTGTGTAATGTAGCCGACATTATATTGTCGAACTAAACTTAAAACCACCACTTTCAATCTTGACTTTCGAAATGTCAAAGCTCGCCTATATTTTAAGAAAGTAATTTCTATAATCAGGGTATGGGTTTATTCACGGTGGTCTGCATAAAATTACTGTGATATGATCGTAAGATGTGGCAAAAGAAGGGTTTTCCATTGTTTGATCACTTTATTCTGAAAAATAAATAAATAACCCGTGTTTTTGTGGGGTTGATTTATTTATTTTTTGTAAAAAGAAAAAAGTGTTTGAAAGTAAACGAACCCCCAACCATGGCGATAACTTTAAAAGATAATACACATACGGAAGGAAGAAGCAAATTTGGGGCTTTTAACTTAAACTCCAAGACCATAAATTGGGAAGATCACAGATCACACATGGCCCAACTAGAGTGGAGAGCAGTTTTAGAGAACAAAAACAACTGAGGAAATACTAACAACCTTAGAAGAAAAGACGCTGAGAATTTTAGGAAAAAATGCTCCCAAAGCACAGCCAAAATGAAAGACGAACTGGTTAGAGGCAAAAGAGAAGAATATTCCGCAAAAGAAAGAGAGTAGCGACGAAGTTAGCTAATTGCGGAGACAACAATCCCAGGAAAGTAATACAAGAAAAACTGGAGAGTATCGATAGGAAATACAAACTCTGGTAAAGGGCCATACAGAGAGGGAAGAGGAAAAGGCGATAGAAGCAATAAAAGAAAATCCAAAATACTTCTACAGCTATGCGAAAAGGAAAACAAAAACGCGCGCTACTATCGGGCCCTTAAGGAAGGGAAATAATGAACTAACAGACGATCTAAAAGAAATATCTGAAACATTGAGAGCCTAGTATGAATCGGTCTTCAGTACCCCAAAAAGATACAAAGCGATACCTGACATAGATGCATTCTTCAAAGAGAAATTGCAAGGAGAATGTATAACAGACTTTGACTTTACCTAGAAGATGTAGCGAGAGCTATAGGCCAAATGAAGTCACATTCAGCTGCAGGTCCGGACAAATGGAACGCACTATTAATAAAAACTGTAAAAATGAAATAGCTACACCCTTATACTGGATATGGAGAAGATCCCTAGACAGTGAAGAAATACCGAGCATCTTGAAAGAGCAAACATTGTCCCTATATATAAAGGCAGGGATAGATCTCAAGCAAAGAACTTAGACAAGGGTCATTGACGTCCCGCCTCACCAAAGTATTTGAAAGAATAGTCAGAGAGAAAATCTATGACTTCTTGGAGACAGTGGAAAAATTCAACGAAAATCAGCACGGATTCCGATCAGGAAGATCATGCCTATCACAACATATAGAGCATTATAACAATATCCTAGATGCGCTTGAAGGTAATGAAAACTATGATATCATATACACGGATTTTGCTAAAGCTTTCGACAAATGCGATCATGGTATAATAGCACATAAAACGAAACATATGGGAATAACAGGCAAAGTGGGAAAATGGATCTACAACTTCCTCAGAAAACGACCACAGGTGGTCAAAATTCAAGGTGTATCGTTATCAGAATCAGAAGTACGCAGCTCAGTACCACAAGGTACAGTGCTGGCCCCACTCCTGTTCATTATCATGCTAACAGACATAGACAGTGGAGTGAACAGCAACAATATAGTAACATCATTTGCGGACGATACAAAGATCAGCAGAAAAATCAGCGATGCAAATGAAGTGGGGGCCTTGCAGAGGGACAAACAAAATATACAAATGGTCAGAAGACAACAATATGACATTTAACACCGAGAAATTTCAGTTCTTGAGATATGGTAGAAATGAGGAAATTAAACAAACTGTATATTATGCTCCAGATAGACAGGTAATTCAGAGAAGCACAAAAGCGGTCGACTTGGGGGTAATAATGATCGATGATGCCAAATTCGAGACACAAAATCAGATAGCAATAAACAAAGCAAAACGAGTCGCGGGACAGGTACTAAGAACATTCAAAAGGAGGGACAAGACAGTAATGATTCCCCTGCTGAGAACACTAATCATACCAAAACTTGAATACTGCTCAGTTTTGACGTCCCCACATAAAAAGGAAGAAATTAATAAACTAGAAGGAACGCAGAGACATTTCACAGCCAAGATTGATGGCTGCAAAGAACTCAACTACTGGGAAAGACTACATAAACTAAAGCTGTACTCCCTGGAAAGAAGAAGAGAGAGGTACACCATAGAAGGTGATGGCGCTACCAATACGCTGAGAAAAGATAAAACTTAGTACATCCTTGTGGCTATTTTAACAACAAAGGGCTCAGTTGCCGTCTCTTCTGATAAAGCTGAACTCTTCGCTCAAACTTCCGCCTCCAACTCAACTTTGGACGAATCTGTTGCTGTTCCCCCATCTCCTTCCTCTGACTTGATTATGTCTAAAGTTAGAATCTCTTCCAAAGATGTTTATTTTGTCCTATCTGGTCTCAACTCTAGGAAGGCGTACGGATCTGATGGTGTCCCTCCTCTTGTTCTCATGAACTATGCTTCTGTGCTGACACCCTGCTTAGTTAAACCCTTTTGCCTTTGTCTTTCACCTGGTATTTTTCTTTCCTGCTGGAAGTTCGCTCTCATTCAGCCTGTCCTAAAGAAGGGTGACCGCTCTCAACGCTCCAACTATTGTCCATTTGCCTTGATTTTTGCCTTACCAAAGATTCTGAATCTACCCTACTCTTAAACACTTCTCTACTTACAATCTTCTTTCAGATGGTCAGTTTGAGTACCCCATGGGTCGCTCTACTGGGGAGCTTCCTGTATATCTCTCTTACTCTTGGTCATCCTCCTTTCTGGATTTCGGTGAAGCCTTTGCTATTGTGCTAGACATATCAAAAGATTTTGATAGAGTCTGGCACAAATCCTTAAATTCCAGACTGCCTCCCTCCGGTTTCTGTCCTTCTATCTGTGCCTTCATCTCTGATTTCCTTTTTGGTTGGTCTATAGGTGCGGTTGTAGATTGCCACTGTTCTCCTAAAGCTATTAATAGTAGTGTTCCTCAGGGCTCTGTCTTGTCACCCACTATCTTCCTTTTATTCATCAACTCGCTGTTATGCCGAGCACTTGCTTGGGGTGGGCTGATTGTATTAAATTTTAATTATTCAAATTGGTTTTTATTTTTATTTTTATTTGTTATTATTACTACTATAATTCACCAAAAATGCGTCTGTCTGTCTGTCTGTCTGTCTGTCTGTCTGTCTGTCCGCAGAAAAACTTTTACGTTTCTGAACCGATTTCGACCAAACTTCGTATGGTGGATGGGGGTGATGAATAATGAATGAAAATATACGTGTGACCAGCACCCCTCATACCAATTACTGGGCCCGAAGGCCCCCAGCACCGCGATAAAACTATAGAAAAGAACGCAGCCATGAAACTCTTGAGCTTCACATTGTGTCGAGATTTGTAAAGCTTAAGATTTTCATGGCTATAGTTTTATTGACGAAATCATTGAACCCAAAAAGTTTATCCCAATTTAACCCCAAAAATATTTATATGCTAAAACACGAAGCATTTAAATTTCAAAATTTTTAACTTTTAAAATTTTCTTAAAATAAACCAAGTCCCATCACGCTTCTTCAGTTTCATACACTTTCGTGGAACGAAGAAAATCAAGTTGGTGAATAAATTTAGAAAAGAATGTAGCATCAGAAATTTTAGCTACCAATCGGAAGCCATGATAAGTAAAAAAAATATGACAAGTTGTATTTGAAATTTAACTGTTTTGTGAGCTTCAAGTAAAATCTGTGAAGCTACATTTAAAATTTAAGTGATTCGTGAGCTAATTGTAAATGTTAAACTCTAACTTGCTTAGAGAATTTCCCGCCCGTAGGACGGGTATTTTTGCTAGTTCTTACTATAATTCACCAAATATCTGTCCGTCTGTCCGCAAAAAAAAGTTTAAGTTTCTGAAACGATTTCAACCAAACTCCGTATGGTGGATGGGGTGATGAGTAATGAACAAAAAATATGTGTGACCAGCACCCCTCCCCTCCAGTTACTGGGCCCGAAGGCCCCGAGCATCGCAATAAAACTATTGAAAAGAACGCAGCCATGAAAATCTTGAGCTTCACATTGTCAAGATTTGTGAAGCTTAGATTTTCATGACTAGTTTTATTGATCAAATAATTGAACCCCCAGTAATTGCGGGGCCTACGGCCTCCCAATTACTGAGGGTTCAATTATTTGGTCACTAAAACTATAGTCACGAAAATCTTAAGCTTCACAAATCTTGACACAATGTGAAGCTCAAAATTTTCATGGCTGCATTCTTTTCTATAGTTTTACTGACCAAATAATTGAACCGATAATAATTGTGCGTCCTGTGGTCCCCCAATTACTGGGCCCAGCCACCCCCCCAATTACCAACCAACCAACCAACCAATCAATCAATCAATCAATCAATCAGTTCAGCTCTTTTTAGAGCCCCAAAAGTTCACGGACAGAGAGACAGAATCACACACAACTTGCTTTTATATAGTAGATGATCTTTTAAGTCGTACTTCCTGTTTTTCCCATGCCGATGATTCCAACTTTCAAATTTTCAACTGCTTCACAAACCGTCCCTCTCAACAGTCACTCCATGCGTCGCGCGAGACGGCTGTGGCGTACGGTGACGGTCGCGTACCTGACCTCTTATCTTTTTGTTATCTCTGACTGGGTTAGAGAAAACCTTATTGTTTTCAATGCCTCGAAAATCCAGTTCCTTTATTTGTTTACTCGTCATAATCTTCCAGATGACTATCCCTTTATCTTCAACAATACACATTTCAGTCCTTCCTCTTCTCTTAACATTCCTGGTGTTTGTTTTTCTCGTGATTTAGCGGACCTAAGCGTACATTGAATAAATGCACAAATATAATAATTATTTTCTCCTTTTTCCGAGATAGCTTATAAATACATACAGTAAATAAACTGCGTCACAACTTCAATATATTTTTAACCACAATGCGCATGCCTCTAGGCGCAGGTAATAGAAAAGCAACTTATTATACAGGGTGTCCCAGAATTAACTATCTATTTCAATGAAATCGGACAAATTTTTTAAAAAACACACTTTTATTTATGTTTATCATGTTTAATATTTGTTAAAAATGTATAAATTTCTAAATTTTTTTCATAATTTTATTTTCATAATTTTTTCATTATCTGGTCCAATGAAAGACCGTCTGAAGTCATAGAATGGCAAAGAGACTCTCCAAAAGTTAACGTGTGGCTTGGAATGACCAAATCCAAAATTTATGGCCATTCTTTGCGGAAGCAACTGTAACAGGTACCGTCTACCTTGATATGCTTCAGCAGTTTCTCGAACCACAGCTTCTTGATGATGGCATTCTTGATAATGTTGTTTCAACAAGAAGCATTGATCTTTTGGCGATAAACCTTTGTTTTTATGAAACCCCATGCAAAGAAATCCAGGGGTGTCAAATCCGGAGAACGCGGAGGCCAAGGTCGAGGTCCTCCACGTCCAATCCACCGATTCGGAAGGCGTCTGTTGAGGTATTCTCGAACAATTAGAGCATAATGACATGGTGCTCCATCTTGTTGAAACACAACATTATCAAGAATGCCATCATCAAGAAGCTGTGGTTCGAGAAACCGCTGAAGCATATCAAGGTAGACGGTACCTGTTACAGTTGCTTCCGCAAAGAAGAATGGGCCATAAATTTTGGATTTGGTCATTCCAAGCCACACGTTAACTTTTGGAGAGTCTCTTTGCCATTCTATGACTTCAGACGGTCTTTCATTGGACCAGATAATGAAAAAATTATGAAAATAAAATTATGAAAAAAATTTAGAAATTTATACATTTTTAACACATATTAAACATGATAAACATAAATAAAAGTGTTTTTAAAAAATTTGTCCGATTTCATTGAAATAGATAGTTAATTCTGGGACACCCTGTACAAATGAAATATTTTCCACACCCTTTTATATATCGGGTGGCCCAAAAAAAATGGCACCAATTTTGAGAAGTGATATCTCAATAACCATTGCAGCTAGGGACTTAAAAAAACAACCAAATGAAAGATAATTCTTTTCTCTTTAAATACTTATTCTATGGCTTGATGGTTATAAGCCCATATAATGCCCGAAATTGGCTTCCAAAAAAAAATATATAAAAAAAAGTTGCGCATTTATATTTATTCCTTGATCCTAATTTTAAATGAAATTTTTCTATTCCAGACCCCTCAAGATGGGATTGAGAGAATCTGATAAGAACATTATACAAGCACTACGTGAAGAAAAAGGATATTCATTAAACAGAATCCTTTACGAATTTCCAAATAGAAATTGGAAAAAAAGAACTGTGGCACATTTTTTACAAAAACTTAAAGAAACCGGCAGCAGTCAACGGCGTCTGGGAAGTGGTCGACCAGAAACTATTAGAACGCCAGAAAACATTGAAAAAGTAAATGAAATGGTTTTAAGTCAAGAGGAACAACCGGGAACAAGTAAAAGTGAACGTGAAGTTGCGAAAGAAACCGGGATTTCACGTTCATCAGTACAGCGAATTATTCGCTGTACTGATGAACGTGAAATCCCGGTTTCTTTCGCAACTTCACGTTCACTTTTACTTGTTCCCGGTTGTTCCTCTTGACTTAAAACCATTTCATTTACTTTTTCAATGTTTTCTGGCGTTCTAATAGTTTCTGGTCGACCACTTCCCGGACGCCGTTGACTGCTGCCGGTTTCTTTAAGTTTTTGTAAAAAATGTGCCACAGTTCTTGTTTTCCAATTTCTATTTGGAAATTCGTAAAGGATTATGTTTAATGAATATCCTTTTCTTCACGTAGTGCTTGTATAATGTTCTTATCAGATTCTCTCAATCCCATCTTGAGGGGTCTGGAATAGAAAAATTTCATTTAAAATTAGGATGAAGGAATAAATATAAATGCGCAACTTTTTTTTGTATATTGTTTTTGGAAGCCAATTTTGGGCATTATATGGGCTTATAACCATCAAGCCATAGAATAAGTATTTAAAGAGAAAAGAATTATCTTTCATTTGGTTGTTTTTTTAAGTCCCTAGCTGCAATGGTTATTGAGATATCACTTCTCAAAATTGGTGCCATTTTTTTTTGGGCCACCCGGTATATATGAAACATTTGAACACTGTTTTCACATATCTGGAATAGCTAGTAAACATTTCAAAATAGCTCTTATTCATTTCAGAAAGCTAAGTTCATTATGAGATGTCGCGCAGACGTTTCATATATACTAGCAAAATGGGCCCTAGACCTGCGGTGCTGGGAGTCACTTATTCGATCAATAAAACTATAGAAAAGAACGCAGCAGTGAAAATCTTAAGCTCTACATCCGAACCTACTGTATCAAGCAATGAAAATCTTAACACGCGAGAGTAAAAAGTTGAAACAAATTAAAGCGCATTTATTTTTATGTTCAGAATTGCTTACTAGTAAAAAATACATGGTGTCTACCGACGGATGGACAGGACTGCCTTTTCATAGTATAGAACCACGGTTCTTAACCTGGGGCGGCGGCCCCCTCGGGGGCGTTTTGATTTTCCAGGGGGGAAGCGAAAGCTCGGCGAAAGTGGTCAACATATTTCTGACTCAGAATATTATTCCCAATTAAATAAATTCGTAATTTAAAAATTGGCGGGGGCGTGCCGGGCGGGGAAAACTTGCCATTTGTCAAGTGACGAATTGGCTGCCAGTTGGGCTGCAAATGTGAGAGGGTAATGTGAAGCGAAGCTATTTCTTGAAATACAGCAGAAGTTCGATTTTCTCGCTGTCTTTAATGCCGACGGCTTCCAGATGTCCCTGTCTTCTCTTGTCGACAACTTTGAGGCTTTGAACTCTCTCAACCAAAAACTCCAAGGCAGGGACCAGAATATCATGAGCCACTATGATGCCATTCAAGCGTTCGTTACCAAACCACAATTGTGGAGGCGTCGAGTCCGGAGTGGAAACGCAGCATCTTTCCCACAACTCGACGAGGCGCTCGAGGAGAAGAACATGGCTGAGGATCTCCAAGAGAACATTGACAGCCATCTTGGCGTGCTGGAGGAAGAGTTCAGTATTTTTGGGTATTTTTCGGATCTTCATGAGAAAAGCTCCGAGTGGAAATGAATCCGGAATTCGTTTGCCGCCGATGTGGAGGATGTTCCTGATGCGATTCAAGAGGAGTTCCTGGAGATGAAATTGAATTCGTCCGCCCAAGATGATTTTAGATGTCTACCTTTGGAGAAGTTTTGGGTGAAATATTTGCCTGTTTACCTGAAACTTAGTCAGCAAACATTTCGAGTGATCGTTCCTGTTTCTTCCACATACCTTTGTGAGGCAGGTTTTCCAACGCTTGTTGCTGTGAAGACCAAGTGTCGAAACAGGCTGAATGTTGAGAGCAACATGTGGTGTGCTCTTTCTTCGACCGCACCAAGGACTCAAATGCTTGTGGGGAAGAAGCAATGCCAACCTTCCCATTGATTACGATTATAGGTGAAATACGATCGATTTTGTGAAGATATTGCATTCCCTCATAAATACAGGGTTTTTGTTGTTTTTGTTTGTTTATTTATCCAATTCAGAAAGGTATTAAAAGCAATGAAACTGGAATCGTTGAAAAACTTTTATTCTTTGGGGTTCAAGCAGTGGGGCGCCACGGGTTGAAGGTTGAACGTTGAAGGGCGCAGCTCCACAAAGGTTACGAACGCTGGTATAGAAGAAGATAACTAAACGTTTAGTATCATTTAGAGTGTATGGGGGAAGGGCGTTCTTGCGGTAGTTCGCCCTGGGTCTCTCCTTTCTGCATAAAAAAAATACATAACGCTTTCGCGTCCAGAGGTGTTTTCCGTACTAATCCCGAGCCATTGCCACAAGTGCTAGGGGGCTAGTATAGAAAAACACCCCTGGTGTTGAAATATTCATCACCTGGTGTTGAAATATTCATCAGTTAAAAGCATTTGCTAGTGCATAGAAGTATTGTAGAGTTTTCACTCGGATTCTCTCCTCTTACCTTTAAAATTTTTACTTTATCTTTAAATTTCTTTCCTTCCTTTCAACCTCTTTTCTTTGCTTTGCTTTAAAACTTTTACTTCTCTTTCAATTTTCTTACATCTTTTAACCTCCTTAAACAGACAGCCTCGTAGGGACCAGCCGGTCTGTTGCTGTTTGGTATCCTTTTGTATTTCTTTGTAAATTTTATCGTATTTTAGCATGGTGGTAGCGTCCTCGTCTTCTACTCAAGAGGTGCTGGGTCCGAATTCTGTTGATCATTTTTGTATTGTCATTATGCAAAATTGTGCATGTTCATGTATAATATTACACTGACTTACTTGAGTCTTGCTTATTTACTTGATGTCTTATTTATTTACTTGATCCGGCCTCATTTGCCGAATTTGGTGGAGAAGACAAATATTTCTAAATGGTTAGTCAGGGATTTTGCTCAAGAACTTGTCCAGTTGGTTCTTGAAATTATTCTGGTTGGTGTGCGGAGGTTCCTCAATTCTTTCGGTAACATGTTAAGGTCCGTATTCGTTTTCACTGGCCCAAGTCTCACCGCAGCTGGGACAGTACAGAATCTCGGAATGGGACGTTCTGGCGCCGACGTTCTGGTACCGACGTTTTGGCGCCGCCGTTTGGGCGCCACCGTTTGGGCGCCGTTTGACGATTGGTTCGGTTAAGTCGTGATATTTTTGTTAGTTTTAACGAAAATATCATGACTGAACCTAACCAATCGTCAAGGGCGTACAGTTGACCTGTGAAAACTTCTGTTTCCCTTTCTTACTTGATATATTTTCAGACATTTATGCTATTAAGGGGAACAACACAACTTATCTGAAAAGACAGACAGCACTTCAGGTTAATAACCAAGTATTACTACTTAATACTTAATACTAATTAACGGCGGCGCCAAACTGGCTCCGCGCCCAAACGGTGGCGCCCAAACGGCGGCGCCAAAACGTCCAGCGCCAAAATGTCGGCGCCAAAACGTCCTAGATGGACAGAATCTACCTCTTCTCTCATTCCACGGTGTTTCTACTTCCTTTCTAAGGGCTGAAACACAACCCCCGAGTATTTTATATTACTGTGTATCGCTCATGTATTCTTTCCAGAGAGTAGAGTTTCAGGGATTGTAGTGAAGACAGTAGTTTTCAGCTTTCGCTTCTTAGACGTAAAAGTCCTTTGTACGGCCTTTGCATGAGCTTGTGAGTAACAGGACCGAATTACCCATTACGCCAAGTACGCCGTAGCGTAGGGTCCCAAAGTATTTAACATATTTTTCTCGACAAATATTTCTAAATAATATTCGAAATAAAAATTATTTCTAAAGGAGTTCTAAATATTATTGTCGATATTACTTTCGTAATTTCCTTTGTTTATATTCCTAGTACCCCCATTAGTAAGAATTCACATAAGATACAGAAATGTCAATAATAAATGCTTTATTAAATGAATAAACAACAAACTACATATGTAAATAAAATTAGGGTAACTATAATTCTTGAATTTTAGTGCGAAGGATGTGTCTGATGTGTGGAAACTAATTTCTCAATTTCAGGTGTAGTGCTTGACAAGGAAACTCGAAGATCATGTTCCACGTTTAGTCGAGAGCGATATTTAGTTTTTATATTTAACAAAGCCGAAAATCCTTGTTCACATAGATAAGTACTGGGAAACATTAGCAATGACTTCACCACCAAATTAGCTACAGCAGGATAAGACTCGCTCATTTTGGACCAGAACTTAGTCAGCGGAAGAGTTTCAAATGCATCTCGGGCTGTAGACTGTAGAGTCATTCACCAACTCAATAAATTGATCCTGCGAGTCTTCTACGAGCGAGTGCACGTCAACGATGAATGGATTTCTTATCAATTTTAAATCCAATTCGTTCAATTCTGGAAAATATGACTGGAACTCCCGCAGCAGAGAGGAAATATGCGTCAACACTAGCTGAGTCATATGACTTTTATCATTTTCCTCATTATTCTCAAGCGCATCGGTAAGATGCTCAAACATACAAAGGTTTTTGTCTTTCACTTTTGTTTCCAACAGTTTCCATTTCATATTGAATGCTGCAAGTTTGTCTATGAAATCAATCACGGTAGTGTGCTGACCTTGAAGCGATTTGTTCAACGTGTTTAGACGTAAGAATATGTCATTTAAGTAGGCTAATTTCATGAGCCACTGGTTATCTGACAATTTTTTGGTAAAATTTAAAGACTGTTTTGCCGTCTTGTTTGAAGAATTCAGTCAGCTCGTTTTACGCAGAAATATTCAGCGAGGTTTATATATCGTGAAAGAAAATTTTTAGAAGTTTCTGACAATGAATGCAATAAACTTTTTCAATTTTTTTTAGAATATTCGCATAAATTTTGTCCATTCCTTCCCGTACCCCCAGGAAACCTTAATACGTACCCCTAGGGGTACCCTACCCCAGTTTGAGAACCCCTGGTTTAGACCATCGGTTAAAACATTGTTTTCATTCTTCAAAGGTCCGATAGTCGCGTGATTTTCTCTCTTCCTTTTTGCAGAATTACAGATTATTTTCAGTCATCTTTTTCTTTCTCTGTATGGTTCTCAATTAGACCCTGTATGACGCAATCTATACTCTCCAGTTTATCATTTAATATTGTTTTGATGTTGTTCCCTTTGCAGTTTCCTAATTTTACAGTCGCTCTTTTTCTCTTGCGGAACACTGACCTCTTTTCGTATTTTCCACTTCTTTAAATACCGCAAACAAGTTTACAATCCCCGTACATAAGTCACACAGAAATTTGATGCCATAATTTGTTTCGCGTTCGATACGAGTGATATTTTCCAATCGTCCCGATTCATACAGTTAAAGTCGTGCGATATTTTGACAAAAATCACACATGATTGCTTCGTTTTCAGTTGTTGCTAAATTACACAAGTTGCAAATTAGATGAGAATTCTGACCTATGGCCATGTTATTTATTATTGTAATCGCTCAGTGCGCACGCACACACACACACACAATTTTTTTCCTTTCTTCTCGTATGGGTGGGAGTCAGCCACGAGGGTTTGGTTTTATGACCTTTTTCCTGCCTTGTCCCAAACTTTTCTCAGATGACTACCATATTTCGACTGCATATATATTTTAACTTGTGATAATTTGTGTAACCTATATTGCACATTTTTACATCTAATGAATTTCACTTTATAATTTAAATGCAGGGATTTACTGATACTTTATACACTTTTGGGTGCAGATAGAATAAACCGCCTAGAAGTTATTTTTTTCTTATTTTGATATTAATGCACAGAAAAAAACAAAACGTCCATTCCCCACGAGGTATAGTATGTACAAACTATATCATATATATATATATATATTCATCATATATATTCATCATATATTCATCATATATTCATATATATATATATATATATATATATATATATATATATATATATTTTTTTTTTTTAATTGGGGTTGTTTAACCTCCTTCGCAACATCTAAGGTCATATGACGGAGGGGGCATATATATATATATATATACTGTATAATGCGGACATAGTTCCAATATATACAGGAGATCGATCCGAGGTTAAAAACTATAGGGCAGTGTCGCTTACATCTCATCTCACCAAAATATTTGAACAAATAGTTAGGGAAAAAAATCTGACATTTTGGAAACTCGGGGAAAAAATTAAATGATAACCAACATGGATTCCGGTCAGGAAGATCATGCCTATCACAACTAATGGAACACTATAACAACATTATTGGGGCACTCGAAAACAATGAAAACTATGATGTGATATGCATAGACTTTACCAAGGCATTCGACAAGTGTGACCATGGAACCATATCACTAAACTGAAATAAGGGGTTCCAAAAAACCTTAGCGCCCCCATTTGCAGCTTACATGTTTACTTATATCGAAATAGTTTTTAGTGATTATAAAAATATATAAAATTCTTTATTTATTGCAGGTATTAAAATTACTCTAGCTGATAAAGTGATAATATAATGGCTTCTCAATTAATTGGTGATTCGGAGAGGCAACGTGTGATAGATCGCATACGAGCAATAACATTTCGGGAAGCTCGTGATGCTGGAGCCACCTTTATAACACGTTCATGGGTTGCCAAAAAGTTGCGAAGAAGTGAGGACTTCGTCAAAAGAAATTGGAATAAACTTTGGATGAATGTGAAATGGATACAACCAAATCTGGGCGCCCAAATTTGCCACTCTCTCAGGAAACAAAGGACATCATTGAAAGCGGTACGCGTAAGCGGAAAAACAGCTGTGCTAAACTTTCTAGAGAGATCGAAGTGTTGAGAGGAAAGATCGTTAGTGGTGAGATCATTCGACTGTACCGTCATAGGCAAGGTTTAAAGCCTTGGCATGAACTTCCAAAGCCAAGAAAAATTCAACTTAACATCGATGACAGAATGTGGTTTGCCCATTATCTTGAAGATTGGGGTGTGGATGATTTCATGCATTTAGCTGTCTCCGATGAATTTTTTGTTTACGTAACACGTCGGCCTAACTACCAAAATGATCAAGTGTGGGCCACAACACCAGATGAAATCGATGACAATGAACATTATCGCGAATTATTAAAAAGTCCAGACTGTGTTGGTGTGTTTGTTTTGTTCACTGCAAAGAAGCTCATGTGGGTGCTGAAGCCAAATGGTCAGAGTTGGGATGGACAGTATTTTCGTGATATTATTCTATCCCAGCATGTCATTCCTTTTCTAAAAAACCCAAACAATGTTATGGGTGTCGATCAGGTCACACTTCTGCACGATAAGGCCCCCTGCTTTAAGGCATTAGCCACTCAACAGTTGTTGCGGAACCATGAGATCGATTTCTTTGGAAATGAAGAATGGCCAGGAAATTCTCCTGACCTGAACGTCTGTGAACACATTGAATCAGTTATAAAGGACAAGGTTGAATGTCTCTTGTTTCAAGAACCTGCAGCAAATCGATTTTCGAAGGATACAATGACGCAACACATTGAAACTGTTTTAGAAAATTTGCGTAACGATCAAGATCTATTCACGTCACTTTTGGCAAGCTACCCAAAGCGAATTCAGGCTGTCTTGGAAGCCAATGGCGGGAACACCAAGTTTTAATTGTTTCTCATTAAATGCAGGATTAAATTCTCTTTTGTAAGGTATGTTTAGTTTTACTGTACCTCTAATGGTTTAGGCCATGGGCGGGGGGCTAAGGTTTATTGGAAAAGTAAGGAAATGAATATATAACTTCCTTTGTGAGCGGTAGCAAGTCGTTACAGTTCAAGGAATATCTTCATCAAATTCAGAGATTCTCAGCTCAGTACCACAAGGAACAGCATTAGATCCACTACTCTTCATAATCATGCTAACTGATATGATGAGAAAGTTACCAGTGACAGCAGTTACACCCTTTACCGATGGCACAAAAGTTAGTATAAAAATAAGAAACCCAGAGGATATAGGATCTCTACAAACAGAATCGACAATTGGTCGGAAGGCAATAATATGAAATTTAACACAGAGAAATTTCAACTATTAAGTTAAGGAAGAAAGGAGGACCTAAAGTTCATGGAATACGATACCCTAAATGGACAGAAAATTCAGAGACACTCTAAAGCAAAAGATTTCTAAATTGTAATGACTGATGGCGTGAAATTTGAAACACAAAATAAGATAGCAGTAAACACAGCAAAAAAACACAGCAAAAAAAATAACTGGGCAGATATTGAGAACCTTTAAAAGAAGGGATAGGAATGTAATGATTCCTCTGTTGAAAACACTGATCATACCCAGGCTGGAGTATTGCTCAATCTCAACATCTCTATATGAAATAGAAGACATGAGTCAAATAGAAGGTATTCAGAGAAACTTCACAACCAAGATCAATGGATGCAAAGAACTAAATTACTGGGAAAGTTACGTGAATTAAATTTATATTCACTGGAAAGGAGAAGAGAGAGATACACCATTATTTACAATTGGAAAATAATGGGAAAACTAGTCCCTAATCTTACCTTGAACCCTATAACCAAGGGCGAATACCCTCAGAAACGCCCCCTCTCTCCCCATAGAAGAAGAATAGAGCCAAAATCAAGGCCAAAGGCTTTCGAGATGCCTGGAGACTCTGCGTTTGAAAGAGTGGAGGTCATAGACAGGGGGAAAGGTGGATTGAGGAAGATTGTTCCAGAGTTGAATGGTTGAGTAGATGAAAGATTGAAAATACCGATTAACTCTTGCGACAGAAAAAGAATGAGCATGTATTAAAAACCTGGTGCTGCGTGCTCTCCTTAAAGGAGAAGGCATGCAGTTAGAGAGTTCAGAAGAGCAGTGTATAGTAAAGAGATAGTGGGGAAACATTGCGGCGAAGAGAGAAGGATTGAAGACAGTCAGTAAGGGGGGGAATTGATGAGACGAAAAGCTTTTGATTCCAGCCGGTTAAGTAGAGTTGTGTGGGATGAGCTACCCCACACATGAGAAGCGTACTCCATACAGGGGGGACAAAACCCCTGTAAAGAGACAGCAAGTGAGTGGGGGTAAAGAAACTGCAGAGCGGGTACAACACAAACTTACCTCTTAGAAGCTGTTTTGGAAAGAGAGTATACTTGATCTTTCCAGGAAAGATCACGAGAAAAGGAAACGTTCAGAATGTTAAAAGAAGAGGGAGGATTGAGTTGGGTACTGTTGAAAGTAAAGGGATAGATGTGTGAAAGATTGTAACGAGTAGACAGATGGAGGAACTGAGTTTTTGAGATATTGAAAGCCACAAGATTTTCTCTGCCCCAATCAGAGGTAGAAAGATCGGAGGTCAGGTGTACCATAGCCGTCCCACACGTATCATGGAGTGACTGTTGAGAGGGACTCTTTGCAAAGCTGGTGGAGAAGTGAAGAGTGGAATAATCGGCACAGGATTGGATAGGACAGGAAGAGCGATTTAATAGATTATTGATAAATAAAAGGAAAAGAGTGGGTGACAGGACAAGCCCTGAAGAACACCACTATTAATAGCTTTAGGAAACGAACAGTGGCCATCTACAAATGCAGCTATAGATCAGCCAGAAAGGAAATCAGAGATGAAGGTACAGATAGAAGGATAGAAACCGAAGGATTGCAGTTTGGAAATTAAGGATTTGTGCCAGACTCTATCAAAAGCTTATGCTATGTCTAGAGCAATAGCAAAGGTTTTACCGAAATCCCGAAAGAAGGGTGACCAAGAGTTAGAGAGATATGCAAGAAGATTGCCAGTAGAGCGTTTCTTGTGGGACCCATACTGACGATCTGAAAGAAGAAAGTAGTGTTTAAGAATGTTCCCATTAAGGATAGATTGAAAGACCTTAGAAAAGCAAGAAATCAAAGCAATTGACGATAGTTGGAGGGTTGAGAGCGGTCACCCTTCTTTAGGACAGGCTGAATGTGAATGAGCGTGAACTTCCAGCAGGAAGGAAAAGTACCAGATGAAAGTCAAAGACGAAAGAGTTTGCTTAGGTAGGATGTCAGCACAGAAACACAGTACATGAGAACAACAGGAGGGACACCATCAGGGCCGTGCGCCTTCATAGACTTAAGCTCAGATAGGGCAGAAAAAAATCTTTAGAAGAAATTCTAATTTCAGACATAATTAAGTCAGAGAGTCAGAGGGAGGAGGAGATGGAGGAACAGCATCGGAATCCTCCAAAGTTGAGGTGGAGGCGGAAGTTTGAGCGAAGAGTTCAGCTTTATCAGGAGAAGAGACGGCAACTGAGCCGCTGATATGGAAAAGAGGAGGGAAAGAAGAAGTAAAGTTATTGGTGAGGTTTCTGACTAGGTGCCAGAAAGAGCGAAAAGAATCAGAGGTTTTCACATTTTTGTTTGATAAAGGAATTTTAGGCGATTCGTAGAACAGATGTTATATGATTCTGAACGGAAATATAGGCTCACTGAGAGTCAGAAGTTGGATGATGACGGTACCTTCTGAAAGTCTCCTTTCTGTTGTGGAGAACATTAGATCAAGCAAAGTTAAGCCAAGGATTTTTGCATTAGTAGTAGGAATAGAATATGGACTGTACGCCCTCATGCCCGAGAGAATCAGCCCCGTGATGCGCTCAGTACACTTGGAGGATCCCCGGCCTGGAAGTGCTAATCCTTCCATGAGAAATCAAAGGAGTACTGTCCAAGGGCTTCCCTATCAGTGGCGCCGAAGTGCGAAAGGCGTCTCCTCTTGGGAGGATCCAAAGGACGAACTGGAGCGATAGGACAGGAAATAGATATAAAATTTGGTCAGAGGAGACTAAAGGAGAAAAAAGTTTAACAGAGTAAGAAGAAGGATGAGTGGTCAGAAATAATTCCAGAATGATGTTGGGCCTATCTCTATTGTGATTGGGGATACGAGTAGGGTTCTGTACAATCTGCCCTAGGTTATTCAAGACAGAGAAGCTGTAAGCTAGTTCATCAGGGATGTCAGTGAAATAGGAGGAAAGCACAAGGTGGTGGTGAATATTGACATCTAAAATGGAGATTTGAACGAAAGGAGAGTGGGATAAAATGTATTCCATTTTGGAAGTGAGGTAGTCAAAGAGTTTTGGATAGTCAGTAGAATTAGGAGAAAGGTAGTCAGCGCAAATGTATTTAGTTTGAGAATCACATGTAAGCCGTAGCCAGAAGGTGTAGAATTCGAAGGATTCAAGTTCGGGAATGCGAGAGCAAGTTAAGTCATTGCGTACATATACGCAACATCTACCTTTGGAGTGAAATTGCTTATAAAGTAGGACGGTACAGAAAAGGGTTTGCTGAGTTTCAGTTTATGAAAAGAAGGTGATGTTTAGAGGAAGAGAGGTGGTGTTGAACAGACTGAAAATTTGAGGAAAGGCCACGAATGTTGCAAAAGTTTATGAAGTTAATCAAACTGAGGCCCAGAACATCTCAAGTTGGCAGACTCATCAAGTTCAGGAAGCCCGATTTACGCTACCATTAACAATACAACAGCAGCAGTGCAAACCTAACGCAAACCTAACATTAATCAACAACGTCACCCTTGACGTACTGACAAATACCGCTTGACAATTCCGCTTGGATATGTGTCGAGCTACAAATGATGCACATATCGAGATTGTCTAACTCCCAGAATTAATTTGGTGGGTATGAACTTTATATGTTGTAAAGCAGTGGTTCTTAAACTGGTGGGCGCGAGAATATTTCAGAGAGTGGGGCGGAGATCAGTGAACAATCGCCGGTATTGTAAGTATGCCTGAAATAGAGAGAAATTCGAATAATTTTTAATTCTTGTTTTTCTCTTGCGAATCATCCATTTTTTTCTTGTATATGCAACTAAAAAAAATCCTCCATATTGATAGATAGACAGAAATATACAGAATAAGAAATTATTAAAGAAATTCTAAGTTCTTTTGCGTGGACTTTCACCACGTGGAATATATTGTGGATTTGTTTGGTGTGCTCGCTTTGTCTTCCGCGGCCGTTCTTCATATTCTCAACAGGTATGGAATGACCGCAATTTGCGAGTCTTTTCTCGATCGCTGTGAAAAACGAGCCTTTTTCTCTCGACCGGAATTTTCCGAAGAAGAAAAGTGTTTAATGAACAAGAAAATTTGACAAAGGCCCCCAAAGCGAAATTTTATTTACGAGCATTTTTCAAAAATATTATTTTCATTTATTTTCTAAATTGGTTATGTAAATCCTCCACAAAGAAGATATTAAAGGAATATGTTTTAAATTCTATTTTCGTAACAGGAAATTAAAATCTAAATGGAAAAAGATGCAAAATAATAATTTGCAAACAAAATTCTGTTTTTTTTCTGTTGTTTGTACAAGATATTATAATAAATAAAATGACGTAATTAAAGGCTTAAAATAAGTTATTTTCTTAAATAAGAAAAAATACACTTCTAAAATATATATTTCAAATCATATAAGATGACAGCGATCTAATCGGGGGTGTAGTGGTTAGCGTCGCTGACTACGAATCCACCGGCCCCGGGTTCAAGACCCGACGGCAGCCGGCGCGCAGCAAAACCCAGCTGTTCATCCTTCCACACAATAAAGAAAGTGGGTGGTAGATAAATGGGTACCCTAGGTGGCCTAGTGGTTAAGACGCTGGGCTGCTGATGGGGCGTGGTTCGGATTCCACGTTAAACTGTAGGTCTAAGGTGGACTGAAAAGCTTGACCTTCGTCAGAATGAACAATTCGGGCTGAAGCTAACCAAAGGTGTGTGTATATATATATATATATGTTAGGCGTGATCGGTGAAATTGTGCATTTCATAAAAATCGCAATATTTTGCGTTTTTCATGAAATGAGCAGGGCGTTCGCCAATTTCATGAAATAAGCAAAAGTAATGCATTTTTCATGAAATACGCGTGCGTTTTCCATGAAATCGGCAAAGGATGAAATGACCGTTACGTGACCAATTTCAGTTTGCGCTTTTCATGAAATCGGCAAAGAATGAGCTAATAAGATGCATTTTTACAGCAAACCAGAACAAAGTTTACTTTATACGCCCTCCACATTTCATAAAAAACCCAAAATATTGCGTTTTTCGTGAAATGCGCAATTTCACCGATCACGCATAACATATATATATATATATATATATATCGAAACCTACGGTAAAATTATTGAATGCCCAGTTAGATCAACTGTACGCCCTTGATGATTGGTTAGGTTAAGTCGTGATATTTTCATTAGTTTTAACGAAAACATCACCACTTAACCTAACCGATCGTTAAGAGCGTACAGTTGACCTAACCGGGCATTCAATTTCACCGATCACGCGTAACATTTATATATCGAAACCTATGGTAAAATTATTGAATGCCCGGTTAGATTAATTGAATGCCCGGTTAGGTCAACTGTACGCCCTTGACAATTGGTTAGGTTAAGTGGTGATGTTTTCGTTAAAACTAATGAAAATATCACGACTTAACCTAACCAATCATCAAGGGCGTACAGTTGATTTAACTGGGCATTCAATAATTTTACCGTAGGTTTCGATATATATATATATATGTTATGCGTGATCGGTGAAATTGCGCTGGTGATGGACATTTAAATGACATTATTTTTTAGAAATAGTCTGTCAGTAAAATTTCATTTAGTTGATGATTCTGAAAATATAGGACAACTGTTCAACAGTCAAGTGGGTTTTTGTGATATTGTGAACCTACCACGGGCGGTCGGAAATTACAAAGTCCTGACGCGGACTCGATCTCACGACCTCCCGATCAGCAGCATAACGTCTTAACCAATAGGCTACTGAGGGTACTCATTTATCTATCAACCAATTTTTCTTATTGTGTGGAAGGATGAACAGCTGGGTTTTGCTGCGCGTCGCCTACCGTCACCGGATCTCATCCCGGGGCCGATGGATTCATAGTCAGCGATGCTAACTACTACACCACCGAGGCGCATATATATATATATATATATATTAGTGGTGGACCGGATATCCGCATCCGCATCCGCATCATTTTTAACATCCGCATCCGCACTTCTGACTGCGGATGTTATGCGGATATTACCGCTAATAAATTATGCAATTCACAATTAAATTAGCTTATAAAGTAGCTTATAAGGCCCAGTCATGCACATTTCATGTAAAGTATTAATTATTAATGAACAAACAAATATATAAACCTCAAAATATAAATAGCTGGTAACACAGAAAATTGAATGAAACTTGTTTCATTGAATTTTCTGTGGCTGAAACTCTTGAGAAAGTTATTTTTATCATAATGAAAACATTAATATTAATTTTAATTCTTATGCATTGCCTGCCATAATAGTAATATCACGAAATTTGAAAAATTATGCCATATATTCATAATTCTATATTATATTGACAGATTAAATAAATATCCGCATCCGCATCCGCAGATGTTGAAAAACTGACATCCGGTCCACCACTATATATATATATATATATATATATATATATATATATTAATGCGCCTCGGCGGTGTAGTGGTAAGCGTCGCTGACTACGAATCCATCGTCCCCGGGTTCGAGACCCGACGGCAGCCGGCGCGCAGCAAAACCCAGCTGTTCATCCTTCCACACAATAAAGAAAGTGGTTGGTAGATAAAGGGGTGGCCTAGTGGTTAAGACGCTGGGCTGCTGATGGGGCGTGGTTCGGATTCCACGTTAAACTGTAGGTCTAAGGTGGAGTGAAAAGCTCGACCTTTGTCAGAATGAACAATTCGGGAGGAAGCTAACCAAAAGTGTATCGTTTTCTCCTTCTCACGTTCCTCGCTCTGTTTATCTTTATTTTTATTTTCCAAATTCAACGACATAAATTTCGAGTCGAGAAAATGCGTCTCAAAACCTAAACTGAAATGACCTTGAACTTTAGGACAAGTATAATTTTCCAGTGTAACTGGAAGTAACATAAAATAGGAAAGGGACCATCCACCTTTTCCCACTAATCTTGAAGCCAAAACAGAACTAACAGCCTTAAGTTAAGCATGGTCAAAAGTTTATGCAATTTATTGTTTGCCGGAGCTATCTGAAATATATTTTAAGCCTCAGTTATTGAAATGGAAAATTTGGTCATTCTTATTTATTGCTGATAATATAGAGCGCATAAATATACTTTCAAGGGCCGAAACGTTATTTAAACTATGAATAAAATAAACAGTTTAAACTCTAAAATATATATATATATATATATATATATATATATATATATATATATATATGTGTGTGTGTGTGTGTGTGTGTAAATGCGGTTAAACTGTTGTATGGACAATTTAATTAGCTTGAAACTGGCACACTACTTTTTAAAGTTATTTGCAAATAAATACTAAATATTAAAGACTTTGTAAAGTGCTTTCAAAACGTTCGCTGCCAAGTTTAAGTGGTCCGCAACATGGCGAGAAAACTTTGTTTACGTGCAACAAATTATGAAGTCACGTCTACCAGTGGCCTGAAAGTCTTAGACTAGTGTTTCTAAACAGTCATTCCTAGGAGCGGTGCCGGCCCAGGGAAGTAAAGCTACCGGTGTTATGGGTTGTTTATATTTAAGTTCGTGCATCCAATTATCAATAATAATTGCTTTCTTTATGTTTTGACTTTGTGTATTATATGTCTATGTGTGTGAAGGTGTGTGTACGCGTGTGTACATAGTCAAATTCATAAGTATAGGTGGGCTATTATCATTGTTTTGACTATGATTTGACAATACTGTAATCAGTATAATGTTCATTTATTTTCTGTGTTATTATACAATTATAAACAAATAAACAACTTATTAAAATGTATTCCTTGACTAATGTTGTTCACGTTATCGTCAATCCTTTTGTTTTTGAAATAACAAACATGTGAACGAACGAACAGATAATTCTATAAACGTAAGAACAAACGAGTGAATTTTAACTACATATGTATACATAAAACTTTAACGTAAAGCAAGCACGTTATCTAAAAATCGAGTCAAATTCTCTCATAAAGACCTCCTAAAAAGCTATCAACACATCAAATTCAGTGCGACGAAACGGCTGGAGTGCCAGGCGTTTACAGGTAACAATAAACAATGTTTTATACATGGAATCGTACTTGTTTTATATCCTAAACTGAATGGCAAAAAAGGATGGAAGAATAAACTTATTAGAAGAAGAAAACAAAGAATTAAAAACAGCGTCTAAACGCTCTTAATGAAAGAATATCCACGTTAAAAGACGAACTCCAGAACCAGGTGTTGTGTTTGCAAAAATGGGGGATTTATTAATATAATATATAATAAAACTCTGACATAAATGAAAAACATAAGTTAGGATTTGAGAGGAATGACCTAAATACCAAGCAGGCTTCAGGTAAATTAGGAATAAGCCAACAGGTGAAATCCTCCAAACAGCATACGTGACTTTCAGCACTTAAAAGTCCAGAGCTGGGCACTTGCGTTTTTTTGCCCGTTTTTTTGCGGTACTGCGGTACTGCGGTACTACTACCGCACTACCAAACCGGTACCGCATAACGCAGTACCGCAAAGGATCGCTGAAAGTACAGCAGTACCGCTACCGCATTCAAATTTCCCGCGGTACTTTCCGCGGTACCGACCAACACGGTAGTACCGCAGTACCGCAGTACCGCAAAACAACGGGCAAAAAAACGCAAGTGCCCAGCTCTGCTTAAAACATCTGAACAGATCCCGACAGGGTCCTACTGGAACATGTGGCGTTTTATTTAACCAATGAGGTGTGAGAAAACTGATCAGGCGATGCAACAGTAGCAACACCCATATTTTCCTCCAATCGCGCATTTGTAAATAGTCTGATGTTCAAATAGCACCTCATATATTAATCAAAATAATTTAATATTGTCAGATAGGTCAAATAGGTTAATTAAATAATATAAAGCAGTTAGGATTTTGGGATCTTTTCCGTTTGACTGCCGCCATTGAAACATAATTAAACTTTTTGTATTTTAACTGAAATGTCTTGATGATACAAAATAAGTTACTTTATAAAAAAGGTTTTCTTAATTTCCCCTTCAAATTTTGTTTCTTATAAACAATTTTAATTACTTTCAAGATCCATGCTTAATTTTTAAGTTTTAATCGTGTACTCAGAAAAATAAGGGGATCACCTGAAGATCAGGGCCTCCAGCCTTCTTTAGTTAGCTTTATAAAGCTAACTAACAAAATATCACGACCTAACCTACCAATCGTCAAGGTCGTACAGTTGACCTAACGATTGGTTAGGTTAGGTCGTGATATTTTCGTTAGTTAGCCTTATAATGCTAAGTAAAGAAGGCTGGGGGCACTCACCTCTTATGTTTCAATGGCGACAGTCAAACGGAAAAGATCCGGATTTTGTAAAACTCTTAAAATTATGTATTTAAAATATTTTTCTAAGATCTAGGAACGTATGAAAAAGGAATTAAGAATATGTTTCCCAACGTTAAATGAAAATCTGAAGTGGTGGGGTGGGGGAAGAGCGCGCAAGAAGACCGGAGAGTAGTCTAGGACAGTTTGTCACAGAGCGAGGGTTCCACACACTCAGTCAGACGAGGAGATCATATTCGTCCTCCTTTGTTATTTTTTATTTAATTAATATTTCGACTCAGGTCGTGGGTAAATAGGGCCTACTTTAAATATAAACTTCGGCAGTAAAATCAACATAATTTTCCCTAAGACATTCGAAGGGCAATCCTTTCAGACCCTAGGTACTTTGTCCTTGTCCCGCTCTAGGCCTATTCTATTTCTGATTAAGGTCTGTTTCTCCGTTCTAACATTATATAATACGAGTTTAATTTAACTTGTGAATAAATATAAGAGTAAATATTAAAACTTTGTTGTGCTTCATAATAAAAGTGGAAGTCTTATCTGTCGTTTAAAATTCGTGAAAGAAGTGGTAAACTTTGAAAAGGTAAACAACCTTTTTTGCTTAGCTGAAGTTGAATCATTATAAGAGTACAATGAAAAACATAAGACATAATTGACGACGCGACTACATTTATTGTAACATCCTTATTGTGTAAAATTGGTTCACGCTACCATCTTCGTATCGTAAACAATGTCGTGCATCAAATTACCATTTGTGCATTCAAAAGTTCGTAAACTTTGCGTGGGTGGCAAAATTATATTTGCGTAACATTCCGACGGTAAACGAAATTCAACGTTATAAAAATGATAAAATTTGTTGTTCACGATGATGCTCATTTATCAAATTACGTTATCATCCAACCACGAACGGGACAATGAGTGACCTACAGGTTTCAGGGTCATTGGGGAAAGGGATGTCACTCCGGAAGAAAGCCTGCACTGAACAACAGGCGATAGGAAATGAAAAATTAAGCAGCGACCTTAAACAGGAACAGCACAAAGTTCTGTACTTTATCGGGTGCTCTGAAGTCGTTCGAGGATCCCCATTAAAGAAAAATTTCCTATAAACATTTCGCAAAGTGTCATTCCGGAGGCACATCCAGTTGGTAAAAATAATAATGACACCGATAAAAGAATTCAAATTGAGTAACGGACTTTGGAAATAAGGAATAAGAAGTGGTGATAAAAATCAAACCAAATATATATATATATATATATATACACACACACGAGGGTGGGCTGAAAAGTAATGCCTCCACTTAAATAATTCTGGATTGTGTAGAGGTAGCCAGATAAAACTGGTTTTGTGTTGTAATTTGATATCCCCACCTCATTCTAGATTGTGTACAGGTAACCAAAAAAACCGGCTTTGTGTTATAGCCTAATATAGCCTACTCATTCCACACGTTGGTTCAGTATTTACAATGGAAAAGAGTAAAGACGTTCGCTTCAAGCAACGTGCCGTAATTGAATTTTTGACCGCGGAAAGTGTTGCTCCCATAGACATTCATCGGAGAATGCAAGCTGTGTACGACAAACAGTGTGTTGATGCGACTACCGTTCGACGTTGGGCTAGGCAGTGTAAAGAAGAAGAAGCAGGGCAAGACGATTTACGAGACAAACCGCGAAGTGGAAGGCTTGTAACGGCAACCGACGAGTTTCATCGGAACTACGTTGACGAACTGATTCGTGGAAATCGTCGCATTAAACAAAATGAAATTACTACAATGCTCAATATCTCCAAAGAGCGAGTGGGACACATTATCAGTAATCTTGGTTACTGAAAGGTCTGCACCAGATGGGTGCCTCGCATGCTCACTGCCGAGATGAAAACTGAGAGACTACGCATTTGCCAAGAAAATCTGCAGCGCTTCGAAAATGAAGGAGATGAATTTCTGCACAGCATTGTGACAGGAGACGAGACGTGGGTCTACTATTATGACCCTGAAAATAAACGGCAATCCATGGAATATCGGCACAAAAATTCACCGCAACCAAAAAAATTCAAAGTTCAAAAATCGGCTGGAAAAGTGATAATGATTGTCTTGGGGGATATCAATGGTGTTGTTCTCGAAGATTTTACGGAAAGAGGGACAGCAATCAACTCCGCACGTTGTATTGAGACTGAAGAAGTTGAAAAAATGGATCAGGAGGGTTCGCACCCACAAAAACGCAGTCATTGTTCAACATGACAACGCATGGCCTCACACCAGTGTTCAAACGCGAGAAGCAATTGAGGATCTGCAATTCACGGTTTTGCCGCATCCACCATATACCCCTAATTTAGCACCATGCGATTTTCACCTCTTTCCTAAACTTAAAAAACATCGTGAAATCGCTACGGAGGCTGACGAAGAAGTTGAGGCTGCTGTAAAATTTTAGTTTCGTAGTCAAAGCTGCAAGTTTTAGCGAGATGGATTTCAAAAACTCGTTTATCGTTGGCGTAAATGTATCGAGGTAGAGGGTGATTTTAGAGAAAAGTAAATGTATCGTTTTGAAGAATAAACTCTAAGGTACATATCTGCTTTTGTTTCGATAAAATCCTTCAACCCGTTTAAAAATTATTTGAGTGGAGGCATTACTTTTCAGCCCACCCTCGTCTATATATATATATATATATATATATATAATATATATATATATATATATATATATATATACACTATATACACACACACACGAGTGTGTATATATATCGGGTCGGCAAAAAAAGGTGAGACCTCGAACTTTGCCTGTAAAATCCAAAGTTTTGATTTCAATATTTTTTCACGCCCCACAAGTAAATAAATTTCCTATACGGTGAGTGGATTTCAAAGAAAACTAATGAAAATTACGGATATTATATATATATATAAGGGCCGAACCTTCGGCGGCATCATTACAGCTTCTTTCAGAGAATACAACTTAAAAAATTTCAGTCTTGATTACTGATGTTCATCTTTTGCGTCCATTACTTTAGACATGAAAGTTCTTTGTATAGGGTTTCAATATCTGCGTGTTTCATTATCTGCACAAGCTTGTGAAAACGGCAATCACTTACTGGAATTACAAACTCTTCCGTAATTTGAGCATGATGTTCGCCCTTCTGCTTTGAAGGCAACTACACACGATTCTCTTAAATTTTTTATACAGTACATCAGCTTTAATACTTTAATACTGAACGCTGTACCTATTAACATCATTAAGCCTCATGGGTATTTCGATGTAATTATATGAAGTCACTATATCAAAAAGTTGTAATTTATCATGAGTGTCTGTCCTTTTCACGAGAGATTTTGCGACTTGTGTTATCTTCGTCTGTATCTTCAATCACAATTATAAACAGTAAAGGAGATAATACTCTTCATTAACATACGGATATAATGACTGATGAAATTCTGGATTGAACTTAACGGCCTTATTTCCTGCTTTGTATATAAAGAAGAGCAATGTTTGCAGTTTTTAGATATACAGGTTTAAGCCGGTGTTGAGTGATGCCCCGAATAGTACCAACGTACAGTCACCCAAAGTAGTTTTTGCACAGATCCCAAATAAATATATACATTCGTCATACCTTGTACAAATTGAAGTGACTAAAAGCGGATTTTGATAAAGTTATATGAGTGGATATAAAAGCTGCGAGGTCGGGATTTGGGGAAGAGGATACACTATCTTCCACAATAGGGAAAAGTGAGGGGAAACGAAAATAAATAATGTACATGCTGAGTAGGAGATGGGGGAGGTACTTGTAGGAAACGGATTCTCTGGTATTTAATCGTAATTCCGAACATGCAATTACAGTATGCGCGTAATTAAGATGCAATGTTACTCGTAAGCACGGTGAATGACGAAAGTGACAATGACTGCGTGTTTACTTTTATTAAGAGAAGATACAGCACACACTCAAACTAAACCCAAACATATATATATATATATATATATATATATATATATATATATATCGGGTTACCCCAAAAACACGCCTTGAGATTTGAACATCAATAACTTCAAAAATATGCAGTTCACACTTCCAAAATTTACATAACTATTACCTTAATTTATTGATAAGCCATCATAAACATTTCAGACCTCAACATAAAATACTTTTTCCACAGGTGAGGGAACAATGAGGTATGGTGAAAAAAACGAATATCCTAAATCCTAAATGTGTATATATAGCTGTACCTGGCAACTATTCTAAGACTTGTAGTAGTTTCCTTAGCCTGTGGATAATCTGTTAGTCTCTGAAAAATGTCAGATGATATAGGCTACGCCCACCTTAAATACTGTTTTTTAAACTTACCCTTCAAATTATGGTTCTAACTAACGGTGAAAAAGCAGTGATTGAAAAGTGTTTCTTGGAAAAAAAGATGGACTTAGGCAAGAATTTTCAGGGAATTTCCAGGAATAACTTGTAATGTTACGTCTGAGAATAGAATAATTAAAAAACTTAAAGTAACCGGTTCGATGGCACGGGAGCGTAGAAGTGGTCGGCCTAAAACAGTTTACACTCAAGACAATATAGCAATGATCGAAATGATGAGCCTATCTCAAGAGTATCAACCTGGGTCACACTGCTCTCAGAGGAAATTTGCAAGAAATCTAGGTATCAGTCGAAGTTCCATACAAAGAATGCAGAGAACGGTAGGACTTAAAGCATTTAAAAAGGATCCGTGTTTCAAGACGTGACAGCAATGTAAGAGCTAAAAGAAAAATTCGTTGTAGAAAATTGCTTGATAGATTTTCATCCAATGATGTTAAAAAATAGTTTTTACAGATGAAAAAGATTTCACCATCGAGATTGCCCGAAACTCCCGGAACGATGTTGTTTATGGTCGGCGTAAGAGAGACATTCCTCCATCGAGACTTTCCCACCAGACAAGTCGGTTTTCTCAAAAATCATGGTATTAGCAGGTGTATCGTGGAATGGAAAGACGAAAATTAATTTCATTTCAGAAAATAAAAAATTAATTCAGAAACCTATGTAAATCTCTTAGAGGAGAATCTTTTGCCTGATTGTCGGCGTCTGTATTATGGAAACATTTCATACTCCAACAAGAGGGTGCTACAGCTCATACTAGCAAGTTCAGACAGGATTATCTACAACAAAATGTAGTCAACTTCATTGGAAAAAACGACTGGCCCCCACAATCACCTGACTGCAATCCCATGGATTATTTATTGCATATGGAACACTCTAGCAGAGAAGATTTATGAAGACCAAACAGAAAAGTTTACAGAAATGCAATTAAAGAAAAAATACTCGAATGTTGGGACAAAATAACATTAGCAGAAATCATAAAATGTGTCATGTCGTGGAAGAAAAGGTTAAGATTAGTTTGTAAGCAGGACGGCGGACATATTGATCATATTTGTTGATAAGATGTGAAAAATAAAAAATTTTCAGTTTATGATATTCGTTTTTTTCACCATACCTCATTGTTCCCTTAGCTGTGGGAAAATTATTTTATGTAGAGGTCTGAAATTTTTATGATGGCTTATCAACAGATTGAGGTAAAAGTTACGTAAATTTTGGAAGGTGAACTGGATATTTTTGAAGCTATTGATGTTCAAATCTCAAGGCGTTTTTTAGGGCCACCCGATATATATATATATATATATATATATGAAAATTATTTCACGAAAGTAACACGTGAAAAATTTATGATGAATAAAACCACGAAGGAAAGGAAACACAAAATGGTGCTCAAGCGCTTTCGTCTAATGACATCCTCAGGAACACTGAGGATGTCATTAGACGAAAGCGCTTGAGCACCATTTTGTGTTTCCTTTCCTTCGTGGTTTTATTCATCATATAGATATATATATATATATATATATATATATATATATTAGAAAATAGCTGGTCCAGGTAAATACGAAGGTAGAGGAGAAAAATCTGTTGCAAAAACGGAGAATCTGCGTCTCGAAGTCACGCCAAAAACTCAGCAGAACTGTTAACATGGAACAGGAAACCATCAAAATATTGCAAGAGGTAAAGCAGAAATTAAAAGTGAAAGGCACCAGGAAAACAGACTCACTTTAGCAAATCAACATGACAATCATGGAATGGACATTTCGGCAAGTTATTTTTACCAATGACGCGTGCAATATATGAACTTGTAAAATATGATTCAATTAACTTCAATGTATCATACTACTATTACTACTACTACTACTACTTATTATTATCATTATTATTATTATTATTACAATAGTTACCTTCCATGACAATATTTACCTTTATACATTATACATAACATATATACACAGTGTCATGACATTTATATCCAGTAATTTGGATTCCTAATTGAAATATTAATTCAGTAGTATGTGTATATATATATATGTATATATATGTATATTAGTGATGGATCGAATAAACGCAACCGCAACCGCACTACAACCGCACAAAAATTCACAACCGCAACCGCAACCGCCGTTCCATAAGTGCGGTTGCGGTTGTAAGGTGAAAATGCAGCAAAAATATTATTCTTGAAATTCACACTGCCTGTCATTAAGTTTGACATCAGTTTTTCAAATGAATAATAATCCATAACTTTCCAATGGGTGGAGGCTGGGGAAAGTGGTAGGTGGGATGAACAGTGCGATGGGTCCTCGTCCCTCATCCTGGTAACACACTTAGTGCAAAATATGGTTTTAATTAATTTGACCTATTGTTTCATAATAGCTATATAAGTTTAGAATATACTTCATTTAAATAGTATTTATTTAGTAAAATACCTTATGTTGAACACAAGTTTTGCAACACACAAATAGCGGTAGCGGTGTATTGCAAAACTTGTGTTCAACATAAGGTATTTACTAAATAAATACTATTTAGTATATATTATGTACCAAGTGTAGCTAAATCGCACTATAGTGGCTAAATCCAGTTAATAATTACGCATTTTTCCTAGTATATGATAACCGCAACCGCAACCGCGGTTGGAAAAAATTCGACAACCGCAAACAACACCGCAACCGCGGTTGTGAAAAACCGACCACTCGATCCATCACTATATATATATATATATATATATATATATATATATATATATATATATATATATATAGTGATATGTATGAACTTAAATTAGGTAACTATTTTTAAATTTAAAGAAAACAATTATTTGTACATGAAATAAAATTTTTTAAATGTTTTACGGGAAATGAAAGAATTGGATCAGGGATCATACAAGATCATATAAGATCATACAAGATCATATAAGATCATACAAGATCATATAAGATCATACAAGATCATATAAGATCATACAAGGTTTTACTTTTTAAATGACTGCAAAAAAATTTATGAGAAAACATTCCCTTTTAATTTTTTTCCAGATTATTCCACATACCAACTCTTTCGTATGAGAGGGATCTCCTTCGTGATTTCACTGTGAAGTTAGGTTTTTGGAAGTAAAAATTATCTTTTTAGGTTCATTGAATGGTTTACTCGATTGGTTAATATTATTTTCATAATTAACGCATGTTCAGCTTAAGATTAACGTTAAGATTTAGAGATTCGAATATCGGGCTTGTCTTTTCGGTTGGTAATATTACACCTAACATTTTCATTGATGTTACTCTATTACACTGCCCAACACCAATTTTGCTGATTTAATTCTAACACCTGTTTTTAGGTAACTTTGGCGTGCTGATTTAAAAAATCACCTTAGTTTTTGCCTATCACGTCAGGTTTTCGAGCAATCAAATACGGATATTTTGGAGATATCGCATTTTGGCAGGGTTACGCCCAATTTTTTTTCTTTTCAAAAAATAAGTTTTTACATACTCAGAATCAGCATGGAAAAGTAAACAATTGTGCAGGGAGTGAACTTTAATATACAATGGTAATATTGACATATAAAGTGATTAAAAGTATTTAAATAAGCAAAAAATGAATCCATATTAAAGCAAGCACGGGACCAGTTTTCTTAACATTGTTTTTCTTGTTTTCTTACTTTTCAGTGCTGATAAATTTTCTCTTATAGGACTTCCTAGAATGAGAGATGTCAAGACAATCTCTTTGCAGGCTCCAGCAGTAGTCAGCCATCATATGGGTATCCCATCTTCCTTGGTATCGTTCTTCCATCACTTTGATATCTTGGTGGAACCTTTCACCTTGCTCTTCACTAACATCACCAAGATTTTCTGGAAATTTATCCAGATGACTGTTGAGATAGTGAACTTTAATGCTCATGTTGCAACCCAACTGTTGAAAGTTTACAAGTAAATCCTTTACAAGATCTTTATAATTTTCAGACTTTTTGGATCATGACGTCACGCTCACACCTGGGGAAATCACAGATACCCAAGCTTTTAATATGTTGTACATGACCTTTAGATTTAATGCACAGATTTGCGTATTCCACAGATAAAATTTTAACAGCAAAACAGCTGTTAACAGGTCTCAAAATCATCAATTTTGATAAGCGCCCTTCATGGATCATCCAAAATAGGCATATTGCATTGCACGAAAACCTAATGTGATGGACAAAATCTAAGGTGATTTTTGAAATCAGCACATCAATATTATCCAGAAACAGGTCTTAGAATTAAATCAGCAGCAAAAATCTTTTTTTTGTTGGGCAGTGTTATTAATTATAAAATTATCAAAATGTATATTTGAATTTATATTCCTTTTTCTATTCGTTATAATCATATATGAGGTCTTTGACGGAGTTAAGGATAATTTATTTGCATTCAACCAATTATAAATACGAGTCACGCGACTGATGAGGGGATCTACAACTTTACGTGGTTTTCGGACCCCGGGCAGCAGCCACATTATCTGGACGAGGAGGACGGTTAACATTCAAACAATGGACAGATCTAATGTTGCCAAAGTTACTGACACAAATTATGGATGTTTATGTAGAAGTTACTCGTAAAAGTAATTAGAGTGATGAATTAGCATGATGAATTAGCATGATGAATTAAGATGGAATGGTATTATTTCTTTATGCTACCGTTGCTTTTAATAATGTCTCGAGTGTCATACACACTGGAACAACCTCAAATCATTATGGAGGCCCCCCCCCCCCTCCCAGCATGTTCCACGGAAGGTTTCCCACCGAGTCTGCACCTGATGTACTGCCTTATGCGTGTACCAAACAAATCTATTTTGGACTCTTCCGTCGTCAGTAGTAAAATCCTTGTAGTTTTTCGGTGCACTCCATTAAGAAACGTCCCAGAAATAAGAGAACATCAAAAACCGACTGCAGTGAACAAATAAATATAAGGATTAAACTGGTAGGGAGTCTCTCTTACGAATGTGTAAACTATACTGTAATGTGAAAGTACAGTATGCGCAGTAGCTCCATCAGGCATGCTCTCTGCGCATTTATCTAGTAACTTTGTTCTGTAGAATTCAGGTGTTTGTACTGAATTGTCCCGAAATTGAGAATTGAGATAGGGCATTAATTGTCTCTCTTACTGAGAAATCAATATCACAGAGCGAGTTATCGCTTTAATCAGTTCTAACTTATTGTGTATCGTATATATAGTATAATATATATATATATATATATATATATATATATATATATATATATATATATATATATATATATATATATAATCTAGAAAAGGACATTAAGATAACATTATTGTTTACTTGTTTTTTAATCACATCACTCGAGATAAGAATGAAACCAATTTGCGTTTGTAAATTAAAACAAAATTAAAAAGGGGTAAACGCATCTGATGAAATCAAATGAAATAAAACAATCGAAATTAATTAAAAGCAAAAGAGCAACAATTAAAGTGTCTTCTTATTATTTATAACGAAATGCAGCTAACTGCAAATTTATATTAATATATATAATATATATATAATATATATATAATATATATATCGTAAAGAACGACGCTTGTATAGGAGATATTCCGCGCAAGACGAGTGTGCCATTAAAAAAGGGTATATAATTTGAATTATTTGATATTTTAGTCTGAAAACTTGTTTGTATATAGATAAATACATATGTTTTATTTTGTAGAAGTTTTATTAAAATTAAATGACAAATGTTGATTTGATACCCTTTTTAAAATGTACCCTTTTTTTATGGCACACCCGTTATATATGACCTTTGGTTAACCTTTGGTTTGCTTCTGCCCAAATTTTTCATTCTGACGAAGGTCAAGCTTGTCATTCCACCTCAGACCTACAGTTTAACGTGGAATCCGAACCACGCCCCACCTGCAGACCAACGTCTTAACCACTAGGCCAACCAGGGTACCCATTTATCTACCAACCACTTTCTTTATTGTGTAGAAGGATGAACAGCTGGGTTTTGCTGCGCGCCGCCTGTCGTCACCGGGTCTCGATCCCGGGGCCGATGGATTCGTAGTCAGGGACGCTAACCACTTCACAACCGAGGCGCATAATATATATATGTGTGTGTGTGTGTGTGTGTGTATATATATATATATATATATACAGTATATATATATATATATATATAATATATATATATAATATATATATATATATATTTTTTTTTTTTTATTTGTAAAAGATTCTCACGTTAAAAGTTTATGCATTCCCCCTATGTGTAAAACTTCTTACCTTAAGCTGTCATCTACTGGGAATTTGTTTTTCTACTCTCGCTCTACTCGCGAACTGTAGTACATTGATTTTAGTTCCCAGTAGAATCAATATCGGAACTTTACTGTATTTCACTTTGCAAGCAAGTGATTGAACGAAATGTAGATGTGTTGTGAGTGGCGTTGTGCGTTCATATCTCTGCTTTTGTTTGCATTTCTGGGGTAGATAGAAGGGGCAGCGGTTAAGCAGTTAAGCTAAGGTTGCGGATATAATAGGTTATCCACAACCAAGTTCAGTAGAATGGCTTGTCTATACTTGCTGCACATGCCACTCTCAACAGATGACGGATTTAATGTTAAGAAGCAACTTCAGACTATTCAGTGATCTTCCTGAACACGGTTTCCAATCTTTGTTTTCGTTCGTTATGAAGTGTTTAAATTGTTATGCATTCAACTCGGATTAATATAAGAAAACTAACTTCAGTATGAAAGGTTTGTTAACTAAATATTAATTAACAAATACACTGCACAATGTTAAGTATTAATTAACAATACAAATGTACAAATACAATATTTTTATGACAATTATTTATATAAGTATCCAGATCTTCACTGAAGGACAATGCGCTTACTATATCCTCACACTAGAATTTTTATCGAGATTATAAACGGTCAGTCATCAAAACACTCCTAATGAGGGACTCTTGATGAGTTTGCTTTCATTTTATATATGTATATTAGGGCGGAGTGAAAATGATAATTTACAATGGCACACTGATATTTTATTGTAGTTTTTGCTGATAAAAACGAATATGATGATACAAATTGTACCAGGTTTCTCTAACCGCCCTATTTTTGTATGAATACAAATTAACAAACACAGAAAATAGAGTTCTCATCTAGCATACATTCGTCAACATTACATTATATGAATAATCCCCATTAATGTCATTATGAAATCACAATTATAAATTTTTATAACTTTAATATATTATTTTGCGTCATTCCCAGATTTAAGTATTCCTGCCAAGGTCGTACTGTATACTTGTACGGCGGGCCCAGAGCTGGGCACTTGCGGGTTTTTTTGCGGTACTGCGGTACTGCGGTACTACCGTGTTGGTCGGTACCGCGGAAAGTACCGCGGGAAATTTGAATGCGGTAGCGGTACTGCTGTACTTTCAGCGATCCTTTGCGGTACTGCGTTATGCGGTACCGGTTTGGTAGTGCGGTAGTAGTACCGCAGTATCGCAGTACCGCAAAAAAACGCGCAAAAAAACGCAAGTGCCCAGCTCTGCATGATGATGTACGCATCGTGTCTTCTGACTCCCCAGGTACCATAGTTCGCCTGACAGCCAACTGCAGTAGTTGTCAATCAGCTACAGAATCCAGAGGTAACAAGCTAGTGAGCGTGCTATGAGAAATGAGATAAAAGAATATTCTGTTACACTTGTTACAATGCACATTTGACTGACGTGAGTAAACTGAGTAAATATTTGTTGTTTTTCTTACGCAATTAAAATTCACGGAAATTTATTTGCGTTTTTGTTCTTATCTTTCAGTTAATAACACCAGTACACATTTGAAAACCTGTCGATCGATTTTTACAAACTAGTTGGTGATTCTATATAATTTGAGTGCGCTGATCTCAAAACTATAGTTAGTTTTTCCCTATCACGTATGGTTTTCTTACTACAGGGTGTGCCATAAATCCCCCATTTATCCCCAAATGTGAACCATCTTATCGAGACCAACATTGGATTGCACATGCTAAACCATAAATCTTGTTATAGACTACAGTAACGCTTACATAATAATGTAGGGTAAATATATATAACAACCAGTCCCGTTCCCAGCAAACTACTCTCTCCCCTCCCATCAATGGGTGGTTAACATTTGGGGACAGATGAGGTATTACAACACCCCTTGTAGCACGAAATCTTTAGGTGATAGAGTAAAACCTAATTAAAGCAGAATTAAATAGCTCCTAGCTCTTGGACAAGCATATTGCTTGTTTATGAAAGAATAAAAAAATAACTGAAAGAAACAAAATATATTTACCTTCTTTACTTGCAAACATTTCAGGTCTTATTCCAAAGACTTAAGACTACGAAGGTAGATCTGACTAATGACGACTAAACCGGTGCTTCTTTGATGTTTTCTTATGCTGTGCGTTAGGCTGATCTCGTTGCGGACACCAGCAGTAATCCGCCATCATATTTGTATGCCATCTTCCTTGATATCTTCTTTCCATGGTTTTGATGTCCTGGTGAAATCGTTCCCCTTGCTCCTCACTGACATCTCACTGACTCCGTTGTGCAGTAACACTCCTTTTAGACTGGTTTTAGAGGAATCTATAAACAACCTCCAGTCACTGGTTTGGTATTCGATGCCTAGCTTACACACTAATCCTGTGATGTCCTTGCAAAATACCAAGGGACCATCTTCTTCGAAAAAAGGCAAGAAGTCTTTCTCACGATTTCTCTACCAAGCGAAGTATGTGTCGGATGCCAATAAATTGTTCTCCTGCAATCTAGACCCCAAAAGTTCTGCAGAGTCCTTAGGCAGATTCAAATCCCTGACTAAGTCATTTAGTTCGGCTTGGGTTAATGGTTTAGGAGGATCTCGGTCAGCTGTTGGCTGTTCATAAACATCATCATTGTCTGGATTTGGAGCTGAATCAGAATCTGAATTGTATTGATCCAGACTCTCGGGTGGGCGGGGAGTAGGAACTTCTGGACCATGGGGTACCGGCCTTATTGCAGATGGAAGACTTGGGTATTGAAGGCTCTCTTTATTCTTTGCATTATAACCTTTAACATTGCAAGAACAGAAGTAGCAGTCGTTGGTATGGTTTCTAGGCTCGCGCCATACCATAGGGATCCCAAATGGCAAACTTTTCTTTTCACCTTTGCTCCAATTCCTTAGTGCCGCAACACACGTAAGACAAACCTTGTGTGGAGCCCAACTTTTGTCTTGATCTAATTTAATTCCAAAATAAGCATGATAAGCTCTCTTAATGAAGGTCGTTACATTTGTCCTTTGTTTTACAACATACCGACCATAAATATAACAAAATATGTCTGGACTATGGGTACATCCTCTAGAAGCCATTATTAAAATTTTAAAGACGTAATGTTAGAATTATCTATCTGAAAAATATTAAAAAAACGAAATTAATTAAAGATAAAAAAGGTAAAAAATTACAAAACGCCCCAAAATTGTTTTGCTAATAACTTTAAAACTGTGGGTGATAGAAAAAAACTGGTAGCATTTTTTAATTCAGCGCAGCGAACTGCTTCAGAATCACAACTCAAAATAAAGAAATCGATTTTCATGCAGACCGGTGTAATTCACCTATAGACGAGCAGAGATGGAACCAGCATCCCACACACCAGTGTCTCCATAACTGAAACAACATCCTTCACATCAAGCTAGCAACATCCCCTCTTGCAGCAACTTTACACCAACAGCTTTCCATGCAGCAGCATCTACGCTTTCAAGTTCCTCATGCTATTCAGCAAGGAAAAAATTTGTGAGCACAAGGCATTCTAAGCAACATTGTATGTTTAAAACTCCTGAGAAGTTGCCTCATAATCTTTTGCCAACTAATTTACAAGTGGCTCGGTATTATCTCAAAGAAAGGAAAAATGCAGCTAACAAGCCAATCACCAGACAAACAACTCAGGAGCTATTAAAACTTTGGCAGCAAGCATCAATCCCCACAGTTCAGGAAAAAACTTTCAAAAGGTAGCAAAATTCTTAGAAAGAGGGGCAAAGTTGAGTAGATCAAAAACATCAGTGATGCTAAAAAATTAATATACAGTATGAATACTCTCAGTAGTTTGTTTGATATATGTGCCTATAAATGTAATTTAAAATCTCTTACAGACATAGGATGCAGTGATGATTGTGAAGAAATTCACATAGATTGCATATGTCGGAGAGATAAAAAAGTACCAAAAGAGGAATTACAGCTTCTACTTGATCAGAGGATTGATTGTAAAATGTACATAGGTAGTGTAGATGTGCATGCCACACAAATTTTACAAAAGAGATACAAGAGGAAGCTCTCAGAACAAGTCAGTAAAGAAAATAAAACCATCAATCGTTCCACTGAAGTTCATTCTTTTTGCAGAAAATTCTTCAGATGAAGACAGTGTCAATGGGATAATGGAAACTGAAGACTGTTGTTTTGAAAATACTGGAAGCCAAATGAGAATGTCTTTGAGGCATGTTGCAATGCAGGCAGATAGATTTGATGTATCAGATCGTGCTACTGCTGCTATTGCAACTGCAACTTTGATAGATGTTGGTACGATCACCAAAGAAGATGACCATTTCGTAATAGACAGAAGTAAAGTGCGGAGCGAAAGAGAAAGACTTCGGAAAACAGTGAAAAGTGATGAAGTGAATCCTATTGCTTCCATATACTTCGATGGTCGAAAGGATCAGACTTTACGTAAAGTGAAAGTCAATGATAGGTGGTACAGTGAAAAAAAAGAGTGAAGAACACTATGTAATCATTGCTGAACCAAGTGGAGAGTATATTACCCATCAGATACCAGCATCGAGTAAGGCTGCAGACAGCAAATTCAGTATTGTCAGTTATTAAAGAGAGCCATCTACAAAATAATATAGCTGTAATAGGCTGTGATAGCACAAATACCAACACTGGTTATAAAGGAGGTGTGATTCATGTTATCGAAAAAGCACTTGATAGGCCACTTCAATGATTCATTTGTATGCTTCATACAAATGAATTACCTCTAAGACATATTTTTGAAACATTGGATGGTACAACATCTGGGGCAAGTACCTTTGTTGGTCCTATTGGGAAAGCCAATAGTAGTACAATTCAAACCGCTAACTAGTGGTAAAGAACTATTATATCTGCCACAACACATTGTTAATGATCTTAGTAGAAATCAGCAGTACTTATACCGCATTATTTCAGCAATCAGAAATGGTACAGTTGACGAACACCTTACTCATGTAAAGCCAGGTCCTCTTAGTCATGCGCGATGGTTAACTCTTACTAATAGGATTTATAGGCTTTGTGTTTTAACAGTGAAACCAACAAAGAAACTATACAATAACACACTTCATTGTGACAAATTAGGGTCCTAACTGTTATGACATCAAATGTAAACATAATTGCATAGATGGCCCAAAGCATGTGTTTTCTGCTATTAATAGGGTTAAGAAATGGATCTTTTCCGTTTCATGAACTGTTTCCCCGATTTTGTTGAAAATAAGATATTTAATGTAGATTTTTACGCTGATTTAAAAAATGTAAGTCTTCTTTTTGGAGAAATGAGCGGTTCAAAAGTTAGGTTAGGTTAGGTCAACTGAATGCCCGGTTAGGTCAACTGAATGCCCTGTTAAGTTAATTGAATACCCGGTTAGGTCAACTGTATGCCCTTTACGATTGGTTAGGTTAAGTTGTGATATTTTCGTCAAAACTAACGAAAATATCACGACTTAACCTAACCAATCATCATGTGCGTACAGTTGACCTAACCAGGCATTCAGTTAACCTAACCGGACATTCAATTAACCTAACCGGGTATTTAGTTAACCTAACCGGGCATTCAATTAACTTAACCAGACAGAAAAATAACGATCGAAATCTATTCACACAAATACTTAGTGACATAAGCCAATATTACTAAAGAATACAATAACTCTTGTATTAGTTTTCAGTTGTATTGTTATAGTTTTTGACCTAATACAAAATTACAATAACAAACATAACTTTTGAACCGCTCATTTCTCCAAATAACGACTTACATTTTGAAATCAGCGTAAACATCTACATTAAATATCTTATTTTCAACAAAATTGGAAACAGTACATGAAACGGAAAAGACCCTAAGAATTTGCCTAGACAATCAGTAGAAATTGTTAAGAAGTATATATCCCGAAATGCATACTTTTCTCACCCGGAAAATATTCTTCTGGCAATGATGTGTGACTCATCTAGGGAAAAACGTGAAAAAGCTGTTAGCAAAATCATGGACATGCGAAATGAGACTAGTCAGAATTTAGAATTGAGATATTTCAAGGTTCCAAATCTTAATTTTGATGCAAAGGACTGAGATGAAATAATTAATTGGAATGATACTAAACGAAGTGAGCCACCTCTTACAATGAAGCTAACAAAAGCAGAAACTTTAGCTGTCAACGAAAACACATTGAACATTACAAATTATCCCAATCATATTCAGAATGTAGAGCGTTGTATTAAATTAGTGACGGACTCTTCAAGTTTGGTATTTGGGTTTGAAGTACGAGATGGTTTTATCAGAGCTAGAATGATTTCATGTAGTCTCATGCCAGACGTAGAAACCAAAAAGGATTTTGCTAAACGTTTGCCTTCTTTATTCGAATAGTTAAGGTTGTTTTATGCAGTTACCATTTGTGTACTCATTTGCTGTGGTTCTATACTCTATATGTATTTAAAAAAACAAATTAAAAAATTGTTGTTTTTCTTTCCTTGTTTCTTTATATTCCTTGCAACAAAACACTAAATTCGAGAATATCATTAATCCAGAAAAGAAAAGTAAGTAGAAATTCATTAAATAACCGAAAATTATTTGCAGAAGATATATTTTTAAGTTTTGTGTGGGTTATGTTTATTTGTTTCCCCACAACTTAGCCAAGAATGAAGAATCAGTTATAAACCACCGTAAACCCAGTTACGACACCCATTTCATATTTTGGCAAAAATGGGGCAGTTCAAGATACTTTAGAATATGATTTCAGTTTTCTTTGTGTTTCCTAGTTAAAACCACAATATAATTTCAGTGTGCCTAATGGGAGAGAAAACCTTTGTCTGGTTTCACTCCGCCCTAATGTGTGTATGTATATATATTTTATATTATTATATATATATATATATTATATATATATATATATATATATATATATAAACAGAAACATTATACATATTAAAATATACGTACTGAAACCAATACGAAAGAGTATTTATACTCTCTCAGTATATCTTGATGTCTCATGGCCGAGTGAATAACGTGGCGGTGCGCAAAATTCGAATCTTTACCTCCCACCAAGGTAAGGTAATTTAATGTATTTAATCTTAAAACTTAAGTTGCTGCTGCTAGTTGGTTTTTATTTATTAAAAAATAATATGCATGTAATTACTCTCGGTTAATGAAAATAAATTGAAATGGAATTTAATTGACTTTTCCTCCAACAGATGGCTCCACCCACTCCAATTAAATCATTTTCAAGGAATCAATTCCACGAAAAGTATTTCATCAAGCATCGAAGCTTGATGAAAATACTATCATCACCTGAGGGCACTTGTTCGATGAAAGAATTTAATTTTGCAACACCACAGAAAAACGATGCATTTTTGGTAGCAGAATAATGCAGAGGGGATAGGTGATTCGACATGTTTTAAATTCTTTCATAAATATGATATAAAAGAAAATTTGAACTTTTCTTCTGTGCAGTGATTATACTATATATATACAGTTTGCGAAAAAGTAAGCGAATCGGTCCAATGTTAATCGATTTGTATGGCTGTGGCTGGAGAATATGTTTTGTACCTACATATGACAAACCTTTTGCATATCTGGCAATACTATCCTACCATTCGAATAATTTTCCCATGTATTGTACTGTATAATTACACACAGAAACCTAAGTGCAAACGAGGCGGCGCGAAAGTACAGTAAGTGAACCATTTATGTATCATCATAAATTTGTTGGACGAAGGTGCTTTGCTTACATATTTCATTCCGTATAAAGTAGCATTGCAAGTATGAACGTAGTGATATTATTTTAATGTGATTGATCACCTATGTTATTAGCTTCCTTTGCATTTCAGGCATCGTTTTGGTGCAGATAAAGTAAAGAACATCGTGTATCGTACCTAGATTGAAGGAACTCTGGTAGTGGTGTACCGATTAATCGGCATCGGCACCGGCATAATCGGCCATTTTTTGGGCATTGGTATCGGCAAAATTTAGCCGATTCTCTCACCGATTCTTTGAAATTCATAAATTTCCATTACAAAACAAAATCTATATTTATGGAAAATTGAACAGGCAAAGTGTAATTATAAAAAAAATACTTTACTTTCACGAAAAGGGGAAAGCTTAATAAGTTAAGTTGCCCATAAATTTACATTTTCTATTACTAGCTAATCTCTAACTATTATAAACTATTGTAATCTCTTACTTTATATTAATAATAATTCTATATTAAGTTCTACCTTATAATTTATATATTATACCATCTTATTATGATGACTTTATTTTAAGTATTTTAATAATTTTACAAACTCAAATTATATATCCATTTTTTTTCATTCAAATTGGGCACCAGGGACTGGAAATTTGAATGAAAATTTTTGTTGTTGTTGACATTTTTGGAGAAAGAAAATACCTTCAACATAAGGAAAAACAATTACTTTAAATATTGGTATTCAATTTATAAAACTAAAATAAAATTATTTTATCATTTTACTGAGTAATAAAACTTTTTCACATCATTTTAGCTTCGGTATATGAGTAACAAATTCTGGTGCTATATATATATTGTGGAGTGAGTTAAAGAAGAAAAGCATTTAAACAAATATGAAATGTAAAAATATGAAAATTGAAAGTTTTCACATTACATTAGTAAAATTTATGAAGGGAATTGATTTTTTAAAATATAGGCAGAGAATCGGCATCGGCATCGGTATCGGCAGTTTTTATTAATCGGAACAGGAACCGGTATCGGCAGTTTTTATAGAATCGGAACAGGAATCGGTATCGGCAGTTTTTCATGGAATCGACAGCGGCTAAATTTTGGAATCGTTACATCACTAAACTTTGGAATGACCTACAGAGGGCCGTAGTGGTAGGATAGCGTTGCCGGATATGCATAAGGTTTGTCACATGTAGGTACAAAATAATATTCACTAACCACAGCCAAATAAATCGATTGCATGGATGGTTCACTTATTTTTTCGAACAACTATATATATATATATATATATATATATATATATATATATTACGCCGGGTCGAAATTTTATATTGAAAAGGTACATATTGTGAGGGGTTTGTATGGAACACAGGAACCCCCTCATAAATTATTTTGGGTGTTTAAAGCCTCCTACCCCTGGCACAATTTTTCACTTTTTTGACCTATATTGAAGAATATTCCATTTATACGAGACTTACTCTACATTCAGGTTTTTTGATGACATAAATCTTTATTAACGTATAATATTTTATTTAATAATGTACCGTATTAGGAAAATTAATTAAGTACAGCAATATATTCAGAAGAAAAAAATTAGAGGCATAATAAATGTGCTAAAATTCAATTCACTTTTTCATTGTTCCTTATCACATCAAAAGGGAAGAAATTTTCAATATCATTAGGAAATTTTATTTCATGTTTCTTACTCATTCCATTGGGCCTTCCATTCAAACTTGGGCAGTTTCCGCCTTGATTTTAATGAGTTTAAGATAAACTTTTGACGGTTGTCATATCCTATTCTTTCCTGACATGCCTTTGTTACTAGGTTCACTGCCCTTTCCACACTTTGACTGTGGCATTAGGGTGTGTCGAATTTTTCAACTTTCAAATTCTAAATATGAGGGGTGCTAAAAAGTTGCAGCATGACTTAGGAATTCTAAAGATATTTTTGTTAATTTAATATAATTTAGTTTTGCTTGGTAAGAAACTACATAAAAATAGTGACTGACTTTTTTGTGGAATTATATAATAATTATTATATTAATAATTATATATGCTGTATATATAATGCACTGCTGTTTTTGCTTATTTCACAGGTTGAAACATATTCATCAGTGTGCTGAAGATTACTTGTCCGTCAGTGCTACATCCTAACCAGTGGGAATTGACCTACAATGGCTTCTAAAAGGAGGACAAGACTGGGGACATTCACACATATGAGCAACCTAATTGGAACTGGTAGAGAGTTGTTGCCCTCTGAACTCCCAACTCTGCGAGATGTTCTGAAATATGGGCTAATGCTAAGAGAACAAAGTGGTGAGGATGTGAGAAACTACCCAGCAGCCAATCTTGCAAAGGACATTTACCCTAAAGTGCTTGAAAAGTGGGAATGAGCAAACAGTTCTTTTGTAGCCCCTGTTGTAAATTCACAAGTCACAATCTTAAACAAGATCCAAGAGAGCTGGGAGCAGGCCAAAAACATATCTCTTGGGAGAGGAAAGCTACATGTCAAAGAGGCTTTCATTGCAAAACTTGACAAGCTTTTTGACATCCTCAGTTGCAAGTGTAAAATTGTTCTCTGCTCTGAATTTGGCTGCCTTGCAGATGCTGGTTACAAAAATGAAACTCACATTAACTGTAAATGCCCTAGGGAGATGAAGATCCCTGTGAAGGAACTTGCTTTCATTGAAGGTCAGAGAGACAAGTCTGGTTCTATTGGACCACATCAGATTGGCTTGCCAGATCAACCTGAGCACAACAGACAAGTAAAAAAGCAGAAGCGGCAAGAAGACGAAAGAAGAAGGCTTGCTGAATATAAGCAGACAAGTAAGCAGGATGTTTCAATGCCATCAAATGAAATAATTTTCTCTGATGATGAAAATGAAGAACAAATAGCTGATGCTCAAGATGGAAAGGATGGAAGTTATGAAGTGACATTAAAAATACCAAGCACGTCTTCAACTTCCAATAAAAAGCCAGAGTACAACACATTAGAAATACCTAATGTTGCTATGCATAGCATCAGATATGGTGTTGGCCTGCGTGCCACAGCTGCCATCACCACTGCTGCCTTTATGGATGCTGGCTTGATCACTGAAGAAGACAAGAGACTTGTAGTTGATCACAATAAAGTCAAGAGGGCCCAAGAAAAAGTTATGAGATCCCTGGATCAGGAATTTGATGATCTTTGTAAGAAGGGTGAAATTGACTGCATCTTCTTTGACGGCCGTCAAGATACAACTAAAGTTATGCTGAAAGCAGACAATTCAGATCGTCAGTTCCCCAGCATCATCAAAGAAGAGCATTATTCTGTGTGCAGTGAGCCAGGTGGAAGATATCTCTACCACTTCACTCCTGAGAAAGGCTCAACAAGAAAAAAACCTGCTGAAGTTATTGCTGATAATCTTGTAGATTTCATGAAGAAGGGCATTGATAAAAGCCTGCAGGCCATTGGAGATGATTCTACAAATGTTAACACTGGCTGGGAGGGTGGTTCCATGCATTGGGTAGAGGTCAAGCTTTGCCGTAAGCTGATCTGGTTGGTTTGTGCCCTCCACACTAACGAGTTACCCCTGCGACACTTGATCACAGCACTGGATGGGAAGACCTTGTCTAACAACAAGTGGACAGGTAACATTGGCAAGATGCTAGACACTGCAACCGAACTTGAAATTGATCCTTCATTCACCAAACTCTCAATTGGAGAGCCTCTTACTTCACTGAGTGACAATGTCGTAAAGGATCTCTCTACTGATCAAGCGTACAGGTATAGGATCACACAGGCCATAAGGACAGGAGAACTTCCCACAGATCTGGCCCTTCTTGAAATTGGTCCAGTGAGCCATTCAAGGTGGTTGACAACAGCAAACAGGCTTTGTCGCATATGGGTTTCAAAACATGGCCTTAAAGGCAAAACCCTCAACAACTTAAGACTGATAGTGGAATACATTGTTGGTGTGTACTACCCCTGTTGGTTCAACATCAAAGTAAAACACTCTTGGGTGGAAGGCCCACGCCACATCTTGTTTCAGCTGCGGCTAGTTAGGCTGCAAAAGAAGGCTGTAGTGGATGCTGTTTTGCCAACCATCAAGCGCTCAGCATGGTATGCATTCAGCGAAATGATAATCCAGACACACTTGTGCTCAGATGACAGTGAGGAGAGGAGAGCTGGTGTCCAAAAGATTGTTGACATGAGGGGTGGAGATGATGACACACTTGGAGATCTTTCTGTACATCCCAGGAAGACACCTTCCATCAACCCCAGTGCTTCTTCCGTGTTGGAGCTGACAGACTGGTCTGACGGGGTATTTGAACCTCCTTTGACATGTAAACTGACTACAGCGGAAGTAAAGAAGTTCTTTGACAAGCCTATGCAAGTTCCACAGTGGCCCTGTCATGCTCAGTCAATAGAGAGGTGTGTGAAACAAGTCACAGAGGCAGCAGGCAGGGTGTATACACATGAGAAACATGAGGGCTATATCAGAGGCCAAGAAGCAAGTCAGCGGCTGATGTCCAAGAACGAATCAAAGCAAGACTTGATGAAACTTTAAATATTTTTTTTTACTGATGTCATTACTTTCTAATGTTGTTTTATGATTACAAGGATATGTTTTATGATTACTAGGATATGTTTTATGCAGAGAAACTAAAATTTTTATAGCATTACCTGACGTTTTGAGAAGCTAAAATTAATAAATGTTGTTTTCCGAGAGCAATTTATGTGCTTTTTAATCAAACGTAGATTTACCAAGCTAAGTGTTGAGCAATCACAAAAATAATAGCAGATTTGAATTCTTCACATCCAAAAACATATTTTTAAAACCCCTCAGTGAAGGAATTAGCAAAAATTAATTTTCACCTCCCAAATTGACACACCCTACTGTGGCATGGAAAAGAAGCTATCTCCAGTGGCTTACATCGAGCCTGTAGTAGCTCATCGTTGCTAAAATTCTTTAGCAGCGGTGGAGGAATAATGATCTCTTTTTGCCAATCGATCATCTCGGTGTAGTCAGTAGATTGGAAATTGAGGGTTTGAGACAACTCAAAGTTTCTGGTACCTGAAAATCCTGTTCTTGAAAGGATGATTTTCTGAATAGCTTGCTCCCTAATTTCTAGTCTCTTGTCAGTTACCATTGATATGAGTATATTTTCTGAGTGGGCAAAGTAGGCGTTATTCTTTAATACTGGTTCTATGATTGATCTATGTTGTTCATCTAAATTTCGAAGCAAGCACATTAAATGCCAAAAGTTATATGCACCATCAATTGCATTAGGATGAGATTTTATCCAAAACCACCCTGGAGCATAGAACTGCATAATAATCTTGACTATATCTTGAAGGTTTTTATCTGGATTTGGCGTTGAGATGTATAATCGAAGGACCCTGTTCGCTAGAGTTAGCTAGCAAGCATGGTGAAGGATACCTGACCTGGGGATCGAGTGGACAGATCTTGAGAAGTGTCTCCAGTTTGCACTGCCAGACACATATCATAGAGATATCTTTGATCACTATTTAGCTCCTTCACAACATTTGCTGGAATTTCTTTAATGTTTCCCTTTACGTGAGAATATTTGACTACCTCCAATTTTGTTAAATCTGTTTTCAGTTTATTCCCAATTGAACCCACAAAAGTATTTGGACCTGTTGTTTTACCATCAATGGCTTTGTAGACGTGCATAAAAGGCAGCTCATTCAAATGCAAGAGGCACACCAATCACTGCACTGGTCTGTTAAGATGAATTTCAACCAGTTTTATGGCTCCCAATTTTTCCTGTATTTACAGGAGTATCATCACACAGTAAAGCTTTGATAGTATCTGTGCTGTTCGAGTCTGTAATAATAGTTATCAACTCTTCTGCTATGCAGCGAGCAGTTCCATTATCTGGTGTGACATGGTCTACATAGATGCTTCCAGGTTCTTTCACAATAACATACTGTTCTTCTTTTATCTTTCCACTTTTAGTTAATGTGTTATCTTTCCTTTCACCAAATCCAAGGCACTCCATCTTCAGATTTTCGGATTTAGACCTAAAAGTATTTGCTTCACCCATGCGATTTCTTTCTCTTTCTAATTTCTTTCTGTCAAGCATGTTGGTGTGGTTAAGGATCCCTTTATCTTTTAAAGCTGCATTGACTATTGCAGCTGCAGCTCTACAACTTACACGATAGCGATCTGCTGTTAATGCTAGGTTTTTATAAGAGTGCCTGTTCTGAATATTCTCAGTCAATTCTAAATCGGCCTCATAATCTACATCCTGACTCTCTGAATCTACATCCATGTCGTCTTCGGTATTTTCTATAAATTCCGATGGTAAAACATTGGTGGCTTCAGTCATTTCTTGTGCCTTTAGTTGACGGTTTTGTGCTTCTTGGGCTCATGCTAAAGATCTCTTCTTTGTTGAACTAGCTATGCGATCAATTGGTCGTAACTGATTTTTTTCTTTGTTTTTGACCCACAAAATACTCTCATTCTGCCATTGGTATTTTATCCTTACACCCGCAAGATTTCCTACGAATTCCCTTATCATAGCATTCACAAGAAGATATATCAAACATTTCATCATAGTGAGCTACTTTTAAGGCAAAACTTTAATTTCTTCGATGTAACGGCACCTTGTTCAATTTTGAGGCTTCTTCTATTAGTAGACTGACTTTAAGATAGATACCTTTGGTGTTAATCCTAGGAAAAGAAAATTTCATTCAAATATCTTCAATATATTTTACAACCCTGTAACAACCATTAGCAGTTGCTGATCCTTTTGATTTAGCTTCTTCACGACGGCGTACAAAAAGGTAGTGTCTCACAACATCTGCGTTTGAAGGAGTCATGGCTGCTGGGAATTGCGTAGGATATCCAAAAGCTGCATTTGAGGACTTGCTTCTAGTAGTCATAGTTTATATTCAGAAGTAAAATCAAATTATATGTAATTTCTAATTTATGATAATTCAAATTATAATTAAAGCAAATGTAAATTATTTCTGTTTATCTGAAACATAAAAATATCAAACATTAAACAAACAATTTATCATGTAACATATAACAACGTTAAACATGTGCAAATATGAAGGTAAAAAAGGGAGGAGGGGCATGTGATAGGGGTAGTAGGGTAACACATGCTTGATTTTTTAATATTTTGTTATGATAAAAAAAAAACCTTCTCACATAGTGTACTTTTTAAGAAATAACATTTTTTCCCATTGAAATATATGCAAATATATGGGTAAAAAAGGGGAGGGGGTATGTGCTAGGGGTAGCAGGGGTAGCAGATGCTTGATATTTTAAGATTTTGTTAAGATGATAAAATGAAACTTCTCACATAGTGTACTTTTTAAGAAATAAAAAATTTCCCATTTTCGACCCGGCCTAATATACTGTATACCGGTATATATGTACTAGCAGAGACCCGCCCTTGGTGTGAGTAGCAAAACTATCCCCCGTTTTAACGAAAATATCACGACTTAACCTAACCAATCGTCAAGGGTGTACAGTTGCCCTAACCGGGCACTCAATAATTTTACCGTAGGTTTCGATATATATATATATGCCCGGTTAGGTTAATTGAACGCCCGGTTAGGTCAACTGAATGCCCGATTAGATTAATTGAATGCCCTGTTAGGTTAATTTTACGCCCTTGATGATTGGTTAGGTCGTGATATTTTTCAAAAATTTTACCATAGGTTTCGATATATATATATATATATATATATATATATATATATATACACACACACACACACACACACGTGATGACGTAATGATCTTGATGATATTTAATTTTTTAAATTTAATTATTTAATTTATTAACACCCAGGTGCACAACCTCGCCACCTAATCAATATGTTTGTAACTGCTTCCATTTTGGACTATGGCTGGAACAGACACACACACACACGTCCTTTCATTATATATATATATATTCAATATATCTGAGGTCACAGTAATCAACACAGCTATAAGAAAATTTTTGTTTACTTTTTGCATAAAAACTAAAAATTTTCGTTTGAAAGAGGCAACTTTTGAAAACATTATTTTAAAAAGAAAAGGAAAAACTCAAACTCGTGTTGGTGGACTCTCGAAAGCAAAGAAAAAGAAACCTTTTTTTTTTCCCTTTTCGTCTCTCGTGTACGAGAAAAAAAAGTATAAATGACATGAGCTACGCAAGTTTTTTTTTTCTCGAATAAGTGGAAGTCAAGAGATTTTTCCCTTTGAAACGATTTTTTGTCCTATTTCCATACAAATTCTTTATGAAACTTGAAAAGAAAAATGTTACCAGAAAAATTAATAAAATGAGTTTCGCACATGCAAGAAGGGAGTTTAATATGTATATATATATATATTAACTGCAAACAACACACAGTATAATTAATGTAAAGAACGACGCTTGTTTAGAAGAGTATCCGCACAAGAAGAGGAGAGAAAACGAGCAAATGAGGCACCTCCCAGGAATCGAACCCGGGACCACCTAATTGATGGTCGGATATGATAACCACTACACCAAGGTCCCCGATTAATCAGAACTCGAAATTCTCCTACATACGAGCTCGTTTTCTCTCCTCTTCTTGTGCGGACACTCTTGTAAACAAGCATCGTTCTTTACATTAATTATACTGTATGTTGTTTGCAGTTAAAATGTATATATATATATATGTACATCAGGAGAAGGTACCCCCTCAGGGCATTCGATTCCGCTCGTATGTAGGAGAATTTCGAGTTCTGGCTAATCGGGGACGTTGTGTAGTGGTTATCATATCCGACCGGCAATTAGATGATCCCGGGTTCGATTCCTGGGAGGTGCCTCATTTGCTCGTTTTCTCTCCTCTTCTTGTGCGGACACTCTTCTAAACAAGCGTCGTTCTTTACATATATATATATATATATATATATATATATATATATATATAACACGAACCTTATATAAATTAGAAATTTAGGCATTATGGCAGAATTACGAAAGGACAATATTTGTATCTCATCGTCCTGAGGAACGATGTGATGCAAATATTGACAAATATTAACAGTTTGTACTTCCACATGAACATAAATTTATACATATAACATATATGAACAAACAGCTACGTTTTATTATAAACAATAAGTTTTTATAGAAGCCCAAGATAACTTAATTGGTATCTAAACCCACACAATAAAATGTAACAATATTGAACCAAGAAATTTAACTAAACAGTAAAATGAAAATAACAAATATATTTTAATTAAATGATTTCCTTTCCGGCCGATCTGTAGCTGCGGTTGTAGATGGCCACTGTTCTTCTCATAAAGCTATTAATAGTGGTGTTCCTCAGGGCTCTCGCCTGTCACCCACTCTCTTCCTTTATTTTTGAGTGATCTTTTAAGTCACTCTTCCTGTCTTATCCACTCCTATGGCGATGATTTCAACCTTCACTTCTCCACCCGATTCACAAAACGTCCCTCTCAACAGTCACTCCATGATTCGCAGGAGAAGGCTATGGCGCACCTGACTTCTGATCTTTCTACTATCTTTGATTGAGGCAGAGAAAGCTTCGTGGTTTTCAGTACCTCAACGCCCAGTTTCTTCACCTGTCTACTCGTCACAATCGTCCACATGACTATCCCATTATCTTAAACAATACAGAACTCAATCTATGCTCTCCTCTTAACATTCTTAGTGCTACCTTTTCTCATGACCTTTCCTGGAAAGATCAAATATGCTCTCTTTCTAAAACAGCATCTAAGAGGTTAGGTGTGCTGTACTGGCTTTTCAGTTTCATTACCCCGACTCAGCTGCTCTCTGTACAGGAGCGTTGTCCGCCCGGGGTATGAAGTACGCTTCTTATGTGTTGGGTAGCTCAACCCAAACAACCCTACTTGACAGGGTGGAATCGTAGGCTTTTCGTCTCATCAATTCCCCGCCTCTTACTGACTGTCTTCAATCCCTTTCTCTTCTTCGCAATGTTGCCTCACTCTCTCTTTACTATCGCTATTATAACGGACACTGCTCTTCTTTCTAAATTCTCTAACTGAATGTCTCCTCCTTTAAGGAGAGCTTGCGATACCAGTCTTTCAGCATATGCTTATCCCTTTTCTGTCCAACTCTCCAACGCAAGGATTAATCGGTAGCCTTAATCTTTTATCTAACTCAGCCGGTCAACTATAGACCTGTCTATAGACCTGTCTATGACCTCCAGTCCTTCAAACGCAGAGTGACCTTGATTTCGGCTCTTTCCTTCTCCTTCTATCGGGAGGAGGAGCATTTTTGAGGGCGTTCGACCTTGGCCACTCCTTCCTGCATGAAAATTAATTATGCGATTCGATTACGATTGTTTTAAACTAAATCCTGTGTCACACGGCCATTTGTAGCCGTTTTTCACCGCTGAATCGTGCCCCGCTTCAAACCGGTTAAACTTAAAGCCGATTACGCATTAATCGACAACAACCGGGGAAATATGACGATGTATCAAATGTACAGTATTAATCAGTATTCAGCGACAGAACGTTGAAATTTTTCAAACCCCGATTGTTACCGATTAATACGGAAACGGCTACAATCGGTTTTAAGCGGGGCACGATTCAACAGTGAAAAACAGCAACAAACGGCCGTCATATGGGCTTAATGTATAGTTTCACCCGTTAAACACTTAACGTTTGGCCTGTAGTGGTTGGTGCATTGATATGGTGTTCATTTAAACAGGAAAAAGATTTCCACTTGTCAAATTAATAATAAAGAGTTGAAAAAGAAATAAAGTATCTTTCACGTAATTTGATTTGCATTTTTAGACTACTACAGTCAATATCTAATATATATATATATATATATATATATATATATATATATATATATATATATATATATTAAACACAGACCGTGCATGGAACAAGGAACTCTTCTGGGAAATTATATCCACTATAGTTCGAGTAAGTAATGATAAATGACAAATACTATAGTTTTTCTTTTTCATGATGGAAAGCCCAACGTGGGCACCGGGTTACTCGCAAAGTGTTATGTGCCTTGAAAAGTGGACGCTCAATGTCCCAGTTGAGGTTTAAGTGTAGCTAAAATGGAGAAACATCGGTTGAAGACAAGGAACGCAGTGGCCGCCCTTCTACTTCTCGTACGGATGAAAATGTTCAACAGATTCGATTTCTGGTACGAGCAAATGTTTCTCCATCTTAAAACTTTTTGTGCCATTTGTAAACGTTAGCTACACTGAGAGCATCATTTCCAAAAGCTGTTTTAATCATTTCGTTCGTCTCCGAACGCGCGTTGTTCCATTTCAGAGATTTACACGTACCGCAAAAACACACCCTCCTTTTAAGCGCCCCAACCAACTACTGACTCAAGGTAGCAGATTTTGCTTCAGACTGCAGACGCCAGAGGGCAGGAAGACTCACATATGTGAACGGTTATTTCTTATTTGAACTCATTTGTCCAGTAGCAATAATACTTTTTGATCACTCCTCGTATATATATATATATATATATATATATATATATATATATATATATATATATATATATATATATATATATATATATATGGGAATGAACTCAGAATGGTCCCCTGAGTTTTTTATGATACACACAGACAGTGCATGGAACAAGGAACTCTTCTGGGATAATTAAATCCACTATAGTCTGAATAAGTAATGGTAAATGACAAATACCATAGTTTTTCTTTTTCATGATGCTAGCCCGACGTGGGCAACGGGTCACTCGCAAAGAGGTCCCATAAATATAGCTTCCCTCACCAGCTATCTGCAAAGCAGACAGGATCCAGCTTTGGGACATGGATCTAGGGTTGAATAACTATGGTATTTGTCATTTACCATTACTTATTCGGACTATAGTGGATTTAATTACCCCAGAAGAGTTCCTTGTTCCATGCACTGTCTGTGTGTGTCATAAAAAACTCAGGGGACCATTCTGAGTTCATTCCCATCTTGAAACGGACATGTTATGTGCCTTGAAAAGTGGACGCTCAATTCTGCCAGGTGAGGTTTAAGTTTTGGTTTTTGGCTAAAAATATAATAGTTACCCCCTTTTTCTTTTTCTTTGATGCATTCAATCTGACGTGAAGGCAGCGAGTCTTTTGCTTATATTGAGGTTCTAAATGTAGCATGGCTAGGTGCTTTAAACCCTAGATCCATGTCCCAAAGCTGGATCCTGTCTACTTTGCAGATAGCTGGTGAGGGAAGCTATATTTATGGGACCTCTTTGCGAGTGACCCGTTGCCCACGTCGGGCTAGCATCATGAAAAAGAAAAACTATGGTATTTGTCATTTACCATTACTTATTCGGACTATAGTGGATTTAATTATCCCAGAAGAGTTCCTTGTTCCATGCACTGTCTGTGTGTATCATATATATATATATATATATATATATATATATATACATATATATATATATATATATATATATATATATATATATATATATACACAGGTGTTTCAGGAGGAAAGGTCAATACTTCGGAAGGTGATAGTATCGGTCATTGTGAGAAAAAAAGTTCATATGAACATGTGTCTAATTCTGAATGGTTACGGAGATAGAGCTGTTTGAATCTATAAATACAAAAGCATTGTTAATGGTAATCAAGAAAGAGAAACCAATTACTGTTTCTAACATTTAATGTTTAAACATTGGCATTTTGAATAGTATCAGATACAGAAATGACAAATTTGTTACAGTTTACAATACGTTTTCGAAAATCCCACCGTCAACCTCAATGCACTTTGCAACTCGTGTGCGAAGATCGCGTGTTGTTCGTCTGAGTTGATCTTGACGTTCCTTTATGCGGGCAGCAGCATCCAAAATGCGCGCGAGCAATTCGTCTTGTGTATCCACCTTTCTTTTGTAAACTTGACTTTTCATCCACCCCCACAAACAATAATCTAACGGAGAGAGGTCTGGAGACCTTGGTGGCCATTGAATGGGACCACCGCGGGGGAAGGAAGAGCTGCGCGCGCATTAGATTCAAACAGCTCTATCTCCGTAACCATTCAGAATTAGACACATGTTCATATGAACTTTTTTTCTCACAATGACCGATACTATCACCTCCCGAAGTATTGACCTTTCCTCCTGAAACACCCTGTGTATATATATATATACATATATATATACACAGGGTGATTCAAAAGTCAGGTTACATAGGGATATACTGTATTATGTAATGATACAGGGGAATAGTCACATCACATGTTCGATATGGCCACCGTTAACGGCAATGCACTTGTGCAGCCAGCTAGGAATATCACATCAATGCGCTCCTCCTTCGATAATATCTCATAACTCATTTACCTGCAAAGAAACAGAAAAGCCCTATGTAACCTGACTTTTGAATCACCTTGTATATATATATATAATTATTGTGCCCCATCAGGGTACAGTAAATAAAAGACAAACTAAAATATATTCAAAGTTGTGGAATAAATAAAGTAAAAAACTGAGTCCGTCCCTTGGAGAAATCATACAAATATTAATATAACAGAAGTTGAACTTTCATCGCAGATTTATATGCAAAATCTCAGTTTTTCTTTCATAACATGGCATTAATTTATTTATATATTGCATATATGAACAAACATCTACGTTTTAATAGAAAACAATAGGATTTTATAGAATGTTTTTGCTTTTTATGAAGTGTTCTTCTGAATCGATCCCTTATAATGGTATTAATTTGACTTTTTCAGTTTTACCCGCTTCTAATTGGAAAGTTGAAAGTCAGTTTGATCTATCCGCGAAAATATTTAAATTTTTAGTTTTTCGTCTATAAATTGATATATTTACAGTCTTGGAAAATAAGTTCTCCTAGAAACAAAGTTTCTAAACCATAAAATATTACTAATTGGTATTAATCTCTTGTTATTTCGGTATTTCATTCTTTCTGGTGACCCGCGTAAAAAAAAAAAAAAAATATTTCCGCGGATGGAAAACTTTGGCTTTCAACCATCCAATTATTTTGTTATTTATTTTTAGAAACGTGCAAATAGGAATTCCCTTAATGAAGTATTGGCAGATTAGCCTCATTCTCAGAATCCAAATATTGCAACTGCTACGCCAGATGTACGAGGCAATTTTAGTGTACATTACATAACTTGCACTTCTTGGACAGTATACGAAAGGTTGACAAAAGTAAATAGACATCACGAGGATTGTCCTCAAGAACAAAAGTCAAAGAACTCACCAATGGAAAACGTGTATCAGCTTTACATAATGGAAAGAGGAAAACAACACGATTCTAAATACATTGATTCGATAAATTTGGTATTATTTATTGACCTAACCTAACCAGAACTAACCTCACCTAACCTAACCTGGAACAAAGTGGGAAAGCCGTGACTGAGAATGAGAATGGCATGAATTGGAGATAGACCGATTTGAAAATGCCTCCTCTTGGGCACGGAATGAAATGGGAACGAGTCTAATAAAATCCTTTTGTTTTTAAGTTACAAATTCTAATGCCAGACATATCTAAACTGCATTATTAATAATAATGATGAAGTGGGAGGATCAACCCCTTTCTAAATAATATGGACATATTTACTACATAGTTTTATTTACATAATACAGTAATAATTTATTTCCTTCGTAACAGCAAACGTCATGTGACGGAGGCAGGGGCATAACCAGACTTTTAAATTCTATACGCAGGCGCGGATCTACGTCGAGCGAAGCGAGTTATTGTGGGAAAACCTGCCGAGCGTAGCAAGGCGTCTCCCAATAACTTTCCAGCTAGGGAGTCTGGGGGAGCGCTGTAAACTCCCGGGAACCGAACGATTTTTAACGTTTCTTGCGTCAAAAATGCATTATAATTTAACCATAAGTGACTAATTTATACTGGCAATGGAATGCAAAACAAAGCAAACACGCATGTATACATGACCTTCAACCAACATCACATGTTCTACAAACGTACCATATGAGTGTAAGAAATATATTATAAATAATGAACACTTGAATGTAAATAAAAACCTATACATTCGATCATACTTTATTCAAAGACGAGGGCAAGCGGGCGGTGTCCTGTGGCGTCAAACTCCTTAATTACAGCGTTGACTTCTACATCAATATCTTGGTGAATGTGGAGAAGAGCGAGGCTGGTCAATCGTTCATCAATCATTTGGCTACGTAGATACGTCTTTAAGCAATACTGTATTGTGCGATAATTTATTCTACTGTCACCTTAATTAGAGTTAATATATTATCAATTTAATTTTTATACAAATTTATATATAATATGCTAAGCTTTTAATTGATTATCTACTATCATTTTAAAACTTTTTTCAGTGCCAAATGACCAACTATCAAGACACGTCATTTTATGGTATGATTTTCCTTAAATCAATAGGCCTACACTCAATAAATATATGTGTAAATATATTTTACTGTGGGATATTTTGTATCAATGACTTCTTAAAATTTTTTCCTAAAGGATTTTTTTTAAAGAAATCTTGTTCAATTGCAAAAAACTTTCAAAACTTTCCGGAATTACGATGTGCGCAAAAAAAAACTATACGCACGTGAGTATAATGCGTATGCCTAGTTACGCCCCTGACGGAGGGAACCTACAGTTTATTTTATATATATATATATATATATATATATATATATATATATATCAGCATAACGGAAAATTCCTTTACCTCGTCTCCCTCACATGGCTGTAAAATTTCAAAATACGTGGGCAAGAACAGACCACTAGGGAATGCTCATTTTACTTTTGTTTCTTGAAAATGCCCGCCAAATTTGTAGCGTCACCGAGCCTATAAAAGTGCCAGTCCTCTTCAGGTCGCCCTCATTCGCTCATTCTCACTTGCCTATTGCTCAGGCCTCACTCAGCACTCCCTTTACATCTCCAATCTTCGTCATGTAACTCCACCCGCTCTCCGGCCTTTGTCGGAGAGCGGCCCGCCGTCCTTCAAAGCTGCATTCAGGCATACACGAAGTTAATCATCTCCGTTGAGGCCCACTACTATTTCATCCCCCTGAAAAAAATATCACTTCTGCAAGATGCAACTGGCGCCATCCACCCGCCTTCACCTCAGTCAACATTCATTCAATTCAACCTGCGAAACTTCATTTCCTTTCGCCAAGATCTCATCACGCAGTCTGGCTTGTAGGCCCTTCCGTCTTCAGAGTTATCTTCCTCACCAAAATCTCTAGTCTATAAACCTCATATAGGCTACCAGCATTTTGCCTACAGTGTTGTAGCCTTGTAACCACAAGTGTTGTTGTACAAAACCTTGTGAGTTTGCATCATTCATTCATTTCACGTGTTTAACTGCGAAATTCATCCCATATATATATATATATATATATATATATATATATATATATATATATATATATATATATATATATATATGGGGGAAATTCATGGTTTTAGTTGAGTGTTGAGATATTTCACGCAAGAAATGAAAGCAGGAGTACCGACGTTTCGCTTCAAACACTGGAGCATTCTCAAGCTTTTTATATATATATATATATATGTTAAACACAGACCGTGCATGGCACAAGGAACTCTTCTGGGAAAATTAAATCCACTATAGTCCGAATAAGTAATGATAAATGACAAATACCATAGTTTATCATTACTTATTCGGACTATAGTGGATTTAATTTTCCCAGAAGAGTTCCTTGTGCCATGCACGGTCTGTGTTTAACATATATTGTTCTCAGGGAACCATTCTGAGTTTGTGTATATATATATATATATATATATTGCGTGGTGATGATGTCTGTTCTTTTATACACGCCTAAACGGCTTGGGTAATCTGCACCAAATTTATATATATATATATATATATATATATATATATATATATATATATATATATTGCGTGGTGATGATGTCTGTTCTTTTATACACGCCTAAACGGCTTGGGTAATCTGCACCAAATTTATATATATATATATATATATATATATATATATATATATATATATATATATATATATATATATATATATTGCGTGGTGATGATGTCTGTTCTTTTATACACGCCTAAACGGCTTGGGTAATCTGCACCAAATTTAGTTTATACACATTAAGGGAGGACCAGGGAAGGTTTTAGTGACACACCCTCTCCCCTAGTCCCTCCGTAGGAGGGGAATTGGAAGGCGGCCCCTAAATGGCTAAGACACGCCTAATCTGTACCAAATTTAGTATACACATTAAAAGAGAACTAGGAAGGTTTTAGTTACACACTTGCCCTTCCCAGCTTTCCCTTAAGCTGGGTTTCGTTCTTTCTGCTGCGCAACGGGCATTCTAGTATATATATATAAATAAATTAATTCCTATGCATCACATGGTGGTAACAAGCTAGACCTTAAACGAAAATGAAACTGAAATAATGTAGATTTTGTTCCATAATATCGATAAAAAAAAAACTGAATCCTCGTTTACATTCTGGAATTGGGACTGATTTTAATTTTAATTCTAAATGTAATTACAGTATACCGTTTTTAAGTATGTTTAAGCTTTTCTTCTGGACTGTTCCATACTTTTAGTCCAAAAATAAGTCCGATTTTAGTTATGATGTCAGTCTGTGTATAGAAAGGACTGGTTTCTTACTACCACGTATTGAATAGGAATTAATTTCTTGATGCGTTATTAAGTACTTTTCGATCCAAAGTGAAGAGATTTCATTATCTCTAAATTTGTAAATAAATAATGGTTCTGGTGTCTTAATTATATATTGGCTTTCGAGAACTTTAGCATTTTCGTTCTACATTGACTACTGTAATGATTCATTTACATTGAAAAATTCACCATTTAACACGTTTTAATAAACAGTACATTTAAGGTCTTTTCTGGAATGGAAGTGGAGTATCATCAACAAATAATCATTTGTATACAATAAAAACAAAAACAGTAGGGGACTCAAAATTGAGTCTTGAGACACACCGTGTCTGACAGTTCATATAGAATTTACATCATAAGCTGATACAAACGGATAACGCTTCGAAACGTAACGTCTAAACTCTAAACCAATCAATAACACTGCCCAACAAAAAAATATTTTTTGCTGCTGATTTAATTCTAAGACCTGTTTCTGGATAATATTGATGTGCTGATTTAAAAAATCACCTTAGATTTTGTCCATCACATCAGGTTTTCGTGCAATGCAATATGCCTATTTTGGGTGATCCATGAAGGGCGCTTATCAAAATTGATGATTTTTGAGACCTGTTAACAGCTGTTTTGTTGTTAAAATTTTATCTGTGGAATACGCAAATCTGTGCATTAAATCTAAAGGTCATGTACAACATATTAAAATCTTGGGTATCTGTGATTTCCCCAGGTGTGAGCGTGACGTCATGATCTGAGAGAGATTTCCCATTGGCGGAGTGAGAGCAGCCGGTTCCGCTAGTGACGTTACTTGTAAATTTTCAGCAGTTGGGTTGCAACGTGAGCATTAAAGTTCACTATCTCAACAGTCATCTGGATAAATTTCCAGAAAATCTTGGTGATGTTAGTGAAGAGCAAGGTGAAAGGTTCCACCAAGATATCAAAGTGATGGAAGAACGATACCAAGGAAGATGGGATACCCATATGATGGCTGACTACTGCTGGAGCCTGCAAAGAGATTGTCTTGACATCTCTCATTCTAGGAAGTCCTATAAGAGAAAATTTATCAGCACTGAAAAGTAAGAAAACAAGAAAAAGACAATGTTAAGAAAACTGGTCCCATGCTTGCTTTAATATGGATTCATTTTTTGCTTATTTAAACACTTAATCACTTTATGTGTCAATATTACCATTGTATATTAAAGTTCACTCCCTGCACAATTGTTTACTTTTCCATGCTGATTCTGAGTATGTAAAAACTTATTTTTTGAAAAGAAAAAAAATTGGGCATAACCCTGCCAAAATGCGATATCTCCAAAATATCCATATTTGATTGCTCGAAAACCTGACGTGATAGGCAAAAACTAAGGTGATTTTTTAAATCAGCACACCAAAGTTACCTAAAAACAAGTGTTAGAATTAAATCAGCAAAATTGGTGTTGGGCAGTGTAATGGTCGGGGGGTCGAATCCCGATGATGCTGGTAATAATAATTGCGAGTTTAAGCAATGGGTCGCATTAGTTGGCCTGAGCACTGTGCCTGGTCCTCCTGATTGATTACTATTACAGTCGAGCTTACAGTATCTACAGTAGAACAGCAGAGACACCACCAACATCCAACTTAGTCAGTACTTACAATGTGATAAACGTTATAATCCTTTCCATGTGCTATGTGGTATGGTACTTAAGTTCATTAGTTAATCTTGTCTGTGAGGATAGGGCTAAGTCGCACACCGCTTTTCTTTAGATCAGACAGGGTAAGCGACATTTGGTATGTTCAGGAGCTGATGGGTAACCGTCTTCCGCTTTCAGATGATTTCGCGACCCATGGTTTACCAAATAAAGTTGTAGGTCCCCTCCGGCATATGAGTGTTGCTTTTTGGAAAGAGGTTAAACAACACGAAACATGATTATTATTATTATGTGAGAATAAACTACACGAAATTTAATTTCAGAAATTTGTAGAAATGCAATTACTCATAAGTTATCATTTGTTTCTTGCCTAAATCGCGAATAGTAAGATTAAGTGCAGTTTAATTATTTACATATTCTCTGATTTTAAAGTCATCTGAACTACTCACGTGACAGCTGCTTAAAAATAAACTAATATGATGAGTATTAAATTATATCACACGAAAGGGCATTGTAACAACGCATCACTTACAAATTTACACAGAATGAAAGTAATAGGAAGTACGATAAAATTGTCGATATTTAACAGGAACTGAGTGACATTTGGGCGATGATTTTCGGATGCTAATTTTGCTTTTTTATTTTATTATCAAATCTCTGTTTATTTGTAGCGTAACCATTACTAATAGAGGTGCTACGTCGCGACAGAGTCTCTTTTCCTTTAGTAATCAATTTAATTCCTATAAAATAAGTTATTTTACGGTGCTTTCTGGTTTCCCAAGAGTTTTTGGCATTTTTTATTGATGTATCTTCCGTGTTTCTTTACGTACACGATCGTTAACGAGAATGTTGGATTTTGTGAGTTTACTTTTGTATCTGAGAATTAGATTCTATTGGGTTCCGGCCTCGCGGATGACTTTTATAGCTCTAACAGTAATTTTGCTATTTCCTGATTTACGATAACTGTCCTTGTTTACCCAATACACACTTTTGATTTTGGTTATCTAATTTACGCTTATCTTTGATAAATTTTTTTTTTTTGTTTGGGGATTTGTTTGGGTTTTAGTGTCACACATCGCAGTTACTATAATGATTTTAAGACGTAATTTGGTTCTATCTTGTTTGCAGGAATTCTGGTTAAAAATGCCTTAAAAACTAATACGAAAAATGAAGAGAAAACCGTTCAGATGCGGGTAACTTTTACTAAATTTCTAATTGGATGTTGTTTCTCTATCCTTTGACGATTACCTTAATCACATATACTTAAAAGTAGGCAAGATATTCATTAACTTTCTGCGTAATAATTCAGATTCCATTAAACAAAAATAATTACTGCTTTTCTTCGCTTTACTTAATTGCGTCCTTTGAGTAATTTGAAATGATTTTCTGCGACATCGCCTGTGAGGGTAATAACGCACTTATGGGGGGGGGGGAGTCTCTTTTCATCTACAGAATAATATGTTCACGCAGAAACTCTAACAGAGAGAGAGAGAGAGAGAGAGAGAGAGAGAGAGAGAGAGAGAGAGAGAGAGAGCGTCAGTTTTTAAAATTAAAACTAAATGTAAAAATGTCCTACGATAACATATATTTTCAATTTTAATACTATAAGAAATGTTTTAACCTAATAAAAATTGAATGCCAAATAAAAAACCAAGCCTAAACAACTGCTCTTATGCCATTCCCCCTGCCAATTCCCCCCATCCCCTTATATTTCCTCAAAATATTTTCCTTTAGATTTTCCCCTCATTATGACGTCATAATTGACCTCTCAATTACCCAGTGATAGTCATCAACCTTTCAGCGATATTATAAATTAAACTTTAATTAATTAAGGCAAAAATTATCCAATTAATTTTAGACCAAAAATGAAAATCATATTAGTGGAAGCTCACAAATCGACCCCCCCCCTATAGTCGAGCTCCCCCCCCCTTCTACGAACCAGTTAAAAAAATCTCCAAATAAATTAAGATGGGAAAAAAAGAGTAATTTGGATATATATTTTTAGCGAGGAAGAAAAACAAATGAGGGTATACAGACTTTTTCAATCTTACGACCTGGCTATTAATTGATTCGAGTAATTTTTAATTATATCAGCGATTCTTTCAAAAGATACTAATTAGCCTCGTTTCAAATCCAAAATACATTTGCTGGAAAATGGGATGAAAAACTTCATTCGAAATTATTCGTGATATTATTCGGTAAATGTTTTTATAAAAGAGAGCCTTTTTTTTTAATGAAAAAGGGATTAGCTGATAATTTAATATATATTTCCTTTTTAAATTTACTTTTAAAGACGTTGTGGATAAAAGTATTAACACAAATTAAGTGAGAATTCTGATAATTCATTTTTTATTATTATTATTATTATTATTATTTTTATTATTATTATAATTATTATTATTATTAAAGCAGAGTAAAATATGTAAAAAAGTTCAACAGTTTTGAATTTGATGTGAACAATAAATTCGTTAAAACATGTAATACAAATGTTCTTAAATAATGTAAATATGTGACTTGCTGAACACAACGAACGATTGTAATTTCAAAGGATTATTATAGACGGTTTACAAAATTAATAGGAAAAAGAAAGGCTTAGAGATCCATAATGTAAATTTAGAAAATTACTTTCTTCTCGTAAATACGAATTGAAATGAGTAAAATTCCTTTTAATATTAAACGCAAAAAAAATACATCAAACAAATGAGATGTAAAAAATATATTAATTAAAAAAATAATTAATCGCAGAAATATGTACTTACTTGAGTCAAATAAATTTTTGGCAAAAAAATTAAGTCTAATTTAAAAGCAAGGCCATATAATTAAATCCTTTCGTGGAATGGAAAGGACCCTTTTTTAAGTCTTCGCTTTTCATGCAGCGTCTGCGGAATGAGAAATTCTCCCTAATTAGCGGGTAGAATTCTCCCTTTTTGCCTTCCATTTCAAATCCATTTCTTTCCTTGCCTCCAAACGCTATTTGAGGACCACGTTTGATCTTCGCCGATTAAAGAACTTTGACTGAGAACGAGATACGGTTAGGGGGTTAGAGCTGAAGGGCCGCGAGTAGGTAGGGGGGGGGGAAGGATTACGGCTTTTTTCGTACCAAGGAGAGGTCGGGAAGCTGCGTGGGTTGGATTAATAATTCATTACTGGAGCAAATGAAAGACTCTATTTAGGTTGGGATCGATTTTGCGGAATATAAATAGTAAGCATGAAATGAGACTTCATAATATATTCAGGATTTGGACATTATCTTTTCGCAACGTATTTGATCAAACTGAACTGACAGACGATGAGTTTAAATAAAATTTTCAGGGAAAGAATATGGCCTGAACGAATACTAAATGCTATTGAGAACATATCTAATTTACTAATACCATTACGACGTACGAGATATTTTATCCAATGTAGTTTTAAAAAATCAAGACTCATTTAAATTTAAAGACCGATTAATAAACTTCTAAATAATAATTGAAAACATCTGTTCTTTCGTTGAATTAATTTATTACCCATGTTGTAGTGCACAAGAACAACATAATATTTGATCATTCTCTTTAAGAATAACATATATATATATATATATATATATATATATATATATATATATATATATATATATATATATATATATAAAAGAATTCATAGAATGATATAGCCTGTTTTCTGTTGATAAAAAGATATTTTTTGAGAAGTTGAGCTCTTCTAAGACACTAATTCTTTCAATAGGAAATTAAAGTGCCATATTTGACGAGTCGTAAAATAGGATGGCAGTTCGAAAAAATAAGAGGACGGCCAGTGCGTTGTTTGAAAGGACTTTCGATGGACAGTTTAATTAGGAAATTTACTTAAAACTTTCATGTTTTTCTTTTTTTTTATGCATATTTTTTCAGTGCTGACAAAGATAGTTTTGTGAAAAAGTTCGCCGAAGTTTGATGGAAAGCATAGTTAAAAAACATGCTAGAATTCGTTGTTATGTTGTATTTCGATACTGAATATGTGTTTCTCCTGAAGATGCCCTTTTGCATAAAAAGCAAAACGCATTTTCGTCTACCCACCACTCACGCTCCTTCTCCCAATGATACATACTAAAGACTATAGATATATATATATATATATATATATATATATATATATATATATATAATATGGGATGAATTTCACACTTAAACACACGTGAAATGAATGAATAATGCAAACTTACAAGGAAAAAAAAATTATTCCAAGGTCTTTGTGTATTCAGCAATACACCTCGTCAGGGAATAATAATTGATTCCCTGACAAAGTGTATTGCTGAATACACGAAAAGCCTTAGAATATTTTTTCTTTTCCTTGTGGTTTGCATCATATATATATATATATATATATATATATATATATCAACGTAAAGAACGACGCTTTGTATAGGAGAATTATCCGCGCAAGATGAGAGCGAAAGAACGAAACAAATGAAAAAATGAGGTAACCACCCGGGAATCGAACCCGGGACCTTCCGATTGCCGGTCAGATATGATAACCATTACACCACGGGCCTCACTCAATCAAATGTCGTAATTCCTCTACATGCGCGCGGAAACCAATGCCCCAAAGGGGCACCTCCCGCATGCCGTAACATTATATACATTATAACTGCAAACACGCAGTATAATTAACGTAAAGAACGACGCTTTGTATAGGAGAATTACCCGCGCAAGATGAGAGCGAAAGATCCCGGGTTCGATTCCCGGGTGGTTACCTCATTTTTTCATTGTTTCGTTCTTTCGCTCTCATCTTGCGCGGATAATTCTCATATACAAAGCGTCGTTCTTTACGTTAATTATACTGCGTGTTTGCAGTTATAATGTGTGTATATATATATATATATATATATATATATATAAATTAATAAACTAGAAAAAACGCAGAGACATTTCACAGCCAAGATTGATGGCTGCAAAGAACTCAACTACTGGGAAAGACTACGTAAACTAAATCTGCACTCCCTGGAAAGAAGAAGAGAGAGGTACACCATAATCTACATATGGAAAATGATCGAAAAACTGGTACCAAACCTAAAACTAAACCCAATTACCATCCAAACAACGCTGGAAAATAGGAGAGGTAGAATGTGCAGTGTTCCCAAATTAAAGGCCCAACAAGGGACCTCCTCAACACTGAAGGAAAATAGCTTGGTTGTCAGAGGGCCAAGACTTTTTCAATCAGATTCCAAAGGACCTCAGAAACGTTACAGGGGTCAAAGTTGAATTTTTCAAGAGAAGACTAGATGCCTGGCTCAGGACGGTACCAGATGAGCCGTGTGGACCTGGCTATGTGCGGTGGAGAGCGCAAGAGAGCAACTCGCTCCCCCACCAAGTCAGGCCTAGAGGCGGGGCCACCAGCTTGACCTTCGTCTGAAGAGAGACCAACACACGGAACCTGAATGAGGTTAACGAGGTACGCGCCTTGGTGGTGTAGTGGTTAGCATCGCTGACTACGAATCCACTGGCCTTGGGATCGAGATTCGATGACAGCGGGCGGCGCGCAGCAAAGTCCAGCTGAACCCAGCTGTTCATCCTTCCACACAATAAAAATTGGTTGATAGATTGGGTGGTGTGTTTTGCTGGTCTGACGGTTATACGTATTTCGATCGAAGTCCGAATAAAAGCGGTATTACAGTAAAAATCCTGCAGTTAATCGGTTTTAAACGGTGCCGATATTGTGAGTTAAATGATAGTGCATAGTGGTATTTCTTTTTAAAAAGTAAAAATCGCGGCATGTATAAAAAAAGTAAATAAAAACAAAGCGAATTAATCTATATAGCATTTTTCCGAGTGTTTCTTGGTGAAAAAAATTAGCTGTCTATCGAAATTCCAACAAATACCCCTCCATTATCCCTCGCAGCCACAGTCGCGAGCACCAATCAGTGAGAAATATACAGCGTGCCACACCCCATCCCCCGGAGTAACTGAGAACTTTCCCTCACTCAGCACCCCCACCCAATACTTCCCATAATACCCTTTTTGAGTCAATTTTGTGCACCAGCGGCTACCCTCTATCAGTAACATGGAAATGGTAAGTAAATTCCTGCAACTCTGTGGTATCTGCAATGATGCAACAGATGAGACAAAGGCGATGAGGTGCGATTTTTGTCGGCTGCTTTTTGATTTTAGATGCCCAGAATGGGAAGATGAAAAAATCTCCCTTATAACGAACGCGAAGCAACTTAATGGGATAAATTTTCTGCGAAAACTACATGACCGAAATAAACTCTTCTACAGTATTTAAAGCAGAAAGAGACTACGAGAAGAAAATGAAAGAGGAAAGTGGGAATAAAGAACAGAGGAAAACAGAAGAAATGAAGAAAGGCGAAGTAGAAAAAAATCAAATACCGTCACACAACGAAGCCGAAACCATGCAGTCGAAAGAGAGTATAAAGACAACAGATAGTATAAGGGCAACGAAAGACATTAACACAAGTAGTACAAATAGGAAAAGACAAGAGGGCAATCAAGAAAGCGGAGTGAAATTTTCCCCCAATAAGGAGCAAAAAACAAAGGCCACGAGTAAATATGGGGAAGGAATTATATGCAGATATTATATAAAAGATAATTGCAGATTTAAAAGAGGACAATGTATATATGAACATCCCCCAATATGCAATTTCTTCTATAATAATGGTCATTGTAAATTTGGAGACAGATGCAAATTCTACCACCCGGACATCTGCAGGACTTACGCAAAATATGGAACCTGCAAATACGGGAAAAATGCTACAATCAACATCTCCCGACGGACACAAAGAACAAAGGACAAAGTTTAAATGACAATAGGAATAACAATAGGAACACAATAAGCGAATAAAAAATTTTTTTTCAACATCGCAGACACGATACGGCTGCTAAATGTCATCCAACGCATGCAGTTGACACAGCTGGAAACCCCCGAGCCAAACCGCTTCCGGGCAAGAAGCTACCAGAACAGGTAGGCGGAAACGGATCTCTCTCGGAGGATCATAGCTTCATAGGGCAACGAAACAAGCGATAAAATGCGCAAGGGACAACAAAAAACAAAGAACATAAATATTGTCCTGGCTAATATTCAACGAATAAGACCGAAGGAAAACGAACTTAAAATGCACGAGGGACAACGAAAAACAAAGAACATAAATATTGTCCTGGCTAATATTCAAGGAATAAGACCAAACCAATCACTCAACAAAGTTTCGTACCTGAAAGGATTTATGGACGAAACAAGGGCGGACATCCCTGCCTCACAAAAAACTCATCTTAAGGATTGCCAAGGAAATTGTGAAAACTGCGAACATTGTACAGTATTGATAAGAAAGAGATAAATATAGAGGGCTTCAACTTACTGAGAGCGGATAGAACAACGAGACGTAAAAGTGGCTGTGCTATATATGTACATGCAGGTCAGATGACAGAGACGATAATGAGTAAATCAAATAGCTTTGTGGAACTCTTAGCAGTGAAAATAGAAAACTAAACGTGATACTAATAGTCATCTATAGACATCCAAACACCCCAACCGAAAAGTTCTCGGAGGCCATTGATGACATTAGAAAGTTAATACCATAAACCCCCCATCCCCAAATAATGACCTGCGGAGACTTTAACTTCCCATTTATAAAATACAAAAAGGTGGATAGGAATATATATATATACACCAGGACAAGGGGGACACAAGAGAAGACCAGGAGCAAGCAAAAATGTTGATGGTTCTCACAAATGAGTTTATGTTGACACAGGAGACAACAGAAAATACCAGAAAAAAATAAGTGCCTAGATCTGGTATTCACGAATAACACGAACTTGATTGCTGATATAAGAATAACCCCAACCATTATCTCAGACCACAACTTAATCGAGATATCAACAAATATGACGACAACATTAAAAGACAATACACATATTGAGGAAAGAAGCAAATTTGGGGACTTTAACTCAAACCCCAAGACTAAAAATTGGGAAGCAATCAGATCGCACATGGCCCAAATAGAGTGGAAAACAGTTTTAGAGAATAAAACAACTGAAGAAATGCTAACAACCTTGGAAGAAAAAACGCTGAGAATTTTAGAAAAATATGTTCCGAAATCACAGCCAAACGGAAAGAGGAGCTGGCTAGAGAGGCAAAAGAGAAGAATATTCCGCAAAAGAAAGAGAGTGGAGGCGAGGTTAATCAATTGCGGAGATAATGCCAGAAAAGTAATACAAGAAAAACTGGAGAGTATCGATAGGAAAATACAAGAGGGAAGAGGAAAAGGCGGTAGAAGCAATAAAGGAAAATCCAAAATACTTCTATAGCTATGCGAAAAGGAAAACAAAACCCCGCGTCGCTATTGGGCCCTTAAGAAAGAGAAATAATGAACTAACCGACGATCCATCACGCAGACTCCCCACGCAAGAAAAAGTTCAAAATGGTTCCCCTGCAGGAAAGGTTATGGCCACCATCTTCTGGAACATGAAAGGGGCGATTCTGGTGGACATTATGAAGAAAGGACAAACGATCAACTCAGAGGCATATATTGCTACCCTACAGAGACTCCAGAGACGTATAAAGCAAGTGCGACCGGAGAGAAAACTGGAAGACGTCCTTCTTTTGCACGATAACGCAACACCACACAACAGTTTGCAAACAAGAGAGGCCATCACAAAAATGCGCTTGACTGCGTTACCCCACCCTCCATACAGCCCGGATCTGGCACCTTCAGACTTCCATTTGTTTGGGCCAATGAAGGATGCTATTCGTGGAAGAAAGTTTCAGAGTGACGATGAGGTTGTTGAGGAGGTTAAGAGGTGGTTCCAGCGGAACCAGCGGACTTTTACCAGCAAGGAATAAAGGCCCTTGTTTCGAGGTGGAGGAAAGGCGTAGAAAAGGATGGAGGCTATGTGGAAAAATAAAAACGTGTAAAAAAGGTATGTAACTACTTGTTACAAAATTTCTGGAACTTACAAGGAAACTTGGAAAGAAAAAAAAAGGTGGGGCAAAATATATTGAGTGGCCCTCGTGTATATAGATATATATATATATTATATATATATATAAATAAAGCATGTATTTTATGTATTGTTTCGGCATAATTAAAATGCAAATATGCCTTACCTTAGAATACATAAATGTATACTTGCATGATTCCATTTATTTATAATAACTAAAGATAATTGATAAAGTATAGCTATAGCCAGGTTTTATTTCTTATCTTTTAGAACCCTCATTTCCAACTCTAAATTTGAACATTTTGAAAATCATTATGGTATTTATTATCTAAACTGTATGGAGAGTTATAGAGATATTTCCAGAAGAGCCTTGATCATATTACCGATAAAGATTATTTACAAGGTGTTCCATAGGTCAGAGTAGGGTTTCATTTAATCGCTAAATTTAATCTTATACCGACTTACAGAACACCTTGTTCCATGAAGCGTGGCACAACGCTTCTGAGGACGGGAAAAATATATGACACGGTTTTTTTGCGAAATCGGTCTTTTCGCAAATTCTCCGGTCAGTTTGCAAAGAAACCAAAACAATAGTAATTTTACAAAATGACCTTAAATGTTTGGTCATTTTGCAAAAACACAAAAATTGGTCAATTTGCAAAATCACCAATAATCTTGTCGGTGTATTTGCAAAATCTCTTGTTCTAATACTGTAGAACCTTCTAGCTCATAACATTAACGTCTGTAGCTCTTTCCTTTAGTATAAAGATTGAAACGCGACCGTTAAAATTAAGCTTCCATAAATGAAATTGAGTGATCATTGTAAGGGTAGGTTACTCTTCTCAATTTTAGGGAAGCTACTTGGGAATAGACTGTCGGATTGGTAGTAACTCTTTATAAATCATAAAATTTTTTGCTTAGCTATATATAATACAAAGTTACAGTTCATAAAATGTACCATATTCATTATCCAACTACTTTTTTTTCGCGATTGTTTCGTACGAAGACTGGTATGGTTTGGGATTATTTATGCTGTATGTGTAATACGCAACACATACTTGTATACGCACAGACACACACGAACGGGCGCCGCGTACACACACACACACACACACACAAAATATATATATAGGGTGAACCAAATGTAGGTGGACAGTAAATGTAACGTTTATTTTGAGAATACATATTTAATTATTTGTATACTATAATACAAATATATTTAAATAAATTTAGTTATAATATTTAATATATAACACAAACACCATATTATAATGAACACCATAGTTATAATATAATATAACACAAACCGTATTCAACCACTGTCCACCTACTTTTGGTTCACAGTGTATATATATGGATCTTTCCAATATATATATATATATATATATATTATATATATATATGGATCTTTTCCGTTTGGGGGGTAGCAGCGAATTTTAATGAAAATTGGTATACTAATGTAGTTTTGGTCACTGATTTAAAAAATAACTTTAATTTTTTGGAGAAATGCAAACCAAACGTGTTAGAGCACTTTAAATAATTAATATGTTTTTACGAAAATATCATGACTTAACCTAACCAATCGTCAAGGGCGTACAGTTGACCTAACTGGGCATTCAATTGACCTAACTGGGCATTAATTCTTGATTTTTCCTGCTACTTTTACAGATCTGCCGGGATCCTTCAAAAAACGTATTCTTCGTAAAGTTGCACTTTTTACCGTTTGACCGACGCTTTTGGCAACGAAAGAACTGGGTATTTTTATCAAAGGAACACACTTTCCCACACTTGGAGCACTTTTTCATAAACAGTAGCAGTTTGTGACTCTGGCTAAATTTAACACAATCCTCTGTAACTAGTTTAAACTAGTTAAAATACATATTAATTATTTAAAGTGGTCTAACATGTTTGTTTTTCATTTCTCCAAAAAAAGAAAGTTATTTTTGAAATCAGTGACCAAAACTACATTAGTATACCAATTTTCATTAAAATTCGCTGCTAGCTCCCAAACAGAAAAGACCCATATATATATAATATATATATCCCCGCAAGGGGGTTCTAAGCTCGTGCTCTTGAGTGCTCTTTGTGTCGTTTTGTACGTGCTTGTTCCTGGAGGTTTCACGGCGCCCTCCCGGCCCTAGCACCAAGGATGATGGGGCTCGACCTGCAGTCCTTGTCATCCTTGGTCTTTTTCCACTTCGACTGTCCCCTCCACCCTTTCTTTTCCTCTGTCTTTCCTCTCACTTTTCTTTGTTTTTCCGCGAGATATGCCCTTAAATAGAGGCGAATCGGTTCTTCCTGAACTAAAAAAAAAAAAAAAAAATAAGATTATATATATATATATATCGAAGTTAAGCGACATTGGGGTCGGATAGTAGTTGGATGGGAGACCGTCCGCTGCGTCCAGACTATGTAGCGACCCGTGGTTCGGATTCCACGTAAAGCTGTAGGTCCCCTCCGTCATATGACCTTAGATGTTGCGAAGGAGGTTAAACAAAACCAATAATTAATATATATATATATATAATATATAATATATTATACATGTTATAATTTAATTTATATTCGAAGTAAAGCCGCGCCCTGATACAATTATTTTTATAAAATTTCATTCATTCAATAATTCCCATGCTAATGTATGACTCATTTCCTTCCGAACTGAATTCACACGCCAGTGACGTAGACGGTTTCTTTGATTTCACTTGAGAAACACAGATTGTGAGACGCTCGGTTCTCCAACGTTCTCAGGTGACGTCAATCGCTTGCGTGGTGGCGTAGCCAGGTTCCGTTCCTTTGACTATAGAAGAAGGGTATCAGCGCATTTAAGGCAGATTCGGAGGAAACCGGTCTCCGGGGTGGAGAAGTGCATTCCACCTTATTAGGGAATTGCTTTGGGAATTAGAAGACTAATGGGTTTTCAATTGGAGTCTGACTGTAGGGAAAAAGGGCAGTAGCATAGCAATTGACCCATACAAGCTTGGAGACTCAGAACGGAGAAGGGTGTCTTAGAGGGGTCTCTGGCTTATTTAATGTCTTACAATGAAGTAACTAATATTATATTTATGAAACTTTTATTATTATTATTATTATTATTATTATTATTAACTCTGTGTTCTGTGGAGAAATATTTGATTCACTATACTTGATTATAATTCGCCTTGCCTAAATTGATTAAAGTAATTAATAACAGCCAATGACTTTCACTAAATCTTCACTTGGGGGAAATACGGGAAAAGAAAATTACAGTCCCCTTAAACGAAATTTTATTTTCGGCATACTCTGTGATCACGGCCCTTCCGATCCAGGAGTACCATATTATACCCTCTTAGAGTAAGTCGATTACCTGACCCCCAAGGTGGTTAATATATATATATATAATATATATATATATATAAACACGCATGCTGTGCATGTCGAAGTAGTTTGTGGCAGCAATCAGGGACTGATTCTTCTTGAATCAGTCCTGTTGCTAGGAAATAATAATAATAACTTATTTAAATATTTATTCTAAGCAGTACGGTAGTCTTTGGTGTGGAGCTATGAAATAATGCATTTTTATTTCATTTACCAAATAAAAAATACTTCGAAAATATAAAGTGTAAATAAAGATATTGACATCATAGACACGTCATAAAATGGGTGGAGATAATTAATATGTGAGTGACGTCACGAATTACGGGCGGAGAATAATAAACCCTGTCTTTCAATAGCTGCAGCTTACCTCACTGTTTAAGATAAAAGACTGATATCGCAATCATGCATTGATTCTGTAATAGAAAAAATAGCTAATTTTTTTTAATAAATGGAGCAAAACAGTTGCAATAAGACATTCTGAGCTTCCTATTCACAATGCATTAAAAGCGATTTTGACCATAGACATTATTGCGCTTTGTTTTATTTCAGCTTTGTTTAGTACACTGGTTTTTTATTGTGTGTGTATATATATATATATACTATCTTTTTGTACCTTATCTTATGTTGTTGTTGTGTTGTTGTTGTTGGTTAGCTGATCAGCCCACCATGATCGAGCAAGCCGGCGGTACGCAGGTAACCAATCCCTCTCCGGAGTGGACCAGAGGTTCAGCGCACTAGTGATGTTGTGTTGTGTTCTAGTGTGCTAGAAACGTACAGTCTGTCATAATGTGCCCAAGGTTTGTGGTGTGTCCTGGCACAGTGGCAGGTGTCGTCTGTGGAGTTGTCTAGTCTGTTTATAGTCTGTAAGTTGGGGTGATGTCCACATCGGAATCGTACTAAGTTAACTCGATCCGATCTGCTCAGGCTGATCTCGACCTGTTAATGGGTAGCGGTGTTCGCACTACGACCGCATTCAGACCGAGTCGTGCCAGTGCTTTGTGGGTTAGGTGTGTGTGTATATGTTTTCTGTACTGTGTGATGTCTGTGGGGCGTGGTATGGAAGAGTATTGGTATAATGTCTCTCTGGTTTACCGTTAATGGTGCGAGGTGTTGGTGCATGATTGTACGTACATGAGTGGCAAAGGGTATGTGGGTTAGTTGTCGTGCTGCCAGAATTGTGTTCTCCTCATGTTTAAATGTTCCTTAATTTCAGTATTTTATTTCTGTGTGCAGGTGTTCTTGGTGTTGTTGAGTACATCCTGTAATGATACGAAGTGCGTTGTTTTGTATTGTCTGTAAGGTGTTTATGTGTGTTTTGGATAATGGGTGTCCAGCATGGGCTAGCATAGTCCATAACTGAGCGAATATATTGTTTGTATATGAGTGATGTTGTTTCCTGCTGGTGTCCAAAGTTTGTGCCTGTTAGTACCCTAACCGTGTTAAGTCTTGACGTACATTTGTTTTTAATGTCCTGAATGTGGTTTGCAAAAGATAATGATGTGTGGTATGTGACCCCAAGTATTTTGGTCTTGTGAGTGTGTGGAATGTTGATGTTGTTTAGTGTAAGCTGTGGAGTTATCTGGTGTTGCTTGTTCGCAAGGTGATGGTTGATTTTGTGGGCGCTACTTTGAGTCTATTGTGTGTGAGCCAGTCTTGTATACTGTTTATGTATGTTTGTAGGTTATTTGTAGCGGTGTCGATGTTCTTGTGGGTGGATGTTAGAGTGATGTCATCTGCATATGACGATAAGGTAAGCTTGTTATCTATGGGTGTTGGAATGTCATGCATATATAAGTTGAACAATGTTGGTGAGAAAAAGTTTGTTTTTGGATGACTTGCCATTAAATGTGACATGTGAGTATCTTCCTGAAAGTTAGTTGCTCAGCCATCTTTCGGTGTTATTGTGCATGTTTGTGTTGGAGATATATTGTCTGGTCCAGTAGCCTTCGATGATCTTGGTGGTCTGGTCTGTATTGAAAGGTGTAATGGTCGTGTCGAGTCTGTAGGTTTTCTTGTGTCTGGCTGTTTGTCTGTCTGCGTGTTTCTGGTTGTTGTCTCTGTTTAAGTGGCTTATCTTTGCGTAGTGATTAACTAGAATGTTAGCTTGCTGTGTGTATGTTGGGATATTATTTTGGCTGCGATAGATAGCCGCGTGTGAGGTGTGAATGCTGCTGTTAGAGTGGGTAATGCTGTTTATAGTCTTGCATAGCCTGGATGTATCAGTGGAATGGTTTAGTGTTGTTATGAATTCCCTAAATGTTTCTGTTTGTTTTCCTTTAAGTTTGTTGTTTATTTCTGTGTTGAGCTGTTGTATCTGCTGTTTTATGGCTTCCGTGTGTGGTGTTTGTGTGTTATGTTTGAGGTTGTTAAGTTGCCTTATGAGGTGGGCTATTTCTCTAGTGTAATTTGGGTTGTATTTACTAATGTTGCCCTTGGGTATGTATTTGTTTGCATTATTGATGATCTGATTGAATGTCTTGAGTGTTGTAGTGATGTTTATGATGGGTGTGCTGTTTATTGTGGTGAATTGTTCCTCAGTCTGTATTTTGAACTGTTCCCAATCACCTTTCTTGTAATTTTTGTAAGTGTGCCTAAGGTTGTTGGGGTAGAGTGTAGAACGTGTTGTAATGATAATGGGTAGGTGGTCTGATGACAGTTGTTTTTCTGTTCTCCAGTGTGTATGTGTTGGTAGTGAGGGGGAACAGAACGTTATGTCTGGGGAGGAGTTTGAGTATCCTGCTTGATGTGGTATGTGTGTATGTTCTTCTGTGTTGTTAAGAATGAAGAGGGTGTTTAGTTGTGTGGCTATGTTGGCGCCTCTGGTGTTGGTTTGGTTGTGCAGGTACCAACTAGCGTCTTTAGCGTTGAAGTCTCCCCCTAAGATGACATTAGTAAGAGAGGTCAGATTGTGTAACTGTGGATTGTAATTGGCTGGCACCTGAGGTGAACTATCTGGTGGGATGTAAATGTTGATGAATGTGGTGTTGTGTTTTATTGTATTTCTATCGTGTTATCTGCTTGGATTGTGTTTGTAATGTTTTGGGTGGCATCAGTGTAGCTAATGCTTTTACGTATGTAATTGATGAGTCTACCCCCTTGACCACCAATACGATCGTGACGGATCGCCGTGAAGTCATGGTTGGTGGGTGTTTTGTGTGTGCGTTTTAGTTTTGTTTCTTGTATAAGTGCTATGTGAATGTTTTGTTTGTGTATGAATTCCCTAACCTGCACAATTTTGTTTGTGAGGCCATCTACGTTGTACTGAATATGTAAATATTATGCTTCTGTATGTGTCTCACGGTCCTATTGTGTCTATGTCTTTGTGTATGGTGACATGTGTAAGTTGTAGTGGGGCCTGGATTAGTCTTAATGTCGCCGGAGAGTAAGAGTAGCCCAGGGAGCACGTCCGGCACGCAATTGCTCCTCGTAAATGAAAAAATAGCACGCAGGTAGGTCCGGCCCCGGGAGCCGATCGGCACTCTGACCGTGCTACGCAACAGGCCGTCCACTGCCAGTCTGGCCACCGTAGACAGCCCGCTGCATGGAGATTTGAGGAGGTTTGGCCACCAGCGCGTTGATGTCTTCGGTTTGACGTCGCCTCTTCCTCGCGTTGACGTTCCACGTTTTTTCTTTGACGTTGACGCGCTGACGTGTCCCACGCTGGAGGATACAGCCACTGCTAGAAGCTTCCTCGTCAGCTGCTAACTTTTGGTTTTAATACTTTGTGTAGATTCAGTTATTACTGTGAATCTATTAAAAGAACATTCTCTGTTATTTTGTGCTTATCCTTCGTCTGCAATTTTGTGTTGCTCTCTTTGTTGGAGTTCTGAAAATATATTGCCCGCCTGTCTGCTAAATTCTCTAATATGGACTCTGTTTCTTCTCTTTCTTCTTCCTTTAATTTATGCTAGAAGTATGTCTAAAATCCAATACAGAAATCTTCTTGGGAAGAATTTACACATGTTAGAGTGTTTTAAATCTGTTGATAACAATTTCTATGTACTCTTTCAATCAGTTGATACAGGCTCTTCACTCATGGTAAAATCGTGAGGCTTTAAATGATCATCACTGAGCATGATTACGAGAAGAGGAATGTTGTTCATATTTTCGTTAGTGAAGACAAAAAAGAAGAATTTATTTCAAACTTCCGTCATTTTTAAGTCATCCTAATTTTTTCGTTGTTTTCGCCTATGAGTGGACCAATAGTCTGCCACCTTATCTTATCTTATCTTATATATATATATATATCTTCTATACTATAAAAAGCCAGTCCTGTCTGTCCGTCTGTAGACACCATGTATAATCTATACTATTAAGTGATTCTGAACATAGAAATAAGAGTAAATGCGCTTTGCTTTGTTTCAACATTTTACTCCAGCGCGTGCTTTTCACTGTATGCATTTACGATACAGCGAACAAAATTATAATTTTTTTAATTAGACAGAAATTTTATTTTAGAAAATCTATATATATGCTGTCTGTGTCTGTCTGTCTGTCTGTCTGTCTGTGTATCTGAATCGTAAATGCATAGAGTGAAAAGCACGAGTTAGAGCTCCGCCCATTTTATGACGTGTCTATGATGTTACTCTCTTTCATCCAGTCTGGAATACAGAGGGACAGACGGACGGACAAGACTCCCTTTTAATAGTATAGATTCAGGAAACACAGAATGAAGAGGAAGAGAGATGGGGAAAATAAATGGGGTCGAAAGGCAGTGTGAGAAATGACGACTCATTATTTTGAATATAAGTTTGTAGAAAGAAGAAGATAAACTATATATCGTTAACTAAATAAGGGAGAAAATAAGAAGTACGGTATAGATAATGTTGAAATGAGATTCACAAATGAATCTTAATGGTTTTCGTTCACTTTTGGCAAACAAAATTTTTCGATGTTCCTTCACCCACTAAAACTTTTACGCAACTGTACACTCTGAATTTGGTATTTTAGGGCTACTTTAAATAATATATATATATATATATATAATATATATATATTATTATATACACAAACTCAGAATATATATGAGCCTTACAAATCAACTTGTGCTTTTAAAATATTTGAATATCAGACTGGTGACCTAAAATGAAGGGGGGAAAAGGGTGCAAAGTGGAGGGAGTAGCCCCTTCCTATTCAGTGATATGAATTAATTAGGTAAAATATTTCAGCAAGCCAAACCAACGTATATGAATCCATGATCATATATTAACATACATATCACTTATTCCTTACACTTCCTTTATCATGTACCAATTGGGGGAATGGGAGAGTGAGGGATGAGTAAGAGAGAATCAAATGACTTTTTTTTTCTCTATCTTGGAAGTTGATGCGAACTGTATAAAAACCGAACCGTCTGTGTTTGGTTGATAAAATAAAATACAAATAAATTTGAATACAATTATTATATTTATAAACAGAGGCAGCTTCTAGATTCAGTGGAGAAAGATAAGCCACGTAAATATTAATATTTGCTTCTATAATTATTAAATAAAAACCACAAGAAGTGTGTGAAGAGGATGGAAACCACTGAAGATGACCGACCAAATCTGCCACCGTGTGAAGTTAGAGAAGGGAAAGATTTCTTTTCTCTTTCCCGCTTCAATAAGTTCGAACGACGAAGAAGACGAAGAAGCGATGAAGAGTGTCAAATGGTTAGCCAGAATTTTTTGAACGAAAATGCAATCGGTACTTGTGTGATTTTACGCGAAAAGAAAATAGAAGATTCAAGGTCTGGAAAATGAAGTAAATAAAGTAAATACGGGAGGACAACCTTTCGAACAGACGTTTAAGGAGAAGAACTAAAAAGTGAGTAGGCCTACCTGCTGCAGGAAAAGAAAAACAAAAACACTGGAACATATGCTTCATTGGATGGCCAGGAATTTTCGCTTGTAGTGTAAAACAAGTAGTGTAAAACTGTAGTTTTAAAAACAGTTCAAGATAAATTAAAAGTTAATGAGAGACCCGATGCAATAAATCAAAGTGGCGATGCTTGGGAGGCCGAAAATAAGTGAAAAAGACATTACACCTATCAAATTTAAAATCCTCGCCTAAGGACTGAAAAGTGACTTCATAAGTGCGTGCATAATACAAAAACCTGGTACAGTATAATTTTATTATTATTATTATTACTATATATATATATATATATAGTGGCCTACGGATCACCGATTTGATGTGGCTAAGAAAGTAGGCTTACTGTAATTGTTGAATAAAATTGAAATGAATAATTTGGGGTCACCAGGTCTTTGCAGACCAAATAAAGTTTAATAAGGAGAGAAAAATTATAGTGATTTCTAGTGATTAACAATTACCGTATATACCTGAGCATAGGTCGATCTCGTGTATAGGTCGACCCTTGATTTTTGGCCAAAAAATCATTAATTCATCATATGCCTCGTGTATAGGTCGACCCCAGTTGTTGAGGGTAGTGGAACAACAAATTAGGGTAATAAAGCACCATATTTTATGGCATATAAAACTCATTTCCAAAAACTAGAAACTGGCAACTGCGCCTAGGTGACCTTAAACACGTCATCATGTATAGACAGGTTACTGATAACCTACTGTGTAACAGCCATTTCCAATTGTCTCTTGGTAATTTTAATAATTGGTACATATTTTATGTTTTCATTGTTTACTGGTACTAAATGGTAAATATTTTTCATGTCTGAAGCTAACAGCAGCTCCTAGCCCTCCCCATCGTGCACGGATTTCAACCCCACGAAAATGTTACCCTTATATAGGTCGACCCCCTAATTTTTGCCTAAGAATTCAGTCTTAAAAACTCGACCTATACACGAGTATATACGGTATATGACGGCATTTATACTATGCTAAAGATGACTGATTCTTAGCAATAAGGAATAGTTATACAGTCTAATTGTTAAGTAAATACACTAATTCAGATAGGCTAATGAGATATGTAGAGGTGAACACAGAATAAATAATGAAACCTATTGATAACTGAAATAATGAAAGTACGGTTGGCACAGTAAATGGGTTAGGTCAGAAAAATGAAATGCATTAAAGGAGCACATAAACAATCGGATGCTAAATAAATGAGTTATATGAATGAACACAATAACAGGGTGATACAGCACTACGGTATTGATACAACACTTGAATAGGCCTACTGCGGTCTTAACGAGAGAGTTAGTTTGAACGGTAATGGAAACACTTTTAGGGCCTACGCGATTAGGCAGAGCTTGTGGAAGCACAACGTAACAAAAACACTGTAGGCCGAGTGAGGGCCGACAAGAGGCTTACCGCGACGCTGGATAACTCTGGAGACTGAAGACATACGTGAAGGTTTGACCGTATTGCGTTTCGCCGTAGATGACCTTGGACTCTGTAGGCCTACGTGAAGGTTTGACCGTATTGTGTTTCGCCGTAGATGACTTTGGAGACTGTAGAGGACCTGTTGAGATACTTGTTGAACGGGCGCCGATCGAATTGTGGTGGAGGATGAGTGAAGAGCAAAGTGGGGTTTGTGGCTTGTAGCCTACTAGAAGGTTTACGGACCTGGGTTTCGAAGGGTGCTTCTGTAGTCAGACTGGCCTTGCCGGCGAGAGGATGAGTGTTGAAAGCCGGTAGAGACTTGTTGAAAAGGGGCCAACGGAAAACTCCTGCAGCGGTGATGTTGCTTCTTGCAGGATGAAATTGTAGAGGGCCTTACTTGATGATAGACTTCGTGTACGCTCGACCGGAGCCTTGAAGGAACAGCGGGCCGCTCTCCGGCCTTCGCCGGAGAGCGGGTGGCGTGACGAGTGGTGCTACTGACGAAGGTGCTGAGAGTGAGATGTGACGAGCCAAAGAGAAAATGGCAAGTGAGAATGATTTGAGAAGGAAACTGCATTTTATAGGCCTTGGTGACGTGCTCTGGTGGTCATTTCTGGAAATACCACAAAATCTGTTTCCTCCATGGGCCTGTTTCATGCCCACGTGTGTAGCTTTTGTTTTGATTCCATGATGTTTGAGAACGGCAAGGAAAAGAATTTCTGGTTGGTCTCTACACACACACACACACACACACACACACACACACATACATATATATATATATATATATATATATATATATATATATATATATATATATTACACACCAGAGCTGGGCACTTCCGCAAACACTTCCGCAAACCGCAAATTCCGCAATTGCGGAAGTATGTTTTTCGTTTGCGGATTTGCGTTTGCGGCAAAGTCATCGCAAATTAGTGAATTTGCGTTGCGGAACTAAGACCGCAAACGCAAATCTTTCCGCAAATTTCCCACGTGGCCACTGGCCAAGCCCGCTAGTGCTGTGACGCTGCTGTCACTGGCCGCCAATTGGCTGTTGGCCGCCAATTGTACAGTTACAGTACAGTCTTCTCTAACGTGTCTAAGTCTCAAAATTTATGAAATTCAAATGATTAAATTTATTATTTAATTTATTTACTATTTACTTGCAGGTGTTTTTGTTCAATATAATATATCAATATATGTAGTATTTTTATTTCTTCTACAATAGTGATTTATTGTAATAAATTATTTAGCCTTGTTTTTAATAAAAACAAGGCTAAAACATTAAACATTAAAAAGATATAAAAACTTTTTATACCTCTTTAATGTTTTGGATACTTTTTATAGTTAAAATTGCGATTGCGGAATTTGCGGTTTGCGGAAGTGTTTGCGGAAGTGCCCAGCACTGTAAAAATTGGAAATATGGTTTGCGTTTGCGGATTTGCGTTTGCGGCACCAAAAATGGCAAGCAGTTTGCGGATTTGCGGTTGCGGAAGGTAAGGTTTGAGTTTGCGGATTTGCGATTGCGGAAGTGATTTTGAGTTTGCGGTGCCCAGCTCTGATACACACACACAGTGTGTGTATATATATATATATATATATATATATATATATATATATATATATACACTCGTATATATAGTTATATCTATATATGTACAAATCTTTATGTGTACATATGAATGTACTTATTGTATTTTACATTTAAGTGTATGTTATTTAGTTTGGACCTCATTTCCCAGTATGCATTGTAAATATTTTAATGTAATAACCTTTTAATTTCTTTCAAGAACTGTTCTCAGTAAACAATTAATATTAATGTAAGCCATCATCGGAGAAAAACTATCTATCGTTAACTAAATAAGGGAGAAAATAAGAAGTACGATATAAATAATGTTGAAATAAGATTCGCAAATGAATCTTAATGGTTTTCGTTCACTTTTGGCAAGCAAAATTTTTCGTGGAGGAAGTGCAAAGTGCAACCTTTCCTGTTTTCTGCTTATAACCTTATGGTCACAAATGTAGACTTTCATCGGCGATATCTCATCTCATAACAGAGAAGCATAAATCACACTTTCCGATGAGATAGCTGTCATAAATGACGATATGAAAAAATTAAATTTGAAGAGACTTTATATGTCTGTAGCTCGAGTAGTGTAGATGCATCCAAGTAGACAGAAATGGATCGATTTCAGAATTACACCCTTAAGTTCCTCACGTCCGTTTATAAGCGACATTTAGGGAAATTTTTGTTATGATGATGTTACGCGGTTCTCATGTCCTTTCATGGGGTGAATCTGAGAGGGTATTTGAGTTACGTTAGCCTAACTTAACCTAAGATTAGGTTAAGGAGAGACTTCATGAACCTTTATGAGGTACATTTAAAGGTGGCGTAGCCTCTGTGGATGATCAAGAATTTGGGAGTGCAGTACTATCGCCCTTACATGCTGCTGAGTAGGACGGGTGCATCAAAGTAGACAGAAATGGACCGACTTGAGAATTTCCCCCTTGAATCCCTCAGGTCCGTTTATGATCTACATTTACGGGAAATTTTGGGTGTCGTATCCCTGCAAGGGTCTCAAGGGCGACACCTTGAACCAGAAATCAGCCCGTTCACGCGTACCCTGTCCATGCGTCCCACGTACACCCGCATGAACACGTTGAAACCACGCGACATCCCGCCGCGTTTTAACTATGCCCACAGCCCTCCCGGGCGCACGATATCGTTTTCAGTGCTTTTACGGACCAGCTCCTTAAAGATTAAAAGGTGGTTTGTTTGTGCATACAGGGAATATCGCTCTCATGCGTCAGGCTTCTCCTGATATATATATATATATATATGAGAAAATTATAAACAAATAAAGCTAGTATGTTCATCTGACGCCGACATGCATCAAAGCTTCGAGATTTCTTTAATAGTTTTAGAATTGAACCAAAGCCTAAGAGACCTATTTGAAGACATATAGCATCCCAAAAGTACAACAGATAATAAGCAAAGTAGAAGAAAGAATCTTTAACCCAACGAAAGTCATAGTTTCACCTTTTCGCTTTTATACTCTATATCGATTGACGTTACTACAATAAAAACGGAAAACATAATAATAATGATTTAAAACAAGAAGAATTTTTTGTTTTAATAAACATTTTAGGAAAAATATGGAAGAAAAATATTAAATTTAATTTGAAACAAATTATATTTTACGTTTGTTTAGCAAGTGGGTAACTATTCTATTTCAGATAGAATGGGTTTAAAACATGATTAATCTAATTACACTGCACAACACAATTTCTGTTCTTTGAACAAATTCTGTTGATTTAGATGTATTTTGATGCGCTGATTACGAATATGTTATTATTTTTCCCTAACACCCACCATTTTTCCAGAAAACTACGTTAATGTTTCACAAAAATTATCCAAATTATATCAAACGCGGTTCCAGGGAAGGTGGAATTCCAATATGTTGGCTGAATATTGCTAGTTTCTCACTAGGAAACTCCCGAGAGTATGTAAGGGGTTCCAAAAAACCTTAGCCCCCCCCCCCCCCCATTTGCAGCTTACATGTTTACTTATATCGAAATAGTTTTTAGTGATTATAAAAATATATAAAATTCTTTATTTATTGCAGGTATTAAAATTACTCTAGCTGATAAAGTGATAATATAATGGCTTCTCAATTAATTGGTGATTCGGAGAAGCAACGTGTGATAGATCGCATACGAGCAATAACATTTCGGGAAGCTCGTGATGCTGGAGCCACCTTTATAACACGTTCATGGGTTGCCAAAAAGTTGCGAAGAAGTGAGGACTTCGTCAAAATAAATTGGAATAAAACTTTGGATGAATGTGAAATGGATACAACCAAATCTGGGCGCCCAAATTTGCCACTCTCTCAGGAAACAAAGAACATCATTGAAAGCGGTACGCGTAAGCGGAAAAACAGCTGTGCTAAACTTTCTAAAGAGATCGAAGTGTTGAGAGGAAAGATCGTTAGTGGTGAGATCATTCGACTGTACCGTCATAGGCAAGGTTTAAAGCCTTGGCATGAACTTCCAAAGCCAAGAAAAACTCAACTTAACATCGATGACAGAATGTGGTTTGCCCATTATCTTGAAGATTGGGATGTGGATGATTTCATGCATTTAGCTGTCTCCGATGAATTTTTTGTTTACGTAACACGTCGGCCTAACTACCAAAATGATCGAGTGTGGGCCACAACACCAGATGAGATCGATGACAATGAACATTATCGCGAATTATTAAAAAGTCCAGACTGTGTTGGTGTGTTTGTTTTGTTCACTACAAAGAAGCTCATGTGGGTGCTGAAGCCAAATGGTCAGAGTTGGGATGGACAGTATTTTCGTGATATTATTCTATCCCAGCATGTCATTCCTTTTCAGTTTTCTAAGAAACCCAAACAATGTTATGGATGTCGATCAGGTCACACTTCTGCACGATAAGGCCCCCTGCTTTAAGGCATTAGCCACTCAACAGTTGTTGCGGAACCATGAGATCGATTTCTTTGGAAATGAAGAATGGCCAGGACATTCTCCTGACCTGAACGTCTGTGAACACATTGGATCAGTTATAAAGGACAAGGTTGAATGTCTCTTGTTTCAAGAACCTGCAGCAAATCGATTTTCGAAGGATACAATGACGCAACACATTGAAACTGTTTTAGCAAATTTGCGTAACGATCAAGATCTATTCACGTCACTTTTGGCAAGCTACCCAAAGCGAATTCAGCCTGTCTTGGAAGCCAATGGCGGGAACACCAAGTTTTAATTGTTTCTCATTAAATGCAGGATTAAATTCTCTTTTGTAAGGTATGTTTAGTTTTACTGTACCTCTAATGATTTAGGCCATGGGCGGGGGGGCTAAGGTTTATTGGAGCCCCGTACAAACGAAAAGCATCAGCAAAAAGATTTTAATTGTTGTTCTGATCTTGTAATAATTATGTTGAGGTATTCAATATATTCTAATCTGTATATAAGACTTTGGACCTTTTCCGTTCTATGGGCACCATTGAAATGATTAATATATTTTAAACTTACTTTAACTTTTTATTAATAATCAGTACATTTTGAATAGGAGAAATTTAATTTATTTAATTTAACAGCTATGAACATAAATAAAAACAAAAAATATTTGTCGTTTCTTCAAAAATTTGACGATTTATTACATTAAATTATCATTGGTCATACCTGACCTAACCTAACCTAACCTAACCCAAACCTAACCTAACCTAACTTAACCTAGCTTAACATAGTCCTACCTATCTTAACCTGACCTAACCTAACCTAACCTCGTTGGTGCCCATGAACGGAAAAGCCCCAAGATTTTTATTACACGTCCCTTCAAAACGGTGGGTGATATAAATATTCTGACATCAGATTTGAACTCAGCACATCCAAATTTATAAAAATCACTTCGTTTCGTTTAAAGGACAGAAAAAGTTTGTAATTTTGTCGTGTAGTGTTATTAATGAAATAAACTTATAATATCAGCTTCTTATTATTATTATTATTATTATTATTATTGTTATTTCATTCCCATTAACGTAACTGTTATTAGAAAAACTATATAGCTAATATATTATTTGAGGAATATGGCAAAACATTTAAGTTTCAATATATTCCGACACCCAAGAATCGAATCGCTGTGGACGAATTGAAACACACTGAAAAGATCAGTCCAAAGTACAATTTGTTAATAAATATTTTTATTAAAAAATAGAAAGAAAACTTTTCAGTTAAAATAATTTTTCTTTATCAAAAGAAACTATTAAATTCATCCATTTCGAGATGAAATACTCATATTATGAATACATGAAAATTTTATATGTTTAATTATTTATTTACTTTTAAATATGTACTTATTTAATTATTTGCTTTATTGTAGCCGATTAAAATGTGCTATGATATAAAACATTTTATTCCTCTCCCTCTCGATCTCTCTCAAGTTTTCCAAACGCCACATCGACGTCGAAAAGAAATTGCAATAAGATACTAGGTTACATTAAGAGGCATTTCTTGTACAGAACTAAAGATGTTATTCTTCCTCTCCGCAAAACATTGATTTAGGACCCACCACGAGTACGCTGTGGAGCTCTGGTACCCATCTTTGAGAAAAGACATACAATGGCTTCAAAATGTTCAAGTCCGAACGACGAGGCTAAACCCGGCCATCCGTCAAAAAACATGCGGACGGTGGATCACGAACCTTAATTTGTTTTCCTTAGAAAAGTATTGCTTCAGATGAGATCTCATCCAAGTTTTCAAACTTCTGAATAGGATTGACAACATCGACTATTCTAAACTTTTTACATTTAATACGAATCCGGCTCGAAGTAACGGTTGTAAACTGGAACCGAAACGATACACTACGAATATCTGCGGTTAAATTCTTTACGTACAAAATTGATAATTATTGGTGTAAGAACCCTTACGAAGAAGTTTCCAGCTCTTCCGTCAATACGCTCAAAACCAAGTTTGACCTAGCATTAAATAATCTTCCCAAGTGAATCGACGTTCAAATGGGTAAATGATGACCGTGTGTATATATCCAGACGCTATCTGCTCTGTAAAATTTTTCTGCAATTTGTTTTCCGTACAAATTGTTGTGTTTTCTTCTTTCCTCTTTTGAAACATCTTACTGGACGTCTGGAGTTGGGAATGAGAGACCAGCCTTCATGCTTTTCTGTACTAACTCCTCTCTCAGTGAATGGTCTACGCTTGAAAGAAATATATGGGTACCGCCAAGACGCGCATGTAAAGCTGTTGTGGCACCCTCATTTCCTTGTAGCTTTCTTTGTAACTCTCTTCCTTTCATATATATATATATATATATATATATATATATATATATATATATATATATATATCATTAATAAATTGAACAATATCAAATAAACAATTCTGCGCTAAAACGTACTCTTAATACATACAACTAAAGAAAATTGGATATAGATTTTGCAGATATAACATTTTTATTTACAGATTTAGCAGAAGTATTGGTACTTTTGCATTATCCTCCCAACACTAATTTTTTTTTATAATGGCGGCGGGCTGTTTTTACCGTAACCTAACCTAACCAAACCTAACCTAATACCAACACTAATTTTTTTTATAATGGAAGGAAAATAAAGTACCATAACCAAAACCAAACCAACATTATATAAAAAAATTAGTGTTGGGAGGATAATGCAAAAGAAACGAAGTATTTACTGACAAGTTAAGTGTCTTCTCTCAAGGAATCTTACTAACCTAACCCCTGGCTAGTATTTATTTGTTACTATAATAATATCTCTCTAAATTGACGACTGTTCACAATTCCTTATAATTTTCTTAATGTGACTGTTACTAATTTTTTCACTGTCTGGTTAATTTTTCATTGCTCCCAGAGGTATATATTCAAACATAATTCCATTCAAAGCTATTGGCCTGTAGTTATCTTCATCTTGATTTTACAATTTTTGTCTTTTATTATTGATTTTACAATTCTTATCTTTTATTACTGGCACCAAAACAACCAACAACATTGTATCAAGCAAAGCACCATTTATCAGTAAACCTGTAAAGCACATAGCTAACAAAGGCACTATTCCGAGGATACTATACAGTATTTCGGAAGTCCAGCAGAAATATTATTAATGTCATATAATTTGTTACAACTTAAACATTTTATGGCTGTTTAGTTTCATATACGCTAAGTTTTATAAGTAGCATCACAATTAATATTTTCGCTCCTATGCACAAAAAATGAATAACACACTGTCGTATTCTTTCCATAACTTGGATATATTTTCAGTCCCTGTTAATGTATATTCAGTGTTAACAGTGAGAAATACTACACTATTATTTATTGCTTTAATTCCCACCAAAAGTCTCTAGGATTCTCACTTAACTCCCTAACTCATTTTCATTATTTTTTATACACCTTAATTAATGCATATTTGAACCGGGCATTAACCCTCTGTTTTTGTTCTAACACAAAGAAGGTAACTATCATCAGATTTAAGAATTAACATAGAAAATTATAGTGTTCTCCCTATACAAAAGAAATCTAGTATTGAAGGCAATATCTTTGGATCTATGATACAATATATATTTTTCTCCCCGATAATGGAAGAAACCGGTGATACTTCACTATATTCTCAGAATATTTGATTCTCGATACTCGATACTAATACTGAACATTCATTGTCTTACAAGTTCTCCCTTAAAAGTGTTATACCGAGTATGTAATTTTAGTTCGCTTTCATTTGACGATATAATTTTTAACTATTTACATGGAAAATCAATTTGCTGGTCAACATTTAAATAAGAGACAGCTTTGTTTTACTGTATGTCTAGTCTAGCAAAATTCCTCTTGAGAAATAAGGAATGCATATAACCTTTGCAGGGCTTAGATTCATGTAACTAATTAACACATATTTATACTATATATGGAAACAAAAAAATTCGGTATAGGCATTGGCATCGAAATCGTCGAAATTTTGGTATCCCCGCATGCGTAATATATATATAAATATATATATGAAGTTACAAGATTGCGGGGATACATTATTCAAACAATCTTAATAGTGCAGGAAGGGCTGGTCTTATTTAGGCTATAGCGAAACACCCTTGGGAAGGGTCCTGAGAAAATACCTGTTTGTCCGTGACTGGTTTTGCTGCATGCAATAGTAGACAACTTATCAAATGGACACTTAAAATATACCTACGTCGTGAAGAGGCTGCATATCTCAGTACTCTTCTTATTCATACATGCTCATAATTATATTCTTGCTGAATTTATGAGTGTTTCAATACGTGACGAAATGGAAGTTCTTTAAAATGTAACAAACACATGAACTACTTTAAAGGATGGCCAAAAAAATCCTCGATCAGTTTTATTGCTCCTCCCTTTGAACCTGTGTTCACGGCTGTGCCATCTGCGCCTATAACTACAAATTTCTCAGTTTTCAAGCCACAATTCATTAAGCTGTGAGCAATAGCTGCTGCTGTTCCCCCTTCAGGAGTTAGGTGATCATGGTATTCCGAATCTGGTTCTTTTACTATTGAAATGTGCTCCTCAATTTTGGTTACTTGATAAATGGACACGACCATTTTCATCTTTCTTTCCTCCAATGCCAAAGTCTTGTCTTTTTTTCCATCAGAACAAAATGCAGTTATCTCTTCTTTTTTGCTTTGAAGGCTTTTGTCGGATGATTCTCTGGCAAGTCTAATTTTTTACTTATATATCACTAAATTCATGTTTTCTGGTGTAACAAGTCCAGCACTTACAAGGGTTGAAGTTGCAATTGAAGCTGCACCTCTACACTTATACCAAATCGATCAGCTTCTCTCGTGATTAGGTCACAATTGACTTTTAGTTTTGGCATCTTTGTTTCTTTTTTCTTCTTTAGTATAGCACCATAATAAGGTTCATGTTCCTCATCATCACTGACAATACTTTCTTCATTATCATTATCATGACTAGCTTCCAACCTTCTCTGACTAAACTGACAAATAGACTTAAGACATTCCACTTCATAGTAGTTATCTTTTTGCCTGTTTCCCTTTACATGTTTTTCCAAGACTTCTGTCGCATTTTCATCTATCTTTCCTATGTACAGTTGCGCTCATAATTCTTAGGACATTCGTTGTGTGTACTACAAACGGTTGTAACATTTTATGAATGAATCTCGGCTTTAGCGCTGATTGGTTGATTCATTGCCAAATGTTATCATACTCCTTGTCAAAATAAATATGAGGATATTCTTTCCAGCATTCTCTCCACCCGCTTCTCGAAACTACTAGAGAAACTTTTGCTGCGCCTTAAATGGTTATTTATGGACATCTAATCATTTTGGTTTTAAACTCTCCATCTCATCTAATCTGTGTATCTATGTATTGCGGAAAATTATAGTTAAATACACTGCCAATGATTCAGCTATTTATAATTATTTCTTGGATGTAAGTGAGGTATACTGTATGATGGTGTGAACGACAATATTTTATTTAATATTATACAAATGGTGACAGGGAAGATTCTAGGTACATATAACGTTCATTGAAGTTTTGGTATACCCACCTTTGCTGTTTGATATATGTGTTGATGGGGTAATTGCTTCACTTAATGAGATAAAAGCTGTATATTTTATAGATAACATGAGAATAAATAACTTAGGCTATTCCAATGATATGGTGTTAATAAGTCCTTCTGTTAAAGGTCTGGATTGTTTGTAGTCTTCGATTTACTCTATATTCGTAGAAACATGCTATTCTTTTTAATGTTACAAACTAGGGTTACAAAGTTCCACCCTCAAAGCTCTGTCAGACAGATGATGACGGTGTCAGGTTGAGAGGTGTTATTGTGTGGTGAACATTCGTTTCACAATTTACAATGACATGAATAATTATGAAGCTCGACTAATTATTTATTTAATTTGGCCCTTAAGCTTTAGGCTTTACTGGGCTAATGTACAAGTATAAGAAATTAAATATTTTGTTCAAGTATTTGTCGATTGTTTGATTAATGATTTATGATCGTGATTTTTCCCTCCTATAGCTATAATTGTTTTTAAATTTGTATGCAACCCCTTTTCTGTACCTCCTTACTTTCTCTATACTCAATCCCACTACAAAGATGGATGTTGCGTATATGTACGCAATGACTTAACTTGTTCTCGTATTCTCGAACTCGAATCTTCCGAATTCTATACCCTCTGGTTACGGCTTACATGCCACTCTTAAACTAAACACATCTGCGCTGTTTACCTTGCGCCTAATTCTACTGACTATCCAAAATTCTTTGAATATCTCACTTCGAAAGTGGAATACATTCTATCCCGCTCTCTCTTTGCTGAAATCTCCATTTTAAGAGATTTCAATGTTCACCACCACCTTTGGCTTTCCTTCCATTTCACTAACATCCACGGTGAACTAGCTTACAACTTTTCTACCCTAAATGACCTAGAACAGATTGTACAGCACCCTACTCGTATCCTCGATCACCTTGGAGATAGGCTCAATATTCTGGATTTATTTCTTACCTCTCATCCTTCTTCTTACTCTGTGAAACTTTTTTCTCCGTTGGGCCCTTCCTACCACAATTTTATATCTGTTTCCTGTCCTGTCGCTACAATTCGGCCTTTGGATCCTGCGAAGAGGAAGGGCCTTTGGCACTATGGTACCATTGATTGGAAGGCCCTGAGGCGGTACTTTTATGATTTCCCATGAAATGAGTACTGTTTCCGTGGCCAGAGCCCTTCTGAGTGTGCTGAACGCATCACAGAAGTGATTCTCTCAGGCATAGAGGCGTACATTAGGGTGTATCATGCTCATTGAAGCGCGAATTTCAAGATTGTCAATATGTATTCCTATGTAAAATTAAATTTTAGGAGGGGTTTGTTTTCTTGAACTTTGCTAAAAATCACGTTTAAGTGTTCAAATTTCCACTTTTTCGTTTTCTGGTTATGTACAGAACAGCTGTGCAGGACATACACTGCAGTAGCTGTTATAGGCTACTAGAGTTTCACTGTGATAATTTTTTATGTTTCAGATAAAAAGCTTGGTGAAGATTGTGTAGCCACCATGGCTAAGCAAGGACGAAAGACCATAAAAAGTTCTGGTTCAAAGCTGAGTGATCTGGTGGGTTCAGGCAAGCAGTTATTTCCCACAGAAGTTCCAACCTGGAGAGCTGTGTTTCAGAGAGGAATCCTCCTCCAGGAAGAGAAGCTGCTTCTGGATGATATGAAGAGAGCTCAGTACCCTCTGCAAGATTTAGCTAAGGACTTGGCATCACTGGTACTGACACAGTGGCGCAAAAGCAATGCCAAGTTCACTCCTCCTGTGATCATTCAAGAGAGATCCATTGCCAGGAAGATTCTTGTCAGGTGGAATGAAATGATTGACCTAGTGAATGGCAGAGTGAAGGCTGAAAAGTAAGATTCCAAAGCTAGAGCTAGAGTGGCTCCATTACCAGAGGATCAAAACCTCAGATGTTTCTGGCTTCCGGATGGCATCTGTTGATATGAAGGAAACAGTGAAGCAGGTGAAGGCTGCTAAGAGGAAGGAGGAAGAACAGAAGGCAGCTGAGAAGAGAAACAGAAAAGAGGAAGAGGGAAAGGAGCTACTGCTTAGAGCTAATGATGGTGATGATGATGACGATGAGGTGACTTCCTTGCAAGAGTCTCCAGGTAGAGCAGCTCCTACTGCTGACACAGATTTTTCCAGTACTGCACCAGGCACAAGCTCTAGTGTCAACACTGGCAAAGTCTCCACCTCTGCCAGGAGGAACTACATGGATATCTCAAGCACTGCTGCGACTGCAGTCAGGTTCAAGGTGACAAACACTCCTGCAGCAGCCATTGCAACTGGTTTCTTGCAAGATCTCATCAAAGCTGGCCATCTATCTGCTGATAAGGCATATCTAGCTGTTGACAGGATGAAGATGCGGAGGGGCAAGGAGTCTGTAATAGGTGCCTCGGTGGAGGCCCTGGAGAAAAGGACAGAGGGAGAGGAGATCAAGGGAATTTTCTTTGATGGAAAACAAGATGACAAAGATCATGAGGTACAATGAAGAAACTGGCCGTTTCCATCCTGATATTACAACTGAAGAGCACCATAGTGTTACCTGGGAACCTGAGGGGAAGTATCTCTTCCATTGTACACCAGAAGAACCTGAAGGAAATTAGAAACCTGCACTGAAGATAGCTCAGGCTCTGTTTGAGTGGACTAGTGCTCATGGTGCTAAAGATACTATTGTGGTCCTTGGTGCTGACTCCACCAACACAAACACAGGACCTGATGGAGGAGCCATCACTCACTTGGAGAGACTGCTAGGTCACAAGTGTAACTGGCTGATATGCCAGTTGCATATTAATGAACTAAGCCTCAGGCACATGATCATCAAGCTTGATGGTCCCTACACGCACAAGTCTGGGTTCAGTGGCCCAATAGGAAAACGTTTGGAGAAGATCAATGACATACCTGTCAACTTTAGCTTCAAGGCTTTGCTAGGAGAAGAAGATATAATTGAACTGCCAGAAGACATTGTGCAGAACCTTAGCACTGACCAGAAGAACTGCTACCTACTGATCAAAGCTCTCAAGACAGGAGATTTGAGCAAGGAAGTTGCTGGTCTGAAGTGTGGCCCACTGAATCAGTCAAGCGGCTAACTACAGGTGAGGCTCTGTTGATGATGTGGATGAGGCAGCATGGTCTGAAGGGGTGGGGGTGTTGAAGAAGCTGGAGGTGCTGGAGTTCTGTCTGGACTTCTACTTCAAGATGTATTTTGAGATCAAGGTGAAGCACCACATGAGGTATGGACCTCACCATATTGTGACCGCTCTGGGACTGCTGAGAAGCCAGACCTCTGAAGTCAGGAACATAATCACTCATGTGATAGTTCGTGGAGCATATCATGCTCACAGTGAGAACCTCATTGCCTCTCTCCTGTGCAGTGAGGATGAGGAGGAGAGGGCATGGGGGGATTGAGATGATCAAGAAGATCAGAGGTAAGTCTGAGTATGGAGACATGAGTCTGAGAACTCATAGAAACCCTAAATTGAATTTTGATGCCACTTCTCCAATTACTCTGATTAATTGGGATAAGGAGAAACTGTATGAGCCACTCTTCACTTGTAAGATGTCAAGAGGAGAAGTTGAGAGCTTCTCAGGTCTCCACTTGAAGTTGAGAACTTCTCAGTTCACACTCAAAGCTGTGAAAGAGCAATCCAGGAAGTTTCAGCTGCAGCTCATGCAGTGTATGGGCAAGAGAGAAGAGATGGTTTTGTTCGTGCTAGGATCGATCACAGAGAATTGTTGCCAGTTTTCAAGTCAAAGCAAGACATTATGAACATGTTTTAGATCTCTACAAGACCTGCTAGTCAAATCAAAATGCTTTCAGGAGAAAAAGTCTCAAAACATTCAGTTGACTAGCATATTATTACAAGCTGGGGGTGGAGGAGGACTTATACAAATATTAAAGAAGAATTGCAATTGTAAAAAAAAGGTTGAACGTCACAGCAACTTGCGGAATGGTGGGGTCAGCTGCCATCACACTCAGTGATGCCGAAAAGAAAATAAATAAAAATTAGTGGAGGCGTTTCTAAAAAAAAAGAAAATACAGGACTAAGAAAGAAGAACAAAAAGATTCTGCCTGATGAAGAGAACAGCCACGAAATGTGGTGTATAGGAGACTAAAAATTATACAATTCCTTAGTTTTGGGCCATTTTGGGTGATTTTGGTCATTTTAGGAGTTATGAACCAATTTGGCTGATCTTAAATGGGTCCAAGCCTGCCCCTAGAAATGCTTAAGGGTGTAAGTGAACAATATGGAACATATGGAGGTCATTTGAGGCTACCAAATCCTTGAAATTGGCAAAAATCCCATTTTTCGACAAAAAAGTACGATTTTGAACACTTAAATGCGATTTTTTGCAAAAGTTGCAGAAGACGAACCCCTCTTAAAATTCAATTTTACATAGGAATACATACTGCCAATCCTGAAATTCCAAGTTTTTCAATATTCGACCTGAGCATGATACACCCTAGCGTACATTCCGAATATATTCTCTTCCTACTAGTAATGCAAAATAAATCTTGGTTTAATTTCACTTGTTCTAATGCTATCCACAACAGAGCGGCGTCTTTCAGAAGGTACCTTTAACATCCAACTCCTGACTCTCATTCAGCTTATAAAGGGTGATCCAGAGAAATGGGACCCAAAAGAAACCCCTGTAACTCTTAAAGTATAAGTCCTTTTATAAAATCATACGCATCATTCGAAAGAGGATAGTTACAAGTTTGTACAGGATTGTATAGGTTTTGACAATGCAAGACAAGATAAGATACAAAACAAAATAAAAGTGTTAGTTAAAACTAACCCTTCAAGATGACTGCATGGACTGTGGAACAGCTGCGTTTCATAACTGAGCAATATTATGAGCATGGAAGAAGTGTAGTTTCAGCTCAAAGATCTTTCAAGACAAATTTTCAGATGTCAAAATCACCTTCTAAGAAAGTAATCCGTCGATGTGTCAGAAATTTTTCCCTAACTGGCAGCATTGGAAAAAAAAAACCAACTGGAAGAGTGCGCACAGCAAGGATAGACGAGATCATTAACAGAACTCATGAAATTGTACAGGATAATCCTAACATAAGCATCAGACGTGCTTCTCAGCTGTTAGGAGTTGGATATGGAACAACAACACATCGTATATTCAAGCAAAATTTAATGCTCTTTCCATATAAAATTCAAACAGTGCAACAACTAAACGATGGAGATTTCGCACGAAGACGACAATTCTGTCAATGGATCCAACAGAAGGTAAATGACCACCAATTTTCTAGCAACTTTGATTATGTCAGACGAAGCCCATTTTCACTTGAATGGAACTGTAAACAAACAAAATTGTCGTTTCTGGGCAACAGAAAATCCATTGAATATTACCGAAGTCCCGTTGCATAGTCAGCGTGTAACTGTTTGGTGTGGTCTTACTGCATCTCAGATCATAGGGCCGTACTTTTCCGAGGATTCCACCGGAAACATGGTCACTGTAAATGGTGATCGCTACGAAAAAATGTTGACCGATTTCCTTATTCCTAAATTAGGAGATCTTTGTCAGAAAACCACTGGTTCCAACAAGACGGAGCTACCTGCCATACCACGAGGAACTGCATGGCAGTTTTGCGTCAAACGTTTCCAGGCGAGTTAATCTCAAGATTTGGAGACGTTGAATGGCCCGCAAGGTCTCCGGATTTTTCTCCCTTAGATTATTATCTCTGGGGATATTTAAAGAGTAGGGTCTACAGAAATAACCCAACGACCTTGCAAGAATTGAAGGCCGCCATCACAAATGAGATACAGGCCATACCACCGCACACTCTTGCAAAAGTGATGCAGAACTTACAAGCGAGAACACTGGAATGCTTGGCAACTAATGGAGCACATTTGAAAGGAGTCATTTTTAAAAAATAAATATTTCATAATAAACTTGTAACTCTACTTTTTCGAATGATATATAGTTTTTATGAAAGGAATTAAATATTAAGAATATTTGGCTTTTTTTATGGGTCCCATTTATCTGGATCACCCAGTATTTCTGCCCTGAATCGTGCAAAATCTGTTCTTCGACTCGCCAAAAATTCCTTCATCCGACAAAAATGTGAAAACTTTTCCACTTCTAATTCTACTCGCTCTTTCTGGCATATAGCTAAGAACCTCTTCTTTCCCTCCTCTTTTTAATTCCGACGGCTCAGTTACCGTCTCTTCTCCTGACAAAGCTAAACTCTTCCCTCAAACTTTCGCTTCCAACTCAACTATGGATAATTCCGGTGCTGTTCCTCCGTCTCCTCCTCCCTCTGATTTTATTGTGTCTGAAATTAGACTCTCTTCCAAAGATGTTCTTTCTGTCCTATCTTGGCCCAACTCTAGGAAGTGTATGGTCCTGATGGTGTTCCTCCTGTTGTTCGTAAGAACTGTGTTTCTCTGCTGACACCTCGCCTAGGTAAACTATTTCGTCTTTGTTTTTCATCTGGTACTTTTCCTTTCTGCTGGAAGTTCGCTTTCATTCAGCCTGTCCCAAAGAAGGGTGAACGTTCTCAGCACTTCAACCATCATCCAATTGCTTTATTTTTTTACCTTTCTAAAGTTTCTGAATCTCTCCTAAAAAGGAAGATTCTTAAACACCTCTCATCTCACAATCTTTTTTCAGATTGTCAGTATGGGTTCCGCAAGGGACGCTCTACTGGCAATGTTCTTGCATATCTCTCTGATTCTTGGTCATTCTCCTTTCGAGATTTCGGTAAAATTTTTGCAATTGCGCTAGACATATCGAAAGCTTTTGATAGAGTCTGGCACAAATTTTTAATTTTCAAACTGCCCTCCTTCAGTTTCTATCTTTCTATCTGTGCCTTCATTTCTAATTTCCTTTCTGGCCGATCTATAGCTGCAGTTGTAGATGGCCACTGTTCTTCTCCTAAAGCTATTAAAAGTGGTGTTCATCAGGGTTCTGTCCTGTCACCCACTCTTTTCCTTTTATTTATTAATGATCTTTTAATTCGCACTTCCTGTCCTGCTCACTCCTATGCTGATGATTCCACTCTTCACTTCTCCACCCGCTTCCCAAAGCGTCCCTCACAGCAGTCGCTTCATGATTCGCGTCGGCTTTTCGTCTCATCAATTCCCCGCTTCTTACTGACTGTCTTCAATCCCTCTCTCTTTTCTGCAATGTTGCTTCACTCTCTCTTTATTATCGCTGATATAATGAAACATTGCTCTTCTTTTTGAACTCTCTAACTGCATGTCTCCTTCTTTAAGGAGGAGAAATGCAGTACTAGTACCAGACTTGTACTGCATGGTACCATGCAGTTCTAGACTTTCGACACTTTCTCATTCCTCTTCTGTCCAACTCCCTAACGCAAGGGTTAATCGGTATTTTCAATTTTTCCTCTACTCAACCGGTCAACTCTGGAACAATCTTCCTCACTCCATCTTTCCCCGAGTCTATAACCTCCAATCTTTTAAACGCAGAGTGTCTTGGCATCTCGAAAACTCTGGACCTTGATTTTGGGTCTCTTCTTTTTCTATGGGATTGGGGCTTTTACGAGTATTTATGGACTTTTACGGGTATTTACGTGCTTTTAAGGGCATTTTATGGGCTTTTACGGGAATAGCCTCTCCTTTCTGTCTATATAAAAAAAGCGCCATTGTTTTCACCTCATTTAAAATGACGCTGTAAATAATTACCATATACTGTATATATATATATATGTATTTAAAATATTATTATTATTACCTAGGCTGAGCTGGGGGTATAAGCAAGGGTTTCACTGATTCACATGTCCACTGTAGCTCGTGAAAATAACTTGAACATTCGCACGGCAACTGTGGGTAAGTAAGGTCGATAATTCATCAATGAAGTGAAATAATTTTTATGAGGTAACACTTTTAGTTCCTCGAAAAATTAAAAAAATACATAAAAAACGATAAATATTTTTTATTGTTGGAAAAAAAGATGTTGAGCTTGATTAAGTTAGGTTAATTAAGGTTTGGTTAGGTTAGTTTAGGTTAGATTAGCGAGTACTTCACCATTTAATGACCTAACAGAAAACACCCGTCGACTCCTCAATGGCGCTTCAAACACTTATCACGCCCCTCTCTGTTCGATAGCACTGAGGTTAGGTTGGGTTAAATTAGGATTGTTAATTAGCTATTTTTCAGCTACATAGATTTTAGAAAGTCGGTATCTCACTTATGCGAAGATGTGTGTGTGTGTGTGTGTGTGTGTTGTAGAAAATCTATCAAGGCCCACAACAACGCTGTTTAAGGTAATGAAATTAATATTTGGGCAGTTGAAATTCTCCGACAATAATAATTGATTCCTTATGCGTAGATATACTGCTTAAAATGGATCTCCATCCATATACTACCTCGACCCAGTGATGCTTATCTTCGTTGATCGAGTGGATCGAGGTTATGACACAGACTACGTCGTGGACGGACTGGCATGAGTCGAGTCTTTAATATATATGTGACCAATTTACAAGGCTGTTTTAATATGCTGGAACTCACTAAACATACATTTGTTTAAATACAGCTTAAAAAGCAGTTCGAATATTCTATACATATTGAAAAAAGATTGAATAAGTTTCATCACCGTTTGTACAGAATCTGAAGTGTCTTACATGAGATCTGTTATCATAAAATATTAAAATTATAACGATTTAAACATACAAACTTGTATAAACGGTATGCTTGAGTTTGTAAATGCCTGAGATTTGTACAGTTTGTGCAGAGATGCTTTCTTATTGTGGTGTGAAGAAGGGTAGTCGAGGCAAGGCGCCTGTATTAGAACAAAAACAGAGGGTTAATGTCCAGTCAAATATGCATTAAGGTGTATAAAAAATAATGGAAAGATAAGGAGGACACTCTGGTTAGAAAATTTGGAAGTAAGAATCCTAGAGACTTTTAGTAAGAATTAAAGCAATGAATAATAGCACAGTGTTTCTCACTGTTAACACCGAAATGTAACAGGGACTGAGAATACTGTATATCCAAATTATGGAAAGAATACTATAGTGAGTTATTCATCCCTTTGCTTTAATTGTGATACCCCTTATAAAAGTTAGCGTATACTGTATAAAACTAAACAGCCATAAAATGTTTAGATTGCAACAAATTATGTGACATTGATAATATTTCTGCTGGACTTCTGAAATATAGTATTGTTAGAATTGTGCCTTTGTTAGCTATGTGCTTTACAGGTTTACTGATAAATGGTGTTTTGCTGGATACAATGTTATCAGTTGTTTTGGTGCTAGTAATAAGAGATAATAATTGCAAAAATCAATAATAAAAAATGAGAATTGTAAAACCATTAATCAAAGGTAAGAATTGTAAAATCAATGATGAAGATAACTATAGGCCAATAGCTTTGATTGGGATTACGTTTGAATATATACCTCTGGGAGTAATGGCGAGGGCAGAGGCATGTTCATTATATAGTGTTTCACTGGCATACGTAGGCACTGCTCCGACAACTATCACTTAACTGTGGACTACTTGGTTAATGTTTGTATCTGTCGAGTCTCCAAATAAAGATTTTGTTTTTAATTTGTTCGAATGTTCAAACGAATTTATTACCTTTTTAGTCGAACTATGTTATTCTTATTCTTATTCTTGTTCTTATTCTTCTTCTTATTATTATTATTATTATTATCATACACATTACAAATTTTTTATCCGAGCTGTGTCCTATCTATGAGCATATACATTGTGGGTGATTGCTATAAATACTATGGTTGAGCCGAACAAAAAAAATTAACCAGAAAATATAAGGGGTAATATTCGTTTTAATGCTCCCTTCGTTTTCGATAGAAGGAGACATTCTATGACAATTTAACATATAAATTCGTATTCAGGACACCTTGAAACCTCAGGAAACTGATAAAAATCAAGGAAATGTAATAATTATTTTTTAAGGAAAAAAAAATCTAGACATCGATAACCAGCCATTACAGGCCATTGATCCAGTGTTTATCTCTTTCCTCGGTTAAAATTTTGCCGTTCTCCGTCCTTCTCCAGGTTTTATTTTATGGGGAGACATCTCGTGGCAACATTTGGAAACATAGGTCAAATCAGCCAATTAAATCTGGTTTTTGTTTCATGTGACCTTATCCGACCAATCAGAGACGTGCATTTTGAATCTCCCATAATGCATACTCATTCCAAAATGCTCCTTCAGTTCGCTTTTCGCTATGGCTTGTGAAGGTTGTGATTTGGATTACTATCAATTAATACAAGATATTTATAAAAAACAAGACGCTGCTGACGTTTTCTTTACCAGTCACGGTGTTTTACCTACTCGTGTTAAAGCTATTCGGTCTTTGACTTCAATGAAGGCTTTCGTTTATAGCAATTATTTGTTTGTAAGGCCCATATTTCGTATGTTGATATTCAGGCATAGGCCTAAATACCTTTTTATATTTAGACTCTGTATTGGACTTGCGGCGTAATGTAGCCTACCGTAGGCCTAATTTAGATTCGATCCTGGAAAACTTGTCACCTTGTGAAATGAAGTTTTAAGTGAAGTGGTTTAGCTTAGTCGGTTAGGTTAGGTTAGGTTAAGTTAGGTTAGGTTAGGTAAAACACATTTTTCTGGTGTTTTTTGTTTAAATTTAGCCTTCATTTCTTTGGAATATGAGTGTTTTTGAGAAATTTTAAAATTGAAAATTTCTCAAAAACGGCTCATTTCCCAAAGAAATGAAGTTCAGATTTGAACAAATCACACCAAAAAACACCAGAAAAATGTGTTTTGGTGCAGAAAGGAGAGGGAGCACTAAAACGAATAATTACCAATAAAAGATTTAGTTACATTTATTAAGAAAATTATAAGGAATTGTGTACAGTTGTCAATTTAGAGAAATGATATTATCGTAACGTAAATAAATACTAGCTAGTTATATGGTTAGTAGGATTCCTTGAGAGAAGACCTTCAACTTTACATGGCTGTTGTTCAGTTCGGACGCATTTACGAAGCTCCTGAAAAGCGATTAAAGTTTATCTTTCTGTGTATGTACCTGACTGATTACAGTGTTTGATCGTCTAGTTTGTCATTTTTGTAACATTTTTCTAATTAGTGATTTAATTTATTTTATATTAATATCTTAATAACCGAAGTATTTAGTGTGGAGTTCATCATTTATCATTGCAAGGAAGTACACAAATTGTTACCGTTTATTATTATTATTATTATTATTATTATTATTATTATTATTATTATTTTAGTACGGTATTTCTATTCTATTAATATACGTATTTAATTATTATTCAAGAAATCTAGAATTTGTTATTAGTTCTGTTTTATTTGTATATTTAATAATTATTTCACAAGAAAGTTAGGTTTACTTTTTATTTTAATACATCCACCACGTTGCTGTTGCTGTTAGTCATCGCTAATCCCCAAGAGACTCTAGACTTCTCAGTTCTCTCAGTTACTTACTAAAGAAAAAAAAATTGTGTGTGGATAAAAATTCTTTCTTTTGGTATTTCCGGACTCTTGTTTGTTTTCCTTCTTCAGGTCACTAATCCGTAATTCTTTCCAGACTCTTCTGCCTACCTATTAGATTGGGAAATTAAGTTTAATTTTTCGTGAGAACATTTCTTCTCGATATGGCCTCTAACCACAGCGAAAAATTTCCCCAGTACTTTTTCACCAATCCCTCTTCCAACCTTTTAGTTTACAGATTTTGCGTAAACCAACACGAAATACGAAACTAGGTGATTTCGGCGAGAGACGAACTTCGTCGGAGTAGGAGGGAGGCAAGTGTCCTGAAGGAAGAGTTTAGTGCTTTGGAGGCAAAGTTCAACTCTCTACAGGATTTTGTTTCGAGAAGTCTGAGCGCGAGTTCTCACACAGAGCGGAGATAGCGAATACTCTACAATGAATCCACATCCAGTCGTCATTCTCGCCCCCACTTCTCCTTCGGGGGATCGACCGTTTGAGACAGTTCGGAATGGGGCCCGACCTAGGCAGCATAAACCTTGCTTAAGAGGAGTTACAACTAATAGATTTTCTGTCTTAGAGCCATTGCAGAATGACACGCAGGAAATTAGGTTAATTGGCGATTCCATTATTCGAGGGCAATTGCAGGAGTTCTGCGGCAGGGACCTAACTTGGAGGAGGTACTGCTACCCTGGAGCCCGTGTTGACGACATCACGGACTCCATTGACGAGTTTGGTAAAGATGCTGATGATAGTACGATATTTATGGTGCATGTTGGGACTAACGATGTTAAGATTTCCAGGTCAGAGGAGCTAATAGAGAAATACAAGTGGTTGATGCCGACTCTAAAAGATAGGACTAATAAATTAATTTTTTTAGGAATCCTCCGACAACTTTTTCAGCAGAGCTACCGACATAAATAATATTCTTAAGTCCCTTTCCCAACAGGAAAATGTTGAATTCGTCGATCGGTAGAGTCACTTTAATAATAAAAAGGATCTATTTTTGCGGGATGGTCTTCAACCAGTAGCCGGACGGGATGCCGAATGCACTTTCGCCGAAAGTCAGGAAGCCGAAGCCAAGACGCCGAAAGGACATGAAGCCGAATAGACATGAAGCCGAAAGGACATGAAGCCGAATAGACATAAAGCCGAATGGACATGAAGTCGAATGGACATGATATATATATATATATATATATATATATATATATATATGGATAAACTATTGGTTTTGACAAACCAACAAAGAGGTGATAAACTATTGTTTTTGACAAACCAACCAAGAGGTGATAAGCTATTCGTTTTCATAAACCCTTCACAGTATCATGGAATTCATTAAAACGGCAAGAGGTGGCAGGAAGCTGCTTCTTAATGGTTTCGCATACGTTGTGGACAAAAAAATTGATGCAACCATATATTGGAGGTGTGAGAAACGTAAAGAGTGCAGTGCTAGAATTAAAACCATAAATGATATTAAGCAGGGTACTGCTTCGGATCATTCACACCCTCCTGATGGTGCTCGTAATTGTGCTTTAAAAGTTATGGAGGATATGAAAAATTGAGCCGAGCATTCCGAAGAGGTAACAAGCAGTGTTATTAACAATACCACAGTAGATTTACCCCTAAGTGTTGCTGGAGCCCTACCTAAGAAGGAATCACTTGGACGAAAGGTAAGGCGAGCAAGAAGTGTATGTGCACATGAAGATTTAAGTGTGACAACGAGAGGGGAAAATTTCCGACTGTATGAAAGTAACGATGTTGTTATCTTATCGACAGAAAAGAATTTGGAACTTTTAGCCAAAAAACAAAGATGGTTTTGCGACGGTACTTTTGATCCTGCCCCCGTTGGAAAACAACTGTATACTCTACATGCAATTATTTCCGATAGTGAAACTTTACCCTTAGTGTACTGCATTGCGAACAACAAGGATGAAAGAACGTATGACGAAATATTTCAGTTTTTGAAAGATAGACGAGTTCTGAATCCAACTTCGATAACAGTCGACTTTGAGAGAGCAACGATAAATAGCATAAAAAAGAACTTCCCAAACGCATCAATTTATGGTTGTTTCTTCCATTTTGGCCAGTGTCTATGGCGTAATATTCAGTCCCGTGGATTGCAACAATGGTATATCCAGCCTGACAATGCGCTTTTCATTAAGCAGTTACAAGCTCTTGCCTTCGTCCCACCTCCTGATGTTTACGCATTATTTGGCGATCTGGTGCATTCCTTAAATGCAGAAACTGATGAAGTATTGGGTGATTTTTTAGTTTATTTTGAAAGCACATGGTTAGGAATAGTTCAACGAGGTAGGCGAAGATGACCAATGTTTGATGTCGAATTATGGTCAGTTTACACTCGAGTTCAAAATAATTTGCCGAGAACAAATAACTCGCTAGAAGGTTGGCATCAAGCCTTCAAGAGAAGAGTAGCGGTAACTCATCCTTCAGTGCCTAAACTGCTACAAAAACTTAGAAGCGAACAGGCATTTAATGAAATTTTGATTGAACAGGCGTCTATAGGAATGGACGTTTCCAAGCCTAACAAAAAGTATGACGCCATTAACGAAAGAATAAAATCCATTTTCAGTTCGTATAATAAAGAAGGATTGGCTTTCCTAAGAGCATTAGCTTACAATTTTTAAATCATCCTCTGATAGTTTTTTTTTATTTCTTAAATATCCCAATTATATATTTTAATATTAATTTATTAAAATAATTGTTTTACAATTAAAAAACCATCCTTTGATAGTGTTTTATTTCTTAAATATTCCAATTATATATTTTGATATTAATTTATTTATGTGCATTCGGCTTCATGTCCTTTCGGCGTCTTGGCTTCGGCTTCCTGACTTTCGGCGAAAGTACATTCGGCATCCCTTCCGCACACGTCTTCAACCAAATTGCGTGGGAGCAACTAATCTTGGTAAAACGGCGTAACTCCTATGAAAGAAAACAACCTAACATAATTTTTTCTTACAATGAACGATTGCCTCCTCGAAGAACCTCGAAATTCAACTACGGTTCTCAAGATTTTATAAATGTATTTTATATTAATGCTCGAAGTTTAAGATCTAAATTTGATGAGCTATTAAGTATTGTCCTCGGACAAAAATTTGAAGTTGTAGCAATTACTGAATACTGGTTAAATACATAGCGTAGATATTTTCTCGAAGAATATCATATCCCAGGTTATGAGATGTTTAACAATGATAGAATAGAAAGAAGGGGTGGTGGTACAGTATTATACATTCGGTCACACTTAAAACCTATAATTAAAAACATTACAGAAATTGATAATACAGTATAAATGCGACGTCGTTTGTTGAAATCAAAGACAACTCACGAAAGAACTTAATTATAGGTTTAGTATACAGGCCTCCCTCTCAGACTGTCGATAGTGATAATTGGCTTCGGGAACTAATTTTTGATGTAAGTAGCGAACATAATGCGATAATTATGGGAACTCTTAATTTACCTTGCAGGGATTGGGGTGGTCCTTTGCAGTTTAATTCCGGTCGCCAACTGCACGAGGGTTTGCTCGAAAGTTCACTTTTTCAAATGATCAAGGAACCCACTAGAGAACGCTATATATATATATATATTATATATATATACATTCAACTGCAAAGAACACGCAGTATAAATAACGTAAAGAACGACGCTTGTATAGGAGATATTCCGCGCAAGACGAGAAAGAGAAAAACGAACAAATGAAAAATGAAGTACCACCTGGGAATCGAACCCGGGATCTTCCGATTGCCGGTCAGACGCGATAACCACTACACCATGGACTCCACTCTTCCAAATGCCGTAATTCCTCTACATACTCGCAGAAACCAATGCCCCAAGGGGCACCTCCCGCTTGCCGTAACATTATATACATTCAACTGCAAAGAACACGCAGTATAAATAACGTAAAGAACGACGCTTGTATAGGAGATATTCCGCGCAAGACGAGAAAGAGAAAACAACAAATGAAAAAATGAAGTACCACCTGGGAATCGAACCCGGGATCTTCCGATTGCCGGTCAGACGCGATAACCACTACACCATGGACTCCACTCTTCCAAATGCCGTAATTCCTCTACATACTCGCAGAAACCAATGCCCCAAGGGGGCACCTCCCGCTTGCCGTAACATTATATACATTCAACTGCAAGAACACGCAGTATAAATAACGTAAAGAACGACGCTTGTATAGGAGATATTCCGCGCAAGACGAGAAAGAGAAAACAACAAATGAAAAAATGAAGTACCACCTGGGAATCGAACCCGGGATCTTCCGATTGCCGGTCAGACGCGATAACCACTACACCATGGACTCCACTCTTCCAAATGCCGTAATTCCTCTACATACTCGCAGAAACCAATGCCCCAAGGGGGCACCTCCCGCTTGCCGTAACATTATATACATTCAACTGCAAAGAACACGCAGTATAAATAACGTAAAGAACGACGCTTGTATAGGAGATATTCCGCGCAAGACGAGAAAGAGAAAACAACAAATGAAAAAATGAAGTACCACCTGGGAATCGAACCCGGGATCTTCCGATTGCCGGTCAGACGCGATAACCACTACACCATGGACTCCACTCTTCCAAATGCCGTAATTCCTCTACATACTCGCAGAAACCAATGCCCCAAGGGGGCACCTCCCGCTTGCCGTAACATTATATACATTCAACTGCAAAGAACACGCAGTATAAATAACGTAAAGAACGACGCTTGTATAGGAGATATTCCGCGCAAGACGAGAAAGAGAAAACAACAAATGAAAAAATGAAGTACCACCTGGAATCGAACCCGGGATCTTCCGATTGCCGGTCAGACGCGATAACCACTACACCATGGACTCCACTCTTCCAAATGCCGTAATTCCTCTACATACTCGCAGAAACCAATGCCCCAAGGGGGCACCTCCCGCTTGCCGTAACATTATATACATTCAACTGCAAAGAACACGCAGTATAAATAACGTAAAGAACGACGCTTGTATAGGAGATATTCCGCGCAAGACGAGAAAGAGAAAACAACAAATGAAAAAATGAAGTACCACCTGGGAATCGAACCCGGGATCTTCCGATTGCCGGTCAGACGCGATAACCACTACACCATGGACTCCACTCTTCCAAATGCCGTAATTCCTCTACATACTCGCAGAAACCAATGCCCCAAGGGGGCACCTCCCGCTTGCCGTAACATTATATACATTCAACTGCAAAGAACACGCAGTATAAATAACGTAAAGAACGACGCTTGTATAGGAGATATTCCGCGCAAGACGAGAAAGAGAAAACAACAAATGAAAAAATGAAGTGGTACTTCATTTTTTCATTTGTTGTTTTCTCTTTCTCGTCTTGCGCGGAATATCTCCTATACAAGCGTCGTTCTTTACGTTATTTATACTGCGTGTTCTTTGCAGTTGAATGTATATAATGTTACGGCAAGCGGGAGGTGCCCCCTTGGGGCATTGGTTTCTGCGAGTATGTAGAGGAATTACGGCATTTGGAAGAGTGGAGTCCATGGTGTAGTGGTTATCGCGTCTGACCGGCAATCGGAAGATCCCGGGTTCGATTCCCAGGTGGTACTTCATTTTTTCATTTGTTGTTTTCTCTTTCTCGTCTTGCGCGGAATATCTCCTATACAAGCGTCGTTCTTTACGTTATTTATACTGCGTGTTCTTTGCAGTTGAATGTATATAATGTTACGGCAAGCGGGAGGTGCCCCCTTGGGGCATTGGTTTCTGCGAGTATGTAGAGGAATTACGGCATTTGGAAGAGTGGAGTCCATGGTGTAGTGGTTATCGCGTCTGACCGGCAATCGGAAGATCCCGGGTTCGATTCCCAGGTGGTACTTCATTTTTCATTTGTTGTTTTCTCTTTCTCGTCTTGCGCGGAATATCTCCTATACAAGCGTCGTTCTTTACGTTATTTATACTGCGTGTTCTTTGCAGTTGAATGTATATAATGTTACGGCAAGCGGGAGGTGCCCCCTTGGGGCATTGGTTTCTGCGAGTATGTAGAGGAATTACGGCATTTGGAAGAGTGGAGTCCATGGTGTAGTGGTTATCGCGTCTGACCGGCAATCGGAAGATCCCGGGTTCGATTCCCAGGTGGTACTTCATTTTTTCATTTGTTGTTTTCTCTTTCTCGTCTTGCGCGGAATATCTCCTATACAAGCGTCGTTCTTTACGTTATTTATACTGCGTGTTCTTTGCAGTTGAATGTATATAATGTTACGGCAAGCGGGAGGTGCCCCCTTGGGGCATTGGTTTCTGCGAGTATGTAGAGGAATTACGGCATTTGGAAGAGTGGAGTCCATGGTGTAGTGGTTATCGCGTCTGACCGGCAATCGGAAGATCCCGGGTTCGATTCCCAGGTGGTACTTCATTTTTTCATTTGTTGTTTTCTCTTTCTCGTCTTGCGCGGAATATCTCCTATACAAGCGTCGTTCTTTACGTTATTTATACTGCGTGTTCTTTGCAGTTGAATGTATATAATGTTACGGCAAGCGGGAGGTGCCCCCTTGGGGCATTGGTTTCTGCGAGTATGTAGAGGAATTACGGCATTTGGAAGAGTGGAGTCCATGGTGTAGTGGTTATCGCGTCTGACCGGCAATCGGAAGATCCCGGGTTCGATTCCCAGGTGGTACTTCATTTTTTCATTTGTTGTTTTCTCTTTCTCGTCTTGCGCGGAATATCTCCTATACAAGCGTCGTTCTTTACGTTATTTATACTGCGTGTTCTTTGCAGTTGAATGTATATAATGTTACGGCAAGCGGGAGGTGCCCCCTTGGGGCATTGGTTTCTGCGAGTATGTAGAGGAATTACGGCATTTGGAAGAGTGGAGTCCATGGTGTAGTGGTTATCGCGTCTGACCGGCAATCGGAAGATCCCGGGTTCGATTCCAGGTGGTACTTCATTTTTTCATTTGTTGTTTTCTCTTTCTCGTCTTGCGCGGAATATCTCCTATACAAGCGTCGTTCTTTACGTTATTTATACTGCGTGTTCTTTGCAGTTGAATGTATATAATGTTACGGCAAGCGGGAGGTGCCCCCTTGGGGCATTGGTTTCTGCGAGTATGTAGAGGAATTACGGCATTTGGAAGAGTGGAGTCCATGGTGTAGTGGTTATCGCGTCTGACCGGCAATCGGAAGATCCCGGGTTCGATTCCCAGGTGGTACTTCATTTTTTCATTTGTTGTTTTCTCTTTCTCGTCTTGCGCGGAATATCTCCTATACAAGCGTCGTTCTTTACGTTATTTATACTGCGTGTTCTTTGCAGTTGAATGTATATAATGTTACGGCAAGCGGGAGGTGCCCCCTTGGGGCATTGGTTTCTGCGAGTATGTAGAGGAATTACGGCATTTGGAAGAGTGGAGTCCATGGTGTAGTGGTTATCGCGTCTGACCGGCAATCGGAAGATCCCGGGTTCGATTCCCAGGTGGTACTTCATTTTTTCATTTGTTGTTTTCTCTTTCTCGTCTTGCGCGGAATATCTCCTATACAAGCGTCGTTCTTTACGATATATATATATATATATATATACATATATATATAATATATATATATAGCGTTCTCTAGTGGGTTCCTTGATCATTTGAAAAAAAAGTTCACTTTTTCAAATGATGAAGGAACCCACTAGAGAACGCTATATATATTATATATATATATATATATATATATAGCGTTCTCTAGTGGGTTCCTTGATCATTTGAAAAAGTGAACTTTCGAGCAAACCCTCGTGCAGTTGGCGACCGGAATTAAACTGCAAAGGACCACCCCAATCCCTGCAAGGTAAATTAAGAGTTCCCATAATTATCGCATTATGTTCGCTACTTACATCAAAAATTAGTTCCCGAAGCCAATTATCACTATCGACAGTCTGAGAGGGAGGCCTGTATACTAAACCTATAATGAAATCTGTTATCATAAAATATTAAAATTATAACGATTTAAACATACAAACTTGTATAAACGGTATGCTTGAGTTTGTAAATGCCTGAGATTTGTACAGTTTGTTTGACTCCTCCTCAGCACTTCCCACTCACTAAATGTGTGTTATAAAAGCTGGTCCGTTGTTCGTTCCTCCGCTGGTTCCCATACATTTATAATATTAATTGATAATATCTTAATTGATAATATCTTTGTACGAGACTACTTCTCCACCAGTGATCATAGAGAGACAGATAACATTTGAAATTAAAATTAATGTCCATAATTCGGAGAGTCTGGAATTAGACCGAGTCGAAAAAGTTAATTTCTGAATTTCGAAATGTAATAGTTGGGAAAAGTTGTTCCACAATATAGGTAATCTATATGCAAAATATTTTTTATATCGGAATTCATTAAGAGGTGGCACCTGCCCCATCAATATTTCCTCATTCTACGCACGGAGTACGCAAGTCCCTACATGCGAATATTGCATGTTGAGACTTATTTAAAGTGCAATAGTGTTAGCTTTATCCCAGAAATGACTGAAATAGACATGTTTTCTGATAAACAATTAATTGACATTGTTTCAAGTGTTGTTGTTGTTGGTGTTGTTTCATAATTCAAGTGTTGAAAAGTTACTAAAATGGCACACGCCACAAGAAGTACATTAACCCATGATATATTTGGCGTTTTAAAAAAAATTGGTGCCAAGGAACTTCCCACAAAGTGGGATGCTGAAAGACACTTATTATTTCTTAAAATTCAAAAGTCAAAAGTTGCAGTCAAAGAAATGGAAAAAGAACTTGGATCAGTACTCCAATGACTTTGGGAAAAGGCTTCAATATCTTGTGTTCAGTTGACAAGAATTTTGAAGTTGATCTCAACCAACCATTTAAAATACAAAATTCTTGTAAAATAAACAAGGACAAAGATTGTTACGATGAGCAGCTTCAAAACTATAAAACTACAATGCAAAATGAAATGTTTGATATTTCATGCTGTAAATGAAAGAGCTTTGGAGACTGCTCTTGTCCAAAGAAAAGTATCTGTAAATGAAAGGCAGATCCTATTTGACCAAAGACGAAACAGACAAATGTACAGTTGCGCTCATAATTATTAGGACACTCTTGAGAACAGATAGCGACACTTGGCATATATTTGTTGTGTGTAGTACAAACGGTTGTAACATTTTATGAATGAATCTCGGTTTAGCGCTGATTGGTTGATTCATTGCCAAATGTCTTTAGAACATAATTATTTCCATTCATCACTCTGGTTTACATATTACTAAGGAAACATAAATGAATAATTAAATATAAATTCAAGAAGGGGATATATATTAACAATGATGTGAATAAGAAATGGTCTTGTAAAAACTAAAAAAAAACCTACAGACGTGATGACAGTGTTCATGGTATTGGCAAGCCTGTCATCCTGAACGAACAGAGACGTTGGTAGCCATTAATGCGCCCTGAGCAAATTCCAAATTGATTAATTTATTTATTTGTTTATTTACATTTAACATTGAACATAGATTCAGATATTATTTTGTTATAACAAAGATAGAGCAAAAACTGGATACATATATAAATACATATATAGGCGGTTTATGAATGAAAAAACAATGTTTTGATGCATATTAAATTTTAATTACTTTTGGAGCTGATTGATATTTACCGACGAAAAGACCTTTTCCTCCGCATCCCATGGCCGTCTTCATTGTTGGAGGAGGAATAATACTCGATATACTGAAGAGAACATCTATGAGGAAGCACGTAGCGGTCATGTCAACTGTAACATATGGGGATGGATTTATCTGTATGGTGGAGGAAAGCTCACCAAAATAGAAGGGATGTTTACTGCAGACCAGTATATAGAAATTTTCGAAGAGATTATGCTTCCTTCTGTGCGTGCATATGCTCTGCCATTTCCTGAGCGAATCATTTTTATGCATGACAGGTCCCCAATTCACATAGCACGAATCGTCATACGCTGGTTCTCTGAGCAAAGAAATATCGACCTTCTGGATTTGCCAAGTAAGGGTTGTGATATGAATCCCATCGAGAATATATGGACCAATATTGTAAATGTATGGGAACCAGTAGAGGAACGAACAACGGACCAACTTTTACAACTCACATTTAGTGAGTGGGAGGTGCTGAGGAGGAATCAACAGCTGGAAAAATCATGTTGCTTCTGAACCACATCGACTGCAGGAAGTCATAGACAACAACGGTGGCTGAACAAGATATTAAATTTGTTGTGTTCTCTCAAATACAATGGTAATTATGAATGTGTAACACCTTTACAAAATTGTCAAATATCAGTGTTTAAATGGCTCTATGTTTATTGATGTGCATCACTGCAATATTTTTATTTTCTGTAATTTTCTCCTTTGAGGTGAGAGACCGCCCAGAGTTACAGCTGCAGTGGTTCAACATTTAAGTTGTAACATGGAACTTATTAATACAAAACAATTATATGCATTTATGATACTGCCTCAATACAAAACATTCTTCGTTTCTAAATAATATTTTTCTCAGTGACTGTTTATTACTATATCAGTGTTGCTGATCTAGAAATAGCATTTGCTCCGGATAAAACAATGCCATACCAGTAGTATCCATTCAGCTATCGCCCATTTGCCAATTGGAAGATATTCTAAGCAGTGCAGTGACGTATGAAACCTACAGATACCCATTAATCTGGTAATGTTATAATGTTATTAAAATTTAATATGCATCAAAACATTGTTTTTTCATTCATAGACCGCCTATATATATATATATATATATATATATATATATATATATATATATATATATATATATATATATATATATATATATATATATAGCCGGTTTTTGCTCTGTCTTTGTTATAACAAAATAATATCTAAATCTATGTTAAATGTAAATAAATAAATAAATAAATGAATCAATTTGGAATTTACTCAGGGCGCAATAATGGCTACCAACGTCTCTGTTCGTTCAGGATGACAGGCTTGCCAATACCATGAACGCTGTCATCACGTCTGAAGGTTTTTTTTTAGTTTTTACAAGACCACTTCTTATTCACATCATTGTTAATATATATCTCCTTCTTGAATTTATATTTAATTATTCATTTATGTTTCCTTAGTAATATGTAAACCAGAGTGATGAATGGAAATAATTATGTTCTAAAGACATTTGGCAATGAATCAACCAATCAGCGCTAAAGCCGAGATTCATTCATAAAATGTTACAACCGTTTGTAGTATACACAACGAATGTCTTAAGAATTATGAGCGCAACTGTACATAGGAAAGATAGATGAAAATGCGACAGAAGTCTTGGAAAAACATGTAAAGGGAAACAGGCAAAAATATAACTACTATGAAGTGGAATGTCTTAAGTCTATTTGTCAGTTTAGTCAGAGAAGGTTGGAAGCTAGTCATGATAATGATAATGAAGAAAGTATTGTCAGTGATGATGAGGAACATGAACCTTATTATGGTGCTATACTAAAGAAGAAAAAAGAAACAAAGATGCCAAAACTAAAAGTCAATTGTGACCTAATCACGAGAGAAGCTGATCGATTTGGTATAAGTGTAGAGGTGCAGCTTCAATTGCAACTTCAACCCTTGTAAGTGCTGGACTTGTTACACCAGAAAACATGAATTTAGTGATATATAAGTAAAACATTAGACTTGCCAGAGAATCATCCAAGAAAAGCCTTCAAAGCAAAGAAAAAGAAGAGATAACTGCATTCTGTTCTGATGGAAAAAAAGACAAGACTTTGGCATTGGAGGAAAGAAAGATGAAAATGGTCGTGTCCATTCATCAAGTAACCAAAATTGAGAAGCACATTTCAATAGTAAAAGAACCAGATTCGGAATACAATGATCACCTAACTCCTGAAGGGGGAACAGCAGCAGCTATTGCTCACAGCTTAATGAATGTGGCTTGAAAACTGAGAAACTTGTAGTTATAGACGCAGATGGCACAGCCGTGAACACAGGTTCAAAGGGAGGAGCAATAAAACTGATCGAGGATTTTCTTGGCCATCCTTTAAAGTAGTTCATGTGTTTGTCACATTTTAACGAACTTCCATTTCATCACGTATTGAAACACTTGGATGGCGAAACTTCAGGCCTCTATGCATTCAAAGGTGAGATTGTGAAGAAAATCAGAGAATCAGTTAGTAAACTCTCTGTGATAAATTTTGAAACAATCCTAGTAGAAGATGCCAGAATGTATTATGAGGCTTATTCAAACCTAGATTTAAGTAAGGACCAAAGATATCTTCTGCCTATTTGGTATGCAGTTTCAAATGGAAAGTTTCCTGCGCCTTTCTCGCGGTTGATCCAGGTCCACTTGTACACTCAAAGTGGCTGACGGCAGGCGCTCGAGTTTTGAGACTATTGTGCTTTGACTTCACCTACCAGTCTATGAACGACTTAGCAAAGTATTTGATGACTGTATATATTCTCACCTGGTTTGAGATAAAGAAAAAGTCGTCTTGTGTCGATGGCCCAAATCATATACTCCACGTTATTACCAAAGTCAAATACATGAAAGAATGCTTTGGGGCCTACGAAGCTGCCACTCAAGCCATACAAACAAATGCTTTCTTTGCCCATCCGGAAAATTTGCTTCTGAGTATGACACTTCATGAAAACACTGAAGTTAGAAGAGAAGCTGTCACTAAAATTCTAGAAGCAAGGAACAACTTTTTACCCCCAATAAAGAGGGCAGTTCAAAGTACCTGAAATAAATTTTGAAGCAGTTCATTATTCCCAAATGATAAACTGGAATGCACTAGACATTGCAGAACCACCAGTTCTAAAACATTTGACAGGTAGAGAAATACTAAACATGATTGAGAGTCCTGAAGGTATGGAAAAGTTGCATCCAAAGTATCCCTGCCATAATCAGTCCGTCGAGCGCACAGTTAAGTTAGTAAATGAAGCATCTGCAAACGTGTATGGTTACCTTACTATAAGAAACATCCTAAACTGAAGGGAAAATCATGCCTCAATTTGAGTCCAAAAAGAATTTCAAAATATTGTAAAACTAGCCCATCATTAAGTAAGGGTGGTTGGGATGGGCTAGGTGTGGTACTTGACTTGCAGCCACTTTCTCGTGGTGAGTTCTGGGTAGCACACACACTAGCGAAGAGCTGCAAATTTAAGTCCCAGGCGCCACCTCCTACTGAAATGATAGAAAGCTAAGATTTTGGAGTTTTATTACCTTTATATAGAAGCAACATTTCCGCACTATTACGAATAGAAAATCGCAACCTAAAATTGCTATGCCATTTTCGACCAGGTTTACCTGGAATACGTTTTGAATTTTAAAAGAGCTAAGTTTTCGTGACATGAAACTGCAACTTTCGACCCATAATTGGGATGAAACTCTATTGCACGATGATATTAATGGCATATGGACTTCTTTTTACAATTATTTGAAACGTTTAGAATCGAGTAATATCCCATTACGTAAAAAGCGACTGGCGAAATGGCTAAATGATGGAATGCTGAAATTAAAAGTAGCTTAACGTTAAAAAGGAACGCTAAATGGTGGAATGCTGAAATTAAAAGTAGCTTAATGTTAAAAAGGAACGCGTATTTTAAATTTAAAGAATAAAATAATTTGTTCGATGAAAATGCTTACAAGCTATTGAGAAGGCGAAGTAATAAAACTTATCAGAAAAAGTAAGCGCAACTATGAGCTTTATATAGTGAACCAGGTTAAATCGATCCGAAAGAATTCTATAATTATGTTAGGAATAAAAAGGTAGCTTCGCAGACTATTGGTCCACTCATAGGCGAAAACACTGAAAAAATTTACGATGACTTACAAATGACAGAAGTTTTAAATAAATTCTTCTCTTTCGTATTTATTAACGAAAATATGAACATCCCCTTCCCGTAATCATGCTCAGAGATGATCAGTTAAAGCTTCACGATTTTACCATTAGTGAAAGCGAAGTGTTCTCAGCCAGAGGTAAAATTAATCTTAATTAAACTCCCAGTCCAGAAAAGCTCTACCTTAGAGTACTTAAAGAAGTGAACTGCGCAATAGTTCCTCCTCTCACATATACAGTTAATAATAGTATAGTTAATATATAGTATAGTTAATAATAAATCGTTACAGTCTGGAGAAGTTCCGCTCGATTGGAAACTTGCAAACATTTACACCAATATTTAAAAAGGGGACAAATCGCTTCCAGAAAATTATCGTCCCATCAGCCTGACTTCAGTAGTTGGTAAACTTATGGAGAAGATCGTTCAGGACAAAATAGTCAATCACTTATAAATTAACAAATTAATCAAAGATTCTCAACACGACTTTCGACGTAAGCGTTCTTGTCTTACTAATTTGCTCGACTTCTTTAATGATATTGTAAATATAAAATAAGTGATATTGTAAGTGATAAAGTGCCACATAGAAGATTATTAGCTGAACTTCAAACTTCATTCTCACGGAATTGATGGTAATGTTCTCAAATGGATCGAAAATTGGCTTAGTGGACGTAAACAAAGAGTGGTCATTAATGGCAAAGCGTCTAACTGGAAAAGTGTAACTAGCGGAGTGCCTCAGGGATCAGTTCTGGGACCAGTTCTTTTTATTATTTATATCAATGACATCGACACAGGACTTAACAGTATAATTTCAAAATTTGAGGATGATACCAAACTAGGGAGACAAACAAATTCAGAGGCAGAACGTTTGCAGATTCAAGAAGATAATAAATTACTCGAGTGGGCGGAAATTTGGCAAATGAACTTTAATATAGATAAATGTAAAACGTTGAAAATCGGTAGAAACAATGTTAAAGAAAAGTATTTTATGCGCGACAAGGCACTAACAAGTGCTACGGAAGAGAAGATTTAGGTATTATTGTTGCCGACACTCTTAAACCGAGTAAGTAATGTATCGAAGTGGTCAGAAAAGCAAATAGAATCTCAGGATTTATTGGTAGATCGTTTGATTTTAAGTCGGAGAAAACAGTGCTTACATTGTATAATTCCTCATCATCGAGGCAGGCTCTCCCTCTCTCCGATGATCTCGCACGTTTAGACCAGCGTCCAACTGTGCTTCGAATGTTCTGTACAAGAAATGCTTCTTAATGTAACCTGGTATCTTATTGCAATTTCTTTTCGACGTCGATGTGGCGTTTGGAAAACTTGAGAGAGATCGAGAGGGAGAGGAATAATATGTTTTATATCATAGCACATCTTAATTGGCTACAATAAAGCAGATAAATAAGTGCATATTTAAAAGTAAATAAATAATTAAACATATATTATGAATACATGAAAATTTTATAAGTATTTCATCTCGAAATAGATGAATATAATAGTCTCCTTTGATAAAGAAAAATTATTTAACTAAAATTAAAGTAACAAGTTTTTTTCCTATTTTTCAATAAAAATATTTATCAACAAATTCTTCTTTTGGACTAAATCTTTATTAGCGTGTTTCAATTCGTCCACAGCGATTCGATTTTTGGGTGTCAGTAATAAACTGAAACTTAAATGTTATGCCATATTCCTCAAATAATATTTTAGGTATACAGTTTTTTTAATAGCAATTACGTTAATGGGTATGAAATAAAAATAATAATAATAATAATATGATCGGGCTGATTCGTGGTTCTAGGTGTCGCCCTTGCGACACGATATCCCCTAGAGGCTACCTCACCTTCAATTGTACCTCATAAAGGTTCATGAAGTCTCCCCTCAACCTAACCTTAGGTTAGGTTAGGTCAACCTAACCCTCTCATACTCCATCAAGTACACCTCATAAAAGGACCTGATGACCGGGTGACGTCATCATGCCAAACGTTTCTCTAAATGTAGCTCATAAATGGACATGAGGAACTCCAGGGGAAAATTCTTAAATTGATCCATTTCTGTGTACCTGGATGCGTCTATACTAGTGTTCCAATGAACTATCACCTGAATGGGTTAGAGAACAAATTTACAGTCATTAATATTACATCAGGAGTTTGTTGATAAGTTGTAAATCATAAGTAAATGTTTTGAATTTAATCAAAATTTTTTATAATTATTAACAAAACTTGCTAGACGACACGTCTACAAAGGATTTCACACAAACCAGCGGAATGGATGTGACTGCGATATTTCCTTCATTATTTGGAAAGACTTCGCAAGCAGATACTAAAAGAATCATAAGTGACTGAAAACTGCATGGAAAGTGTAGGCGTGCGATAATTGTGGGAGGCAATAAAATTAATATAGTAGGTTTATATCCTCCTCCTAAAGGAAGCGCCTTACAATTTATTGACCATCTCGATTCAGTATATAATAACAGCTTCAAGGATACTAAAATTGAATTTTGCTGTATATATGAATACAGACCTCTTGAGACTTAGTGAAATAATATACACCAAAACAATTAAATACAATTTAATAAGCCGGCTTTGTTTTTGTATAAATAAAGCCACCAGAATTAATCTTACTCCAGAAATTCTGTTAAAAATAATCTTTGAGTAAAAAAATTATTTATCTACTTAAAATTTTAAATGCAAATACAAATTTTTTTCATCCTAAAAATATATATTTTTAAACCAGAACCTGGACATTATTTTAATAGGAAAATAGTTTCTTTAATTAATGAATTTCATATAAAACAAATTTTTGAAAATTTAACCCTTTGTGGACGACTACTACGAAATGTTAAGGTTTTAAAAAAGCATATTTATAACATGACCCGACACAAAATTCGGTTTATGGACGGTTAATATTAGTCGCTTTAATTTTTCAAACAAAAGTATTGTTTTATTTTCTTCTGAATAAAAATGTATTTAATAAAAGTGTAATTTAGATAAAAACTCTAAATACCCAATTTGTCAAACACATCTATAACTCCGAGTGGTGCAGCGAGAAGAATATACATTGCCTGATGGATATCTCGGGACGAGTGGTTTGAATCCTGTAAGAGTATAAAAATATATACTGTATATATTTATTTCTGGAGGGGAGACCGGGGCTAACTGATTCAAGTTTAATTTTAGCGCCGCCTGATTTTGTACGAGACTGAGACTCAGGTAGAGGTGGAAAGAGTACCAAAACGAGTACCAAAACGAGTACCAGTACGATTAAGAGTACCGTATTTTTTGAGTGGTCGAGTACGGTTTTTTTAGTGTTCGAGTACGAGTACGCGTGTAAGAGTGTGGTTTCAAAATTTAACTGGTGCTTGGCTACAACTTGTAGCCAATCAGTTAAAGTGCTTGGTTAAAGTGCTTGGCTACAAGTTGTAGCCAAGCACCAGTTAAATTTTGAAACCACACTCTTACACGCGTACTCGTACTCGAACACTAAAAAAACCGTACTCGACCACTCAAAAAATACGGTACTCTTAATCGTACTGGTACTCGTTTTGGTACTCTTTCCACCTCTAACTGAGAGTACCTTTAATGTATGTTTCATTCGCGCTTGTTTTACCTAATGTAGAATGGCTTGCGTCTGCGCACTAGCTTCCAGGCATTGTGCGTTTGATTGTCTTGCTGTCTGTAATGTAAATTTCTTTGGCTATTATTTATTTGTATTTGTGAATTATGTAAGGGGGGGGGGGTGTTTAAACGAAAATTTTTTTTACTAAAAAAAGTGCACATTTATTGACTGTATATGGAGTAAGATGAAACAAAACGTTAACTTAGGTCTATTTATTGCTAATATCTGCGACGACAGCCTTTGTTTCGCAGCTTTTTTTCATTCGCGCAAAACACTCAACTAACCAGCAACTGATTGATGATCAATTGATCAAAAAGACAAATTGTATGAAAATGTAAAAGAAAAAGGATTTTTTACTGAAGTACAAAAAAACTCGGAAAACTAAATAAAAAGTGAAACAATAGATTGTATTCGAATACATTTCATAAGGCAAATGATAACTCAATACAGACACGGAACTTAACAAACAAAACATTAAAATAAAACATCAAAAAGAGGACACCTTTCCACAGAAACTTAAAATAAATAATAATTATGTTAATGATTCAACAACCATAGCAAATAAACTTAACAAACGCTTCTCAAAAGTAGGGAAATGGGTAGCGGAAAATGTCCCCCCCCCCCTAATTCTTTCGGAAATTTCATGGGGGAAGAAAACTCACAAATCTTCCCTTTTCTTTCACTAACCTCAACTGATGTAAAGACAGCGATAAACAGGCATACAGCCAAAAATTTCACCATAGACTCCACACCAAACAAGGTATATAAATCATGTGATAACATTTCTGAACTACCGTCCGCCCTGTATAATTATTCTCTCTAGACGGGAAACTATACTGATCTTTTAAAATTAGCCGTATTTGCCGTTTTTAAAAGTGATTCTCTAGAATTCCTATCTATTTTGCTGACCATGAGAAAACTCTTTGCGAAAATTATGTATAGGCAAATAATGTTTTCTCACCGAGGGAAATACACTATACTATCCCCTCATCATTTTGGGTTTAAGTAATATGCACTTATTGCATTAAATGAGGAACTCTAAAAATTTAATAAAAAGTGTCATTTGCAAATTTCTTGTAAAGGCCTCTCTAAAACTGTTCCCTCAAGAGATCATTAAATCTTAAATGGTTAGCTATGAAGTGTGAGGCGTGTTATTATACTGGTTGAAGTTCTACTTAAATAATAAAAAACAATATGTCAGTATAAACGGACATGGGTCTTGACGTTCAATCATTCACGCAATCTCTCAATGACCTCATATACTATATGATCTTAACGAATAAAATCGGAATACTGGGGGTAATCTTAGATGAAAACCACCTTCAAAGAGCATGTCAAAAACATATTTGTAATAAAATTTCTCTTCCATTACATAAACTACCACGTTCTTGATTTTGGCTCTCTCCTTCTTATATAGGGCGGGCATTTATGCGGGCGCTCGCCCTTGTCCCGTCCTTCCTGCGTAAAAAATATATATATTGTTTAATCTTAATTACACTCTGCACACGCTTATATTTTATATAACATAACAGTCTGGAAAAGAAAAAAACCAATGTATTGAATAAAAAAGATTGTCAGGTGATAAAACCAGCCAAAACCCACACCCCACACCTAACACAGGAGCTAACAACCCACACCTAATCTTTATAAAATATTTTAAGATCAGCAGATCATATAATATTTTATAAAATAGCTCCTGTGTTAATTACGTAAAATATCATACATCGAACATCGTACTAACCTATACAAGGAATCTAAGGCATGATTATTATTATTCCAAAAACTAACTTTACAATTCAAATATGGAGATTCCCTCAACATGAAGTTGATGTTTCGAGTAATTTGGGAACAAATTTAAGTGAACTTTTATAAACATTTTTGTAGTTAGCTAAAAAATAAAATTTTAGATGGCTACTACCTACTTTTCCATCACCCTCTCCTTCAAGTTCTATTTCCATCATCTCTCCTAAAACCTATAGAGAAAATAACTTTGATATATGAATTGCTGCTTTCTTTAACTAAAAACTACATTAATTAAACAAATTTATGAGGTTGTTCCGTATTTATGCATTTACTTCAAATAACCTATAAATAACCAGTAATATTCACTGTTAATTAACAAATCTGTTAAAAAGCGAATCCAATTTATTGTAGATATCACTCATAACCTGATTTTACGCAAATTGTGTTTAATGAAAGCAATTAATTGTTGGCATGAAGAAAATTAATTTTTGTCTCAAATTTGGTATTTTTTAAAGTATAGTAGGTACTTTCCTGTTATCCCAACCCCAGACGTTTTGTCAAATTCGTACGCCACTTGCCAAATTGCCAAATTTCATTGCCAATTTTTTTTTAAATGTTAAGTAACTAACCAAACCTAACCAGGGGTTGGGTTAGGTTAGGTTAGGTTAGTTACTTAAAGTTTAAAAAAAAAAATTGACAATGAAACGGCAATCTGGCAAGTGGCGTCCGAACCTGGCAAAAAGTCTGGGGTCCGGGATAACAGGAAAGTACCTATAGTTTTTGAAACAGTATGTACTTATTGCAATGTATTTTATATTCTCTGTACTTATCTTCTGAGGAATAAAAAAAATTAATTTGAATTTGAATTTTGTGGAAAGTTGTGTTTCTCGAAGGAACAACGAATTCAATAACCATAATAAAAAAGTGAAAGTGTCGCATAATTCTCTTTTCCAGCCAGTTATAAATTATTTTGGGGTTTTTAAATTTCACTCTGCTTTCCAGATATTTTTGAGAGGGGGACGAACTTCTCCAACTACACCATTTGTGTGATATTTTTCATTACTAATTACGAGCGCGTAAACTTCATATCCCAGTTAACTAACTTTAAATAGAAATTATTTTAATATTAATAGTTTTATGCGAATGTTTAGTGTAACACTTGGGCATTCATTTTGACAAAGCGTGAGTGCTATTATTTAAATTTCGAAGGATTTTGAAGAATTTTAACATTTCGAATTCTTGAATAACAACAAAACTGTTTTTCTCCTAAAGTTTTACACTTTCAGTTGTATTGTGTGGAACTGTGTAAAAATGTTTAGCGGCCTTTCCTCAGCGTCTCAGCATATATTGTTGCATCGATTTCTCTCCGAGTCATCTTTGGCCCAAATCATTCACATTCACATCAATTGATGATATGTTAAAATTTCTAAGATTAATGATTAGAAGGTTTGAAGGTTTGAATTGTTCAGGGATCGACCTTGCGTCCAATTCATGACAAGAGAAAAATTTTTGAGAATGAATTTGAGGGCCTTAGAAAGGATCAAAAACTTTAACGAAGATTCACCGTTTATATATAAAAATATTTAATATAAAATTCGATCCCCTACTGTTTATATAACCTTTGGTTAGCTTCCGCCCGAATTGTTCATTCTGACGAAGATCAAGCTTTTCACTCCACCTTAGACCTACAGTTTAACGTGGAATCCGAACCACGCCCCACCAGCATCCCAGCCTCTTAACCACTAAGCCACCCAGGGTACCTATTTATCTACCAACCACTTTCTTTATTGTGTGGAAGGATGAACAGCTGGGTTTTGCTGCGCGCCGGCTGCCGTCACCGGGTCTCGATCTTGGGGCCGATGGATTCGTAGTCAGCGACGCTAACTACTACACCAGCGAGGCGCATATATATATATATATATATATATATATATATAGAGAGAGAGAGAGAGAGAGAGAGAGAGAGAGAGAGAGCAGACAAAGAAATCCTTTCTTCTTCGCCGTCTGCAGACATCTTAGAATCATCAGGAAGCTAAAAACACACGTGGTGTTCAAGGAAACAGAAAGAAAAGGACGCTTGTGTTTTCCCAAAAAGGCCAGCGAAAAGTTAGCGTCTTACGAGCCTATATAAGGCAGAATTCACTGGCATTCGCCCTCACTCCGCTCGTTACGTCCCCTCGTGATTCTACTCTCTCCACTCAACGTCATCACCGACCTTAGCCGGCATCAGTCCAAGTCACACTTCAACCATATACAAGAACGAAGCAACACTTGAGGCGACTCTACAATTCCTTCCTGCGAGAAAGAACATCACTGCTGTAGGCGTTCCGTTGGCCTCTTACCAGTTCTCGACCGGCTGTCAACTTTCATCCTCAAGGACGCCAGCAAACCTCACCATGCTACAGAAGCACCTTTCGAGGCCCAGGTCTGTAAACCTCTTATTAAGCCACAAGCCACCAAACCATTTCGCTTCACTCATCCTCCACCACAATTCGATCGGCGCCCGTTCAACAAGTAGTTTCAACAGGCCCCTATCGTCTTCAAGGTCATCCTCGACGGGTGAAACGCAATACGGTCAACCTCACCTAGGCATTCAGTCTCCAAGGTCATTACTGCCCAAATATCGGTCAACCCATCAAGTAGGTCTTCAAGCTCCAGAGTTCCATCATTTGCGGTAAGCTCCTTTTGACTCGTCTTAAGCAATCCACACGAAGCCTACACAGTGTAATCGTGCATCTCGTTTAGGCTATATCCAAATGTACGCAAACTACCTGGAAAATTAACTCTCTTTAAGACTGCAGTAGGTCTATTTCAAGTGTCGTACCAATATCGTTGTATCACCCTGTTGTTGTGATCACCTGTATAATTTACTTATCGTGCATCCTACTGTTTATATGTTCTTTTATGCATTTCATTTTTGACGGTCTAATCCATTTACTATACCAACCGTACGTGCATTATTTCAGTTGTCAATAGGCTTTCATTCCAACCGTACGTGCATTATTTCAGCTGTCAATAGGCTTACATTATTTATTCTGTGTTCACTTTTGAATATCGCATTAGCCTATCTCAATTAGTGTATTATTTAATTTATTTACTGTACCTAACGTACGTACATTAATTCTCTTATCAATAGGTTTCATTATTTATTTCTGGGTTCACTCGGCATATCATTAGCCTTCCTAAATTAGTGTTTATCATCATTGTAATTACTCAACAATTAGTCTGTATAACCATTTTTCTTATTGCTAATACTCAGTCATATTTAGCATAGTACAAATGTCGTTATATAATTGTTAATTACTATAAATGCCATTATTGAATTGTTAATTACTGTGAACAAATAAGTGAATTATTTTCCGAATTAAACACAAAACAACAAGGTAGTTTCTATCTCCTTATTAAACATTAATTGGTCTACAAGACCTGGTGACCCTCTAATTACACTGGGGAACAAATTTTTTTTTTTTTGTTTCTTGGACGTGAACAGGTCGGTCTTATAGGATTTTTTCCGCTGATTCCGAATATAGCCGTAGAATTTCTCTATCACCCAAGGTTACTGAGAAATTTGTATTTTAATATTTATTCAAAAAGTGTATAGAAGTTAGTCAAAATACGTCATAAAAATTATATTAGTGGCAGATTGGCATTTAAAATATTCTTCTTAAAACTTCTTTGTCACTGATTTTCTCTTGTAGTTTTCATTAGGAGCTTCTCGCATCAATGTCCAGCAGTAATCAGCTAACATTGCCGGATCCCACCTCCCTTGGTAGCGTTTCTCCATAGTAGCTATATCTTGGTGGAACCTTTCTCCATGCTCATCGCTTACGTCGCCGAGGTTTTCAGGGAAGAAATCTAAATGGGAGTGCAAGAAATGGATTTTTAGTGACATATTACATCCGAATAACCTATATGCTTCAATCATGTCCTGCACTATTTTTTCATAGTTAGAGGCTTTGATGTTCCCTAAAAAATTTGTGACAACATTCTTCATGGCCTCCCATGCCACTTTTTCTTTTCCTCTCAAGGCATCATCAAACTTTTGATCTTTCATGAGCTCTCTGATTTGGGGGCCAACAAAGATCCCTTCTTTATCTTTGCATCGCTAAGTCGTGAAAACTTTTTCTTCAAATATTTGAATGCTCATCTTCCTTGTTCATTGCTTTGACAAAATTTTTCATGATGCCAAGTTGATGTGAAGTGGCGGTACGTATATTTTCTTGGGGTCAACTAAGGGTTCATGAGACACATTCTTCAGTCCTGGGATACATTTTTGACGAAGTGGCCAATCCTTTACAAAATAATCGAATCTCTGGCTCTGCTGTCCCATTCACAAAGGAAGCAGCAGAACTTCGTATAACCGAGCTGCATTCCCAGAAGAAGCGCGACGACTTTTAAATCCCCACATATATACCAACGAAACTGGTCATAATTAATCTGCTGAAGGATGAGTTTCATATTTTCGTAAGATTCCTTCATGTGGACAGCGTGCCTTACAGGAATGGAAGGGTATTTATTTCCATTGTGAAGTAGTACAACCTTGAGGCTTAGCTTCGAAGAGTCAATAAATAAACGCCAATCTTCAGATTTGTGCTCATGACCGAGAGCTAACAGCAGTCCATTTACATTATTACAGTAGCATAAACCACCTGACGAGGAGAAATACTGCATCAGATCTTTTTGGCGAGTGCGGAACGCCGATATGCTTGTATCTTTTGCCAGCAAATTCCATTCACGTAACCTGGAGCCCAATAATTCCGCTTTCTTTTTCGGAAGGTCCAAATCTCTCACGAGATCATTCAGCTTAACCTGCGTTATCATACGTGGTTTATTTGATTCAGGTTGCTGAAAGTCTGTATCTTTAGTGTCAGCAATTTCCATTGGTTCAACTTCAGACTCTTCATCCAGTGTCCATGACTTTGGGGGAGTTGGAATTGGGTTATCATCGTCATGTAGTACTGGTCTCATGGCAGATGCAAGATTTGGGTATTGAATTTTATGTTTATTTTTGGCAGAGAATCCTGAAACGTTAGTCATACAAAAATAGCAATCCGTTAGGTGATCCTTGGGCTCTCTCCAAATCATTGGTATGGCAAATGGCATAGATTTGCGGGTACCTTTAATCCAACCCCTAAGAGTGACGGCACAGGAAATGCATGAGATATGAGGTGCCCAGGATTTGTCTTGGTCGCCTACCTTACATCCAAAATAAAGTTCGTAAGCCTTCTTCACGAGTGGGGTCATCGTCTTCCTCTGTGCCATTATGGTCAGTTCTCCACATACGTAGCAAAATGTATCTCTGGGATTAATACAGTTTCGTTCATGCTGGCTGAAAATTATTGAAATCACGGAAAACTTTTTGGAATGAAAAACCAATTTTTTCTACTATGAAAAATTTTAAAATTTGAGCAAAACTTGAAAAAAATTTCTTTCTTTTTATTAAAAATCTGTTTGTTTAAATAGCTATTTTTTTAATGCAAAAAATACTATTAAATATAGTTAACCTGGAAAAAAAAAGAAAGTAAAATTAAATTAGTACACTTAATTTTAACTAATATTTTGGGAAAACTCTGAGTAAATGGAAATATTATTTTCTCGAAAACTGTGGGTGATAGAAACATTCTGAAACCATATTTAGAATCAGCATCAAAAGTTCTATAAGAAACACCAAATAGTTTTCAAGAAACAAAAATTATAGTAAGCCTAGCCACATCAAATCGGTGATCCGTAGGCCACTATTTTATATATATATATATATATATATATATAGTACAGGGTGGGCGGAAAGTAGCTCCCTAATTTAAATTACATATAAATTATGTATAAATTGTGATTGTATTGTTATATTGTTATGGTGTTTTCTCTAAAGTGGTACAATTGTAACGGTAATCTTTTTTTCTCTAAAGTGTTCTCTTTGTGTTCTCTAAAGTGGTACAATGTAACGTTCATTTTTTTTTCATTTCAGATTGAAGGGTAACATGGCTGAGCGTTTAACACTGCAGGAGCGTGCCCAGTTGGCGGCACGGTACGAAGCTTGGCAATCTGTCGTTCGAGTTCAAAGATGGTGGCGGGCCATTCACGGACCACGTGCCCAAGTGGACCCGAAAACAATCAAGAACTGCCACTCGAAGCTCATGACCACGGGGTCTGTGGCAAATGTTCGAAGATGTGGTCGCCCTTCGACATCCAGGGCCCAGGAGACGGTGCAGGCAGTTCAGGAAATGTTCGCACGGAGTCCACGAAAGTCAACTCGCCAGGCAGCTCGGGAAAGTGGACTCTCCCGCTACTCAGTGCGAACTGTGCTGAAGGAGGAGCTGAACTGGCGTGCGTGGAAGCCGCATTACTGCCAATCTCTCTCGGACGAGGACTGCGACATTCGCATGGAGTTCGGGGAAATCATGCTGGCTTGGCATGAAGACTGGCCCCATCTCTTCCGCAACATCCTCTGGAGCGACGAGGCGGTGTTCCACGTCGGAGGCTTTGTCAACCGCCACAATTGCCACTACTGGGCAGGAGAGGATCCCATGGTTACCGCTGAAAAACGGCAGAATCGGTTCAGTGTAACGGTGTGGTGTGGTATGACCTCAGATCAGGTTGTGGGCCCGTTCCTTCTGCGCAACACCATGAATGCTGAGCGGTACCTTGCTATGTTGCGAAACGAGGTCTGGCCGGTTGTCAGCACATGGGAGAACATCGACGATCTGATATTTATGCAAGATGGCGCCCCTCCGCACTTCGCTCTTGTTGTCCGTGAGTGGCTGGATGCCCACTTCCCTGGGCGTTGGATGGGTCGTCGTGGTCCACATCAATGGCCAGCCAGGAGCCCCGACTTGACACCGTGCGACTTCTTTCTTTGGGGGTGGGTAAAGGAAGAAGTCTACCGCACCAAACCGAGGACATTGGAAGAACTGGAGGACCGAATTCGGGAAGTCATGTCCTCCATCCCGTCCTCCTGGGCGGCTCCAGAAGTTGGTGGAAAGAGTTGGAGCCCACATTGAATTTTAGAGAAAACCTACCATGTATGCCTACCTTTTCATATTATTTCTTCTGAAATAAATGGATAATATACGTATTTTTTTACCAATCCAAAATAGGGAGCTACTTTCCGCCCACCCTGTACATATATATATATATATATACATATATATACAGTAAGTAAATTTCTTATACGGTGAGCAGATTTCGAAGAAAACTAATGAAAATTACAGATTTATTGAATATTTCTTTATGCTACTGGAAATTCTCCATTTACACTACTACTTGCATTGTATGTGCAGATAAAAAGTTACAAAGTACTCACATATGGTGCGACATTGATGTTAAAAAAACTGCTCGATATGTTTACCACGAACTTCTAAAGAAAAACATTTTTCAGTCTAGGACGAAACTCATCTATGGCTTTATTGATTACACTGCGTTCGCACTTATTAAGCAGATTACATTTTCTCTAATGTTTTCAAAAGTTTTCCCCCGATTTCAATGAAATTTGTAGCAAATAATCACTATATATAGAAGCAGTGATGGTATTCATTTCGATAAAATATTTTGATAATTAAAATAATTATCTCATTTTATTGAAAAGTATGTAAACTATTGTGTTCCGAATTATTAAGCAAGTATTCTATTTACGGATCTAATTGGTGAAAATGGGTAAGAAGAAGGATTTAACACTAACTGAGAAAAGAAAAATAGTCAAGTTACTCGCTGAAAATATAAAATCTATTGAAATTGCGAAGCAGTTTGGTAGAGCTTATCGAACTGTAAACAAGTTTGTAGGGGAGGGTACCAAACTGAGGCAGCGAAGTGATAAAGGAGCTATAAGAAAAGTGACAAGGCGGCAGATATCTGTAATCAAGCGCAAATTGCAAAGCATCCATTGTCCTCAAGTAAAGAGGTTTTTGAGCAGGCTAGCATACATAATGTACCAAGAACATCTCGATGCGGTACTCTTCAAACAATTGGCAAGACGTGTAAACCTACGATTCAGTCACCATTAACACCCAGGTACAAGAAGCAGCGTGTTGAATGGGCGCGTCAGTACGTGAAAACAGATTCTAATGCTGTATTGTTCACCGATGAATGAAAAGAAACCCTTGAGGGACTTGATGTTTGGTCAAGAAGATGGATTGCTGAGAGCCAATTTCTACAATCGAGATTAAGACGCCAACAAGGTGGAGGTAGTGTCATGTTTTGGGCAGGATTGACAGTGCCTGATGGTGTAAAAATGAATGCCCAGTCTTACACAAACTTTCTAAAAGAAAACCTCATTCCATGGTAGAGATTGACCCTTAGCAATCCATCTTCTTGACCAACCACCAGATCCCTCAAGGGTTGCTCTTCATTCTCTGTTAACAATACAGTATTAAAATCTGTTTTCACGTACTGACGCGCCCATTCAACACGCTGCTTCTTGTACCTGGGTGTTAATGGTGACTGAATCGTAGGTTTACACGTCTTGCCAATTGTTTGGAGAATTCCGCATCGAGATGTTCTTGGTACATTATGTATGCCAGCCTGCTCAAAAACCTCTTTACTTGAGGACAATGGATGCTTTGCAATTTGCGCTTGATTACAGATATCTGCCGCCTTGTCACTTTTCTTATAGCTCCTTTATCACTTCGCTGCCTCAGTTTGGTACCCTCCCCTACAAACTTGTTTACAGTTCGATAAGCTCTACCAAACTGCTTCGCAATTTCAATAGATTTTATATTTTCAGCGAGTAACTTGACTATTTTTCTTTTCTCAGTTAGTGTTAAATCCTTCTTCTTACCCATTTTCACCATTTAGATCGTAAATAGAATACTTGCTTAATAATTCGGAACATCATATTTTACATATTTTTCAATAAAATGAGATAATTATTTTAATTATTAAAATATTTTATCGAAATGAATACCATCAATGCTGCTATATATAGTGATTATTTGCTACAAATTTCATTGAAATTGGGGAAAAACTTTTGAAAACATTGGAGAAAATGTAATCTGCTCAATAAGTGCGAACGCGGTGTACTTTGACCCGATAAATGCTCTGTGACAAATTTTCTCAAAGGCCGTATTCGACAGGATTCAAATCAGGACTGTTTGGTGGCCAAATTTAATACTGCTACCTGATATATTCTTTTGATATCTCCTGTTTTATCGATTTTCTTGAGAAGTTTGTCCAAACCTCCTGCAGTTGGCTTACGTTAATTAAAATCGCTTTAATTATGAACTTGAACCTATGATTAGCAAGATTTTTCTGGAATATTCGCCATAAATTCAATTTCTCAGCTAAAATGCTAAAAGATGGCGGTACAACCTATAAAATTACCTAGTACTAACATACTAAAACTTCATGGTTTATGTACCCTATTTGCCGAGATATGAAGGATTTAAAACGTCTCCTTTTTTTTGCCGACCAGATATATATATATATAGAGAGAGAGAGAGAGAGAGAGTAACCCTCGATTTACGCGCCCCCATTTGCGGCGCGGCTTCGGATTAACGCGGTCCAAAAAATATTTTTTTTTTTTACAAATAAATGAAAAGGCACTGATGGTTAAGAAGCCAGCTCCAAGAGACCCTAATGGTGAGTGTTATTTTTGGTTATATATTACATGTTATTACTAATTTTTTTTTATTTACAGATGAGTTTATGCAGTTATTTATGCATTTAATTAATTTTTTTTTTTTTTGCAGATAATTATTATTATTATTATTATTATTATTATTATTATTATTATTATTATTGTATTTCATTTAATTTTATTTAATTTTTGGGGTGTCTTCGAGTTGGGATGGGTTCGTATTTAGCACACTGAATTATGTTATAGTTCCCTTAATATGCGCGGAATTTATTTTACGCGAAAGATTCAGGAACGTATCTACCGCGTAAATCGGGGGATTACTATATATATATATATATATATATATTAGTGATGTAGGTCACATCCGCATCCGCATCCGCATCCGCGGAACATCCGCACATTTTCTCGCATCCGCATCCGCGTCCGCATCCGCACTTTGGACTGCGGATGTCGTGCGGATGTGGACCGTTGAGATAAAACGTCATTAATAAGCGGAAATTATCAAATTCTACTATATTAATAGAACTAGTTCATTGTGCGCAAAAGTGATGCAAGCGACAAGACGAGAGGCTGTTCTTGTATGAAGTTACTCTCTTGCAACCTACTTAGATCCACGTTACAAAGCTAAGTTATTTTCACCTAGTACATTAGAACGAGTTAAATCATCACTTGGCAAAGCAGTTGAAGAGCTTCAATCTCTTGAATCTGTCGCTTCGCCACCCACCAAAAGAATAAAAGTTTCAGTGACAGAACCAACACCTTCAACAAGCAAATCTATCACAGAATCTGTCTCTCAGTTTCTTGAGTCAAGCAGCAATGACGAGACCTACGCGATGTCAAAAGATGTAGTGAAAATGATCGAGAGCTATCACCAAGAAAAACGCCTGGCTGCATGTGACAATCCTATTAGTGGTGGAAAAATACGCAGAATATCTATCCATACTTGAGTAAACTTGCAAGGAAACATTTAGCCTGTCCTCCAACAAACGTACCAAGCGAGAGATTATTTAGCAGTGCTGGATTAATATATGATGAAAAGAGAAACAGACTGGCAGCAGAAAAGGCAGAAAAATTAATGTTCCTTAAGCATAACCTTCCTATAATTAAGTTTGAACATTAAACGATGAACATCTTAGTTTACTTTATTTTAATTACTCATTATAAATATGCCTAATAAAACTTTAAACTTAATATAAATAGTTATCAAGCTAATTAAAGATCTCTTTCATAAGGGTGGAGGTTGGGGAAAGAGGTCGGTGGGGGTGCATTTGAGTTGGGTTCACGTCCCGCATCCTGGTAACACAATTATGGTTTCTAATTGTGGCTGAAACTCAACAAAATATAACGAATTTATTTGCAGACGAATTCACTGATTGATTTCTATATTAGTTAGATGCTTGATATTATTTTATATGTTCAGAGAAAAGTACAGCAATTATTGTACAATTAATCAATTATACTACATTATAGCTACAGCTCTCTCTATATAACTTATATATACGTTAAACACAACAAATCTCGAATATATCCTAAAAAATAACGAAAATGTAGACATCCGCATCCGCATCCGCGGATGTTGAAATCAAACATCCTCATCCGCATCCGCATCCGCGGATGTGAAAAAAATGACATCCGCTACATCACTAATATATATATATATATATATAATATATATATATATATACACACATCCTAAAATGTCCAGAAATTTAATGTAAGGGTAAGTCGTGATATTTTTGTTAAACCTACGGGAAAATTATTGAATGCCCAGTTAACTGAATGCCCGGTTAGGTCAACTGTACGTCCTTGACGATTGGTTAGGTTAAGTCGTGATATTTTTAAAACTAACGAAAATATCACGACTTAACCTTACATGAAATCCTGAATATTTAGGGATTTCATGAAATCCCTAGTTACACAGATTCCCTATAATATGTACATACGGCAACAGAATTGCCTATTATGTCGAAGTATTTACATCTATAATTAGGAGATCTGTCATTTGTAAATAATTTTAACATTATTAAATACCTTTTGGGAGAATTACAGTAGCTATAAGACAGTCATTTACATCAATAAATAATTAGGGAATCACACGTCGCTTCTAAATATTGTAAAGCTGAAGCTGCGTTTGTGAACTTATGTGTGAACGCATTACAAGATTTATGCCAAAACTCTATATACAGGCTGGCCCATAAGTCCCAGTCAGTTATAATTAAAGCGAAAATGCATCAATAATTAGGGAATCACACGTTGCTTCTAAATATTGTAAAGCTGCAGCCGCGTTTGTGAATTTGTGTGTGAACACAAACTCTATATACAAAACTCTATATACACAACTCTATGTACAGACTTACGTAATCCGATATTCGTCATTATCGTCCTTTCCAATTCAGTCTCAAATGTATACGTTATCTATGCTTATGCGAGAATACAGGATTTTACACCCGTTTCTCTTCGAGTCCTTCAGAGATGATTCTTTGATGATTTTCCTTCATTAAAAACCAACACGCAACTGAGAAAACCCATTTACGAAAGAATGAAGCTTTTTTCGCTTCGTTTCTTCTGTACACTCTAAATTTGGTCATTTAAACTAAGTAAAAAATGCACAATTTCTGTCTGTACCTAAAGTACATCAAATGCATCTCCAATATATGTATAGTTTATCGATATACTGTATATCTGTGTATGTACAGTATATACAAGGGGTGTCCGGAAATTTTGTGGAAACATTTTTGTTAATGAACTACTAGTTGGAATAAAAGACACTTGAAAAAAGAGGGCAAGAATACCTCTTTTACCCCTCGAAGCATTCCCCATTGCCATCTGGTATTTCCAGTAGGCTATTAGATATACATACAGTATATATATATATATATCAGTGGCAATCGGTGATATATATATATATATATAATATATATATATATATATATATCAGTGGCGATCGGTGATATATATATATATATATATATATATATATATATATACACGCACAGTATACACCAACCTCTTTTATTTATACACCATCTCTATCCACCTGTTCTTCTTTGCAACTGCGTCGATTACTTTATCGTGAAAATCGGTTTTCTCCTTTAATTGAGTGATAAGTTTCTTTTCAATAGAAAGGAGTAATAAAGAGGAAAGGCGGTCTTGCCCCTGTGAATTTCTAACGGGGAGGGGGAGGGCGGGGGAGGAAGGGGATGGGTAGTTGACGAACGACAGTAACCTCAATATAATAACTTCACTTTGATTTACTCATAATTAAGCGAACTCTAATTACAATTAGGTTGTATTTCTTCTTCTAAAAAAATATTTGGTAATAATTGCGTTATTTAGTCATTTAATGCTATAAGCTCATTAATTAAGCGCTTTAAAAGGATTCCGTTAGCATAATAGCAGGAATAAGCAACGCTCTAAGTTGCTTCCACGATCCACGTTTTGCCTAAAGAAATAAATGCGTTATGGATCTGTGTTTCCATCGGTGAATTATTTTTTATTCTTTTAAAATATAATATTAATTCATCCCCAAGTATAGCGATCAATAATTTTATTGTATATCATTTATACTATCGTATAAGCAGTGAAATTATCGATGAATTGATACAATTTTTATAAAACATGAATATAGTAAGTCAAACAAAAGAAGCAATTCTCAAGGTTGCTTCCACTGGCGCTCGTCTCGACGCAACAAAATTATTGCTCTCCCCCTCCTTTTTCAATGCACTGATTTGGATTTCGAGATTTTTGTATTAAAAAAATATTTGAAAGGAGTATAGCTTAGTGATAATTTATCATAATTTTATCGTCATTAATATTGTTTAACAGCGCTTCTAATCATTTAAGTGGGGAAGCAATGCTTCCATTGCTTCCATGGATCGAACGTCACTGATATTATATATATATATATATATATATTACGGCCATTTTGCGAAATCGGCCTTTTTTCAAAATGGCCGGCCCATTTGAAAAAAGGCCAATATGATGACTTTTTTTGCAAATGAGCATTACAATGCAGGCCACTTTGGAAAAAGGCCAGCATATTGACCATTTTGCTTAATAGCAAATATGCTTCCTAGCCATTTTGCAAAAAGGCCAACGACTTTGACAAAGCTTTTAGGATGCGTTCACACTAACATAGGATACGAAAATGCATTTATTGCAATAACATATGTTAACAAAATAAACATAACAAAAAATATATGTGAACAAAATAAACATAAAATAATTAAGCCTTCATATTTGTGAATATGCAGACCTCAATCAGACTTGTTGGAGCAAGTGATGCTGCACGTGCATCTGCTGTTGCATGTGGCCTTGGTTTTGAAGCACTTGCAGCGCTTGCTTAGACAAGATTTCCTGCAGCCGCACGTTAAGAATCCTTGTCCATGCTCTATGGAGTCTATTGCAACTTCACGTAGACTAACTTCCTTCTCGGTTGGCCGGCCCATTTACAAAAAGGCCAATATGATGGCCTTTTTGCAAATGGGTATTACAATGCCGGCCATTTTGCAAAATGGCCAATATGCTGGCCTTTTTCCAAAGTGGCCGGCATTGTAATGGCCATTTGCGAAAAGGCCCTTCATATTGGCATTTTTGCAAATGGGCCGGCCATTTTGCCAAAAGGCCGATTTCACAAAAAGGCCGTAACAATGTAACATATATATAACAGTGCTTTGAGCTTTTAGGGTGAAGTTTTCAAAACTGTAATTTTTTAGTTCCGATTCTCTCAATTTATGCAGTCGACCGAGAAAACGCCGTGTGCAAAGTTTATTCTTTCAAATCGATGAAGGTTTCGGGGTTGCGCAGAGTAAATGTTTATTTCTATAGTCTATACGATCTAAATAATGATTAGTATCCCTGAGAACGTCGAATAGGCCCTTTTCTTTGACGTAACAAAGTCTCCTACTTTTTTCCCCGTAGCATTTGGCACCAGCACTTGGCGGGGTGGCTCCTTCGAGCCTTCTTTAGTGTTCATTTTCTCCACCATTTTCTCCTGGTGCCCAGCGACAGGTTAGAATCGAAGAAAGCCAGTCCAACCAAAAGCTCACTTAGGTACCAGCGATACTTGCCTGACGAAGACACTGCGACTGCTCTGATTGTTGGCTCTGCGTACTGCTAAAAGTATTGTAGGAGAAACAGGTCATTAGCCACAGTTAACGCAGGGAACGGATAATGAATCCATGCTTTAACGTACAGCTTGCAGGTGAATACATGTGTCCCCACATTGTGTCCTGAAAGGAAGGCGCAGGAGACCTCGATGCGGAAGGTCTGTGGGACTGATGGAACTGCTTTCGAAACCCACATTTTCAGTGAGTACGAAGCCCTTGCCATCCAGCGTGCGCGATGAACTGCTCCTGATGCCCGACACCGGTGACGGTGAGGAAGTACACCACCGAGAAAGATGATGACTAGTTCCAGGAACTTCTTGTAGTCATCCCTCGGCAACTGCTCCATAAGGGCACTCTTTGCGAAGTGTATGATCTCTTCTTTCCAGTCCCTGATCATATTCGTGATGACCTCATCGTCCGCTCCTGTCTTAGTCATCTTGACGAACACTTGGCCAGTAGTCTCGGAAGCTGTCGAAGATCGCGATGTTGGGGCTTCTGGACACATCTTTTAAAACCATAATAAAAACTTTCTAGAGTATTAACTCATGAATATGTGAAGCACGTTCTTGTTCAACCCTTGTTCCAACAGAGTACATGCATCACCGCGCAGGCCCGTATTTGCAGCAGTGGTATCGAAACAAAGCCCCTCGTTCACGAAGATTCCACTCGACAACTGTTTCCAGGAGTTTCTGCACCGTTCCATCTGCCTTGGAGTTCGGTAACTTGGGGACGGCGAGCAGCTTTTGGGTATTTTATACGGACACCAGAATAGGGAGGCGATCTAACTGCTTGCGGCCAGTGAGGTCTGACATTATTTTCCCGTCCCAGTGCAAGAGAAAGGGAACATCAGGGGAGAAAGAACGCTGAATTTCCTCCGCAAGAGCTCGTCGTTGTCTGACCCGCTGAGCCCTAATGGCGCTTGGACTCACAGAGAGCTTTCAACGTCAACTTCCATCTGCTGCGCGAAGGGGACCAGGATATGGGCTTCCTTCCTGTCGGTAGTCCGGTCTAGGGCAGATGCCACCTCCAGAGAAATGGCAACTTTGCCTTTTCTTCGCTTGAGAGAGAGAGGTGAGGTTTCAACATCAGTAGGGCATTCGTCCTCCGTCTCTTCAGCGCTGGTGAAGCTGCTTCTACTAGAGGATTCCAGCTGAACAGTCTCTTCGGCTTCTTTTGTCTCCTTTTCTGTCCTGTCTCGTCTCGCAGCCTCGCTTTCAGCTCGGACCGCTTACTGTTCTTTCCTCTTTGCCAGCTGCTTGTCCCTCCCACCATTCGTCCTCGGAGCCCCGCCTCCCGTTGCACTATCAGGAAGACTCAGAGCTTGTTGGTGAGCGACGTCAAAATGGTTGGAGAGTTCCTCTTGGAACTCCTCTCGTCGTCTGATGGCCGAGGCTGATTTCCGGCTAATGCTCTTCTTAAGTTCTTGTCACTCAGAGTGGAGTTTCCCAAGCTTCTTGATGGTGTCTCGCTCGTAAGACAAGAAGCCTCGCTTTTTCCCAAACATTCAGGATTTCGCGTGTCGTCATAAAAATACTTTCCAGGCGTGGATACAAATGGAGGAGGCGCAGGGGCTTAACTCCTCTAGCTTTAACCTGAATGACATCTCGTATTCTAAGTATTCTAATAATTTATAATATTATTGTATAATATTATATAATATTGGGCTGGCAATATTTACATGGCACCGGCATGACAAATCCTAAATACCCGCGCCCTCCCCTCTGTATCCGCGCCTACTTTCCTTGAGTGATTTCTTCCCCTCAATGTGGTGATGAAACAAAAGGGAAAGGTTTTCCTTTTAATTGAAGCTTGTTTCTCGAGAATTCGGAGCTTGGCTGTCCCACAAGCCACAGTTTAGTTTTTGATCATGTAATTAGTGCTCTCGCTATTATTTAAAACCTGAAAAGTGAAAAGTAAAGAACGTTACGTCACGACACACGAGAGAATCAAAACACTTGTGCACTACCAAGATGGCTCGGCTCAACTTTAAATCTACATATGTAAAATGATCGAAAAACTGGTACCAAACCTAAAACTAAACCCAATTATCATTCAAACAACGCTGGAAAATAGGAAAGGCAGAATGTGTAGTGTTCCCAAATTAAAGGCCCGACAAGGGACCTCTTCAACACTGAAGAAAAATAGCTTAGTTGTCAGGGGGCCAAGACTTTTTAACCAGCTTCCAAAAGACCTCAGAAACGTTACAGGGGTCAAAATTGAAGTCTTCAAGAGAAGACTAGATGCCTGTCTCAGGACGGTACCAGATGAGCCGGGTGTACCTGGCTATGTGTGGTGGAGAGCGCAAGAAAGCAACTCGCTCCTCCACCAAGCCAGGCCTAGAGGCGGGGCCACCAGCTTGATCTTCGTGTGGAGAGAGACCAACACACGGAACATCAACGAGGTTAACGAGGTTTAAATATATATATATATATATACACACACACACACTAGAGGCACTCAATATATTTTGCCCACCCTTTTTTCTTAGCTAAATAATAGGCCATTGGGGTTGAAATGTCTTTTAGGCCTTAAGTTTGAACTTTCTGCGCTTCACATAACCGGATTTTTTTAGTTTGAACTTCCCCTCCTTGTATAAAACCGATGGTTAACATCAGACTGACCGCTGCTTGGGATTTTTACCAAGTTCTTGGGATTTTGGAGTGCACCTTGGGATTTGGGGATTTTTTTTTTAAAATGTGTTAAATCTTGGGAAATTTACTGGGTAAAGGAAAATACTAGAAATAGTAGCTAAAAATTGCTGTTTCTCTATTTTTTCACATATTAAAATTTCAAATTAAACATCATGTCAACATTCTAATTCGAGTCAAAATGATATAGGCCTAGTATAAGTTAGTGTTCTGTCACTCAGGGTCCCAACTAGCCTACTTAAGATCTACAGGGCTTTCGGTGAAATTAATGTACCTAAGTACTTTTTATTTTTATTTTACTACACAGATTAAATGTGTATGCATTGACAGTGTTTTGTGTATTACAAATGTAACTAAACTGAAAACCTTACAATTTGTAGGGTTTTCAGTTTAGTTACATTTGTAAGGAAAATTTGTAAGACAAATTTGTTACATTTGTTACATTTGTAAGGCATTTGTAAGGCAAACTTACTGATATTGCTCATCTTGTAGTCCCTCCTGTAGATGATACCTTATTTTGGAGGTGTTTACTGGAGTTTAAGTCACTCATATATAACCTTGGGAATTCTGGGGAATTTTTGTTGGGTGTTCTTGGGATAATTAAAAATGTAAAGTGTCACACTGGTGTCGGGGGAGGATGAAATTGCAAAGCTGTGGAAAAACCATTATTCAAACATTCTTAACAGTGTGAGTAGGGATAATCTTAAGATAAATTGCAGCGAAACGACTGTGAGAGGGACAAGGGAAAATACTTTGCTCTCAGTTCCTGAAGTAAAGAGGTTAATTAAAGAGTTAAAGACTGGTTCTGCGTCAGGGGTAGATGACGATATCGAATGAGCACTTAAAATATGCCAATGACGTGGTATGTCTGCATATATCATTGCTCTTATCAGCCATGCTTGCTTATAGCTATATCCCTGCAGAGTTCATGAGGGTATGTATACTATCTTGCCCCTGGTCAAAAATAAGTATGGAGACATTCTGTCCAGCAATAATTACAGGCCTATTGCTGTCGCTTCCTGCTTCTCGAAACTACTAGAAAAACTCTTGTTACTCCGATTAAATGATTATCTATGGACATCTCCTAATCAGTTTGGTTTTAATAGGTCCCACTCAACTGACCTGTGTATCTATGTACAGTGTACTTAAGGAAATAATATCTAAATACACTGACAGTAATTCAACATTTATAGCTGTTTCCTACATATAAGTAAGGCATATGATAGAGTGAACCACAATATTTTATTTAAAAAACTAGAAGACAGGAAGGTTCCTATGTACATATTAAATTTATTGAAATTTTGGTATTCCCACCAATCTTTTGCCGTTAGGTGGGGCAATGTACTAACCGAATGTTTTAGCTCCTCTTGCGGGGTGAGACAAGGCTCCTTGCTCTCCCCTATGCTGTTTATGTGTATATTGACGGGTTAATTGCTTCACTTAATGAGGCAACAGTGGGATGTTGTATAGATAACACAAGGATAAATAACTTAGTTTATGCCGATGATATGGTGTTAATAAGTCCCTCTGTTAAAGGTCTGGATCGGCTACTAAAAGTCTGCGAAGTGTATTCGTAGAAACATGATATTCTTTTTAATGTTACAAAAACTAAGTTTATGCAATGTCATCCTAAAAGCTGTAATCAGCCAGCTGATATTAGGTTTAAAATGAGAGGTGAAGTAATTGAGGAAGTACAAGAGTTTAAGTATGTGGGTCAAACTATCACCAGCTCCTTAAGTGATGACTCAGATATAAGAAAACAATCTCGATGCCTTTGTGCTAAAGCGAATATGACTATAAGGAACTTTCGGTTATGTACAAGTGCAGCTAAAGACACTATCTTTCCTACTTTCTGCAGTAATATATACGGACAGCAACTCTGGAGGAATTATAAAAAAGGTTCTGGCAGAACCCTAAATTTACTGTACAACAGGTCTTTTAGATTCCTACATAAATTATCCCGAGATGCTTAGTTTCGCAAATGTTTGCTACCCACAATGTCCCGAGTTTCCCGGAGGTAACAAGACGTGCTCAATACAGTCTAATGCAAAGAATTAAAAAATCAACCAACCCTATTATCCAAGCTATCCATGAGTCCTGCCGTTTGTCTTCTAAGCTATGGAATTCATGGTACGAAAACGTCTGTCTGTAGCTTCACTTAACTCCGACATTACTGTATTATTTCTAATCAATTGTATATATTTCTATCTTTATTATGTGAACTGTCATCGTATTATTAATATCTGTCATATGGACTATAGTCTGCCAATAAACCTTTTCATTTTCAGTTCCATTTCATATATATATATATATGGGTGGCCTAGTGGTTTCATATATATGGGTGGCCTAGTGGTTTCATATATATGGGTGGCCTAGTGGTTTCATATATATGGGTGGCCTAGTGGTTTCATATATATGGGTGGCCTAGTGGTTTCATATATATGGGTGGCCTAGTGGTTAAAACGCAAGGCTGCTGGTGGGGCGTGGTTCGGATTCCATGTTAAACTGTAGGTCTAAAGTGGAGTGAAAGCTTGACCTTCGTCAGAATGACATTTCGGCGGAAGTTAACAAAAGGTTATAAATATATATATATATATATATATATATATATACACACACACAACACACATTAGGCTGGTCCAAGATAGTATGGTAAAACTTCAGACTTTAAAATGTCAATCTCCTCAAGGATGCTCTTGTTACACTATGCAATAGTAACACTCACAAAATTTTGAGCAAATTGAAGCAGATTTAGAGGTCGTTACAAATTGAACATTTTTCATACTAGAATTATATTGGTTTGAGTAATTTCTTGTGTATGTGTGCATATATATGTGTGTGTGAGTATGTGTGTGTAATGTATATATACAAATTAGGGTGGTCCAAAAAAAATGAAAATGAAAAATATATATTTCATGACATTTGCCCATATTTCACAATCACTAACGATGTTGAAAATAAAAAATTGGATCGATTCGTGCATATTTAGATATGGCGCAACTCGAAGCCTTAGTATCATTATACAGTATACAGTTTGGGTTGGCAAATTTCTTCAAACTGCGCCACCCTAAATATTAATGAATTAACTCAGAATTCGCTCTAAAGTCGTTTTTCTTATAAAGAATGAGAAAATGTATCAGGAGCTCTTATTTGTGCATTTAATTTTTTACCCTATTTGTGTGTAGTTCACCCTAATATATATACAGTATGTCCCACAAAAAAGTACACCCAACTTTAGATTGTACTAACTCCTCCAAAAAATTGAGATATTTTGGATCTGTTTGTTTGATTTAATATAGCAATTATTCTTTGTTAACGTTCAAATTTATTCATGTTTAAACGAATTAGTGTTTAAGCATCTGCTTTTAACTGAAGGGTACAAAAAAATGGATTGCGCAAAATTGGTCAATGAAAAAATAATGTGTGTGCTATCGATGTAATGAAAAGACAAATACATAATAATAGATACTTTAACATACATTTTAATAAGATACAAAGCGTATTTCTTTATTCCTTATTACAAAAGTATGCTTAGTTTCGTTTTCTTTCAACATGACCGCCATTCCTATCGATACAAATCTGGAGTCGAGCTCTCATCTTCCCCATCACTCTTTGATAAGATCTGGATTGTCTTTTAACAAGTTAATTTCAGCTGTGATGCGAGTCCTCAAATCATCTAAATTGATAGGTTGTGATGCAAATACTCTATTTTTCAAATGACCCATAAAAGTAATCACACGGGATCAAGTCAGGGCTTCTGGGAGGCCATTCAATGTCATGGCCTGTAGCAATTACTCTTTGGTGGAAGACTTCCTGCAAGCGTTTCCTTCACAATAACTCTCCTGTGAGCAGGAGCTCCGTCTTGCACCCACCAAATACGATTAAATCGGTTTCCATAAGCTTATGGAAACACGATTAATCGTATTTGGTGGGTGCAAGACGGAGCTCCTGCTCACAGGAGAGTTATTGTGAGGAACGCTTGCAGGAAGTCTTCCACCAAAGAGTAATTGCTACAGGCCATGACATTGAATGGCCTCCAGAAGCCCTGACTTGATCCGTGTGATTACTTTTTATGGGGTCATTTGAAAAATAGAGTATTTGCATCAAACCTATCAATTTAGATGATTTGAGGACTCGCATCACAGCTGAAATTAACTTGTTAAAAGACAATCCAGATCTTATCAAAAGAGTGATGGGGAAGATGAGAGCTCGACTCCAGATTTGTATCGATAGGAATGGCGGTCATGTTGAAAGAAAACGAAACTAAGCATAACTTTTGTAATAAGGAATAAAGAAAATATGCTTTGTATCTTATTAAAATTATGTTAAAGTATCATTATTATGTATTTGTCTTTTCATTACATCGATAGCACACACATTATTTTTTCATTGACCAATTTTTCGCAATCCATTTTTTTACCTTCAGTTAAAAGCAGAGCTTGCTTAAACACTAATTCGTTTAACATGAATAAATTTGAACGTTAACAAAGAATAATTTGCTATATTAAATAAAAAACAGATCCAAATATCTCAATTTGAGGAGTAGTACATCTAAGTTGGGTGTACTTTTTTGGGACAACTGTATATATATATATATATATATATTATATATATATACACTCGTACATATCCGCCTCGGTGGCGTAGTGGTTAGCATCGCTGACTACAAATCCATCGGGCCTGGGATCGAGACCCGGTGACGTCAGGCGGCGCGCAACAAAACCCAGCTGTTCAGTAGTTTCGGAAATCTTTCACCATTATGGCGATCCCACTCAAGAGGGTTCGTGTCGCGACTGACTCGTGACTCCTTTGAATAGATGTCTAATTCTTTTTGATAACTTTTCTGACTATTTTTGATAAGTGGAGCCACAGCCTCATTGAAATAACTCCATAAATTAACCTTCGGGTTCTTTTTCAAAAGTTCTTGATCTTCTCGTGAACCAAAATCAGTTGCTTCATCGCCATAGGTTATATTACGTGCAGAACTAGTGTTAGGTGATGCAGACATAATGATTATCTCATTTTTTGCAAACTCAGGCACTGTTATGCAAGCAAATTTGAAACGAGAATCTAAAACGTGAGAAATCACGCGAGTAATGTCTGCCTACCATTGCCTGAAACGATTCTGTAAATTTTATATTAAATCATTTTTCATAGTATGAACACCTGTGTTGGTTTACGTCGTCGTCGTTGGCCTAGGCAAGCTACGGCTTGGGACCGTAGCGCATCTATCCGGTATAGGTTAACCTGGATGATGTAGCCATAAGCACTGCCGCTAGTTAAGTGCCAACCAGTGATTATCTCACTAGCCGTATTGAGTCCGTTAGGCGAAACTGCGACAGTACCAAAGGTGGAAAATATAACCATTGGTTTTCTATTATTTATTTGTAAAATGGACATGGTATTAGATTAAAATAAATATTTGAATATAAATAATTAACTGACAATTGTGATATATAATTAATTATGTTTACATACAATAAAATAATACAATATACATAAAATTAGTATTAATGTGGTCACAATTGAATTATGATGGGTAACTAATTTAAAATGAATTTATATCTATTCCGAAATTCAAGACGGTAAAATTAACATTTAACTTGAAACTAAAATAAGAGTATTCACTACACACTCCCCCACCAGAGAGGAAGTTCAAAGAGTTCCGAACGACACAGATTTCCTCTGGACTTTTGGTAGCTACATGTACCTCACTTAAGGTTGATTCCAAAAACGCAGGCTTAAGACGATCGATAGAAACCTTGTCGACCTTGGAACCGCGCTGGATGAGAAATGATTTGCGCGTACGTCGGAGAACTTCATAGGGCCCGTCATATGGACATTGGAGAGGCCGTTTTGGGACAGGTACACGAACGAAAACGTGGTGCAAGACTGGAGGGCTGGGGAAACAAAGATGTTCTGTTGGCTAGTCAATCGAGGGGGAACAGGCTGAAGGGACTGCATGTGAGAGGAAAGTGTTTGAGCGAATTCCGTAGGATCGCATGACTTATCCCCTGCAGTGAAGTAGCCACCTGGTAGCCGCAGCGTTGTTCCATAGACTAGTTCAGCCGCTGTAGTCTTCAGATCACTCTTAAATGCAGAGCGAATACCAAGCAACACGAGTGGAAGCTTTCCATCCAATGGGAGTCTTCGTGACACATAAGGGATGACTTCAGCTGGCGATGGAAGCGTTCGACGAGGCCGTTAGCTTGCGGATGATACGCACAGGTATGCGCATGTACTGTACCCAACAAGCTGGTAAACTTCTTCCAAAGCGAAGACTCAAATTGGCGACCTTGGTCAGTGATGACTTTTGTCGGCAATCCAAATCTTGATACCCATCCATGAAGAAAGGCTCTTGCAACAGTGTCCGCTTGGATATCAGGAAGTGGGATGGCTTCAGGCCATCTGGAAAAGCGGTCGAGACAGGTGAGCAGATAACGTTGGCCTTGAATCACTGGAAGAGGGCCAACAATGTCTACATGAATTACTTCAAATCGCTGGGATGGGGGCGGAAATGCGTCAAAGGGGGACCTGGTGTGCCTTTGGACTTTGGCACGCTGGCAGGCAAGGCACGTTTTGGTCCAGTGTTTGACATCCTTCCGCATCGAGGGCCAAACAAAGCGAGAGGTAACCAGGTGTTGCGAAGCACGGATACCAGGATGGGAGGGCTTATGAAGATCCATGAAGACTGCTTTTCTGTGACATGGAGGGACATAAGGGCGAATAGCAGCTGTTGATACGTCGCAATAGAGGGGCACAGACAATCCTGGCACACTCATTTTCTTGAGGGAAAGTGAGTGAGTGGAGTCTTCTCTGAGCAGGTCTTGTAGTTCCGTATCCTTATCTTGATCCTGTGCAATAGCATTCCACAGTGTAGAGCTGAGGGTAACAGAAGTAATCTCTATTCTTGAAAGTGCATCCGCTGGAGTGTTCAAGACACCTTGATGTGGCGGATATCTGTGGTAAATTGCGAGATATAATCGAGTTGCCTGATGACTCTGGGAGAGTGGTTACAGCTGTTTTTATTGAAGACAGTGACCAAAGGTTTGTGGTCGGTAAAAACACAAAACTCTCGGCCTTCAAGGAAATGTTGAAATGCTTCACGTTTAAGTAAATAGCAAGAAGTTCACGTCCGAAAGCACTATAACGCGTTTGGGCTGGCTGCAGCTTTTTCGAGTAAAACGCGATGGGTGCTTGTTGACCGTTAATGGTTTTGTTCCAACACTCCACCGATCGCAACATCTGATGCATCGACCGTCAGAGTTAGGGGGCATCACGATAGGAAATGACAGAGACAATGCACTATTGATAGCATTTTTGGCATTGTCGAACGCCTGTAAACTATCGCTACACCATACCAATTTCGTTACCTTGCGTTTGTGCGTGATCATAGCGTGTAGAGGAGCAAAGAACACTAGCACAGTTTTTAATGAACTTGTGGTAATAATTTACCAAACCTAGAAACCGACGTAACTCACGCTGATTACTTGGCATAGGGTAATTTTTTATCACTTCACACTTGTCCCGAAGGGGGGTAATTCCGTGCTGCGAAATCGTGTGACCAAGAAATTCCAAGGTTGGCTGTGCAAACACACACTTAGATGCATTAATAGTAACACCGTATTGTTCTAAGCGTTGAAAGAGGAGTGAAAGATGTTCCTTATGTCCCTCTTCCGTTGAGCTGGCCACAAGCAAATCATCGATGTAGGCATAAACAAAGTCTAAGCCTCTGGTGACCTCATCTATAAACCTCTGAAAGGTTTGCGCAGCATTCCGTAGCCCGAACGGCATCTTCACAAATTCGAATAACCCAAATGGTGTACAAACTGCAGTCTTGGGAATATCCGAAGGCTCTACGGGAATGTGGTGGAAAGCCTTAACGAGATCTATTTTACTGAAGATAGATTTGCCGTGGAGAAGAGAAGTAAAGTCTTGGACATTTGGTACCGTATCGGTCCGGGATGGTTGTCGAATTAAAAATCGTAATCCCCACATGGTCTCCAGTCTCTGACTTCTTCTGGACCAGGTGTAGGGAGAGGACCAACTGCTTTTGGCAGGTCTTATTATCCCAAGATCCAGCATAAGCTGGAATTCCGATTTGGCAGCTTTCAGTTTGTCCGGGGCAAGACGTCTGGTTTTGCAAACACAGGGGGACCTTTTGTTTGTAATGTGATGGGTAATGGTGTGCTTAATGGTATCACCCATCTGCATAGGTTGAAGAATTCTGGATATCGTTGGAAAAGGCACTGGTACATGGAATTGGGGAACGAGGGAAAGTGCAGAGTTTCGAGGCGTCCGGAAGGGCAACCTGTGTTGGCAAGAACAGAAACAGTGTGGCCTGGTCGCATAAGCGTCGCTTGTCAAGATCCACCAGGAGTTTTGAAATGCTGGAGGAAGTCAGCGCCGATTATGGGATGCTGCACTTGAGCACAGATGAAAATCCACTTGAAGGATCGGTGAAGGCCCAAGTTTAGTTCACGCGACTGAGTACCGTACGTGGGTATGCGTGAACCGTTAGCAGCGTATAGAGGCGGAGATTCCGAGTGCGTATGACCAGATTTTTGAGGGAATACACTGACTGACGCTCCGGTATCAACCAAGAAATTGACACCAGAGTTCCTGTCCTTTATGAATAACAGGTTGGCAGTGCGAGTACTAGACGCCATTAGGACTCGCTGCTGGGGTTTTCCGACGAAAAATTGCAGGGGAGATGCACTTCCTAGCCTTCTTTCCAAATTTTGAGTGGTAGAAGCAGATCTTCCCGGAACTCGAACGATGCCTCTTCGTAAATCTTGACCGAGAATGGCTTCTTTGCCGTTGATTTTGTAGCAGAGAACAAACGTGGTTGAGTTGTTGACTTAACTCTTTCACTTTCAACTCCAGTTCCGATTGTGTGTTCACGTTGTTGACCGGAGCTGTGTCAATCTCCACTACTTTGTCGGCAGTTTCTGCTAGTTTTATCAACTGGAGTAGCAGGATCCTAGTGGCCAAGACACGCTGAGCTGATGGAGGAAGTTTCTGCAAGAACAACTGTCTAAGGATGTCCTTATCGAAGGTTTGTGCGCGTTCGCCTAGAGCGCACTGCATAGCCCTCAGCATTTGAGTGGGCTTACGGTCTCCAAGTTCTTCTTTTGAGATTAACTGATGTAGTTTTTCTCCGCTCGGAGACAGTGTGCGGCACAGGATGGCGACTTCAGATCGTTGTACGGGTCCTCACTCGTGGAAGTAGATACGATGACGTCACGGACTTCAGAGATGATGCTCGCTGGTAGAGAGGACAAAACATGATCGTATTTCGTCCTGCTAGTGGTGATCTTCCCAAGTTGAATGTGATTCCACTTGGTGGAACCAAATAAATGGATCACCCGGCCAGAAGACGGGGAGCTTTACGCTCAAGTGGGAGATGGCACCAGCGTCGTCAGGCATCTCTCCTATGCTTGCTAACGTACAAGCAAGACGACAAGTTCCCAACGAAGGAGTGGAGGTTGAGACGAGCGCAGGCACAGAGCGCACGGGCAGGGGTGAGGGCAGAGGGCACGAGCGACATTACAGTCTGGTCCTAGTCGCTCGGGTGAAGGGGGTGATGGGCACGAACGACGTTACAGTCTGGTCCTAGTCGCTCGAGGGGGTGATGGCACGAACGACATTACAGTCTAGTCCTAGTCGTTCGGGTAAAAGGGGTAATCCAGCTCCGGGGTCACCAATTGTTGGTTTACGTCGTCGTCGTTGGCCTAGGCAAGCTACGGCTTGGGACCGTAGCGCATCTATCCGGTATAGGTTAACCTGGATGATGTAGCCATAAGCACTGCCGCTAGTTAAGTGCCAACCAGTGATTATCTCACTAGCCGTATTGAGTCCGTTAGGCGAAACTGCGACAGTACCAAAGGTGGAAAATATAACCATTGGTTTTCTATTATTTATTTGTAAAATGGACATGGTATTAGATTAAATATTAATATTTGAATATAAATAATTAACTGACAATTGTGATATATAATTAATTATGTTTACATACAATAAAATAATACAATATACATAAAATTAGTATTAATGTGGTTCACAATTGAATTATGATGGGTAACTAATTTAAAATGAATTTATATCTATTCCGAAATTCAAGACGGTAAAATTAACATTTAACTTGAAACTAAAATAAGAGTATTCACTACACCTGCCTCATCAGTTATGTTAGGCAGAAATACCACGAGACTTGTTACATCGGGAGACACCATGTGAAGACAAGAAGAATCAGTGGAAAAGTCATTCGTTAATTTTTCACATCGACTAAGAAGCTTTACAATACACTGAATTAGAGTCAACTGATGATTATTGAAGGTTGCTACAGTATGTCATAGTCCGAGGCGTATGTAACAACCGCAGTTTTTCGTTGAATAAGTCGTTGTAGCATATAGAATGTAGAGTTACATTGGGTGATAACGTCTCTTGTAAGTTTGTTTTCGGGTAAATTATGTTGCTTCTGGAATTCCTTAAATCTGTCAAAGGCTGGAGATGAACAATTAAAATGCAACAGATTGGGCGCGCAATTGCACATATCTCTGAAACAGACTTCTGGCTAAGAAGGGCTTCATCAACTGCAAGTGCTAAAGTATGATTCACACAAGCAACAGGAGTAATTTTGAGAACGCTAACAGCTTTAGTAATATTACAGCTAGTGTCGTGCACAACTGCATGCACATGATTGCTCTTTATTGACCATTCTTGCAATATAGAAGTCAATGTCAATCCGGTAGATTTTTGGTGGCTAAAACATGCTGCATTTTCTCACATTTACTATTAATTCTATGTGCTGTCAAACTGATAAAGGCTTAAGTTTTTTTTTATAGTAAGACGCCTAATAACCCAAATAAAACTAATATTCGGAATTCGATATTCGGCCGAATAGTTTTGCACCAAATATTCGGTTTCAATGAATTTTAGTATTCGGTACATCCCTAATAAGTTATTTGTGTATATATATAATGCTACACACAGACCATGCATGGAACAAGGAACTCTTCTGGGAAAATTAAATCCACTATAGTCTGAATAAATAATGGTAACTGAAAAATACTAAAGGTTTTCATTTTCGTGATGGAAGCCCGACGTGTGCAACGGGTCATGACCGAGTCGTGATTTAATTTTCCCAGAAGAGTTCCTTGTTCCATGTGCAGTCTGTGTAACATAAAAGTTTCTCATGTGACCATTTTGAGTTGTATCGTGTATATATATATATATGGGATGAATTTCACAATAAAACACGTGAAATGAATGAATGCTGCAAACCCACAAGGAAAAGAAAAACGATTCCAAGGCCTTTGACGAGGTGTAGCTTTGAATACACGAAAGGCCTTGGAATCGTTTTTCTTTTTCCTTGTGGGTTTGCAGCATATATATATATATATATATACCGGGCGTCCCAAAAAAATGTATACACACTTTAACAGCTGATAGCTCAATTGATGTTTCTTTCTTTCCAAGTTAAACACATTAGAATTAATAATGGCAGTCAGACTAAGCTTTGAACAAAGGAAATTCATTCTAAAATGCTACTGGAAGTGTGAAAACGCAGTTGAAGTGCAAAGACAGTTTAGGAGGGAGTTTCAAACAGATCCACCAACGCGACTTACCATCACTCGAATTAGAGATAAGTTTGAAGCCGATGGAACTGTTCAGAATGTCCACAAGAAGCGTTCCGGAAGACCACGGACATCGACAAGCCCACAAAGCAAGAAGAGTACTGGAAACGTATCACCAAAGTCCAAGAAAATCTGTGCGGCAAGCGAGTCGTGAGGTAGGAATTTCAGAATCGTCTGTCCAACGCATTTTGAAGCGCTGTCAATTGAAAAGTTACATTCCACGATTAGTCCATGCTATTAATGAAGATGATCCGGACCGAAGAGTGGAGTATTGCGCGTGGTACTTGGCACGATGTGGATGGATTGGACGAAGGGGTTTCGTAGAATACCCTCCGCGTTCACCAGACCTCACACCACTAGACTTTTTTTTATGGGGATACTTAAAAGACAAAGTCTACGCTATAAAACCTGCAACAGTCGCTGAATTGAGAGCAGCCATTGAACGAGAATGCACACAAATACCAAACGAAATGTTTCGTGATGTTTGCGATTCCATTGCTTCGCGTTATCAGCAGTGCCTGGACCAGAACGGACGTCAGTTTGAAAACAGGCGTTGACAAAACAATTAAATAATGTCTGTAGATTCTATTACATTTTGAAAATGAAATGTATTTTAATAAACACTGCCTTTATAAGTATTTAAAGTGTGTATACATTTTTTTGGGACGCCCTATATATATATATATATATGCACTAGAATCACAAAATAACACGTGACCTTATTAATAAGCAAACAACCACAAGGAAAAGGAAACACAAAGTCCGAGCGCTTTCGTGATATATTCACATTATCCTTGATAATGTGAATATATCACGAAAGCGCTCGGACTTTGTGTTTCCTTTTCCTTGTGGTGGTTTGCTTATATATATATATATATATTATAATGTTATATAATGTTATAATGTTTCAGACCAACAAAGACCCTAGGATCCACTCATGGCTGGTCTACCTAACTGTGTTCGTGTATTGTGTATGTCCTCCGTGGTGGCGGAGGGGACCTACAATTTTACGTGGGTTCCGAACCACAAGAACATAAGAAATTTATGTAAAAACTGCCGGTAAATTGGCAACGACCAATTTTTACGAAACTAAATAATTATCAATTTAAAACTAATTAATTATCGATTTAAAACTAAGATAGAATCTCTGATCCAGAGGATCAAGTCATAATAGACTACTATCCACAAATATGTTACACTCTATATCTATTTATAAAGGACATGCAAATATATCGGATCCAAAGAATCCAGTCAATTTCATTACGGTATCCATCAAGTCACGGTCCATATCGATAGCGGACCAAGTCAAAATTACAATCATATACATTACAATATATACACTTACGAGAAAAAGAGTATGTGTGGCTGTAAAGACTGTACAGTAATGTAGAAATGTGTGGCACCCATTTTGGGTCTCCCATTTAAAGGTGTTTGTGGGCAAGTGAAGATCATGAGTTTTTCAATACCTCACAGTACTATGGGGGCACCGCTCGGCAGAGGAATCTCTTTAAATGGGGTGTGTAAGGACAGACAGTATCCCCTAACCCAAGACGCTGCCTCCCTATATCCCACAACACTTGTGTTGAGCTGTGGGATCTATCCCCAAAAAGCCTTAATTTTACTACCTTAAACTATACCCTTTCTATCAACATATGCGTCTAATCGATTTTTAAACATGTTTATAGACGTGCTACTAATTACTTCTACCGGCAAACTATTCCAGCTATTTACTATTCTGTGCGTAAAAAAGTTTTTCGCAACTGCTGTCTCGAACCTTCTACTTGTCAACTTACACCCGTTATTTCTAGTCCTATTATATTGAGATATTTCGAAAAAGCTATCTCTATCTACGTTATCGAACCCATTCATAATTTTGAAAACCTGGATTAGATCACCCCTTAACCTCCTGGTCTCGAGTGTTGTCAATTTTAACTCCTTAAGCCTATCCTCGTACGACTTTGACCTAAGCGACGGAATCATCTTAGTTGCTCGTCTTTGAACTCTTTCGATTTTGTCTATATCTTTGCGCATATACGGATTCCAAATTGGACCGCGTACTCCAAATGGGGTCTAACTAATGATCTATAAAGTGGAACTATAATATCGCGCGATTTGTACTCAAATTTCGAGCTATAAAACCTAACACTTTGTTCGCCTTATTGACCGCTGCTGTACTTTGTTTCGCTACTTTTAAATCACCAGTGACTATAACTCCTAAATCTTTTCCTGCTCTACGCTTGTTAAATCTTTCCCTGACATACTATACGCAAATTTACCGTTACTCGAACCTATATGGAAAATTTTGCACTTATCAACGTTAAATCTCATTTGCCATGTGACTGACCAATCAACGATTTTATTCAGATCTTCCTGAATTTTACCTCTATCTTCGTCATTAATCGCCCTACCACCCAGCTTCGTGTCATCCGCAAACTTTGAAACTGTACTGACTAGGCCGACATCTAAATCGTTAATATATATAAGAAAAAGCAAGGGGCCCAATACAGAACCCTGAGGAACGCCACTCGCTACATTAGCCCAGCACGACTCCGCTCCATCAACGACCACCCTCTGTTTCCTGCCTCGCAACCACTCTTCTAGCCAATTTATTACTACACCCCTGATTCCATGAGCCTTAGTTTTTTCAATGAGTCTTTTGTGCGGCACGGTGTCAACGCTTTTTGAAAATCTAAATACACTACATCAACCGCCCGATGTCTATCGTAAACGTCAACCACGCTTTGGAAAAATTCTAAAAGATTAGTTAAGCAAGATTTGTTTCGCTTAAATCCGTGCTGCGTATTTCTAACAAGTTTATGGTATTCTAAGTGTTCGACTATACGATCCCTAATTATTGATTCCAAAAGCTTACCTACAACAGACGTTAAACTGATTGGCCTATAATTTCCCGCCGCACCTTTATCGCCTTTCTTAAAGATAGGTGTTACGTTTGCTAACTTGAAATTATCTGGTACGCACCCCTCAGAAATAGACGCATTAAAAATCTTTGTTAGCGGCACAACAATGCTATCTTTTAATTCTTTTAGTTGTATGGGATATATGGAATCCGGACCCGGTGATTTACGCGTTTTCATTTTATCAATATAGCGCATTACTTCCCCTTCACTAACGACAATATTATCCAAAATATTACCATTATCAAAAGGTATTATGTCTATGACCGTAGGGATATTCGTTACATCTTCTATAGTAAAAACTGACGTAAAAAATTCGTTTAGCAAGGTAGCCATTTCCTTGTTTTCAGAGACTAGATCTCCATTTCCATTTTTTAATGGACCTAAGACACTAATTGATCCAGTTTTTTATTTTCAACATTGCTAGTGATTGTAAAATATGGACAAATGTCATGAGAAATACATTTTCCATTTTAATTTTTTTGGACCACCCTAATATATATATATATATATATTATATATATATATATATATATATATATATATATATTATATATATATATATAGGTTACGAGAGATAGCTACAAAGGATACACAATATACAAAATTATACATGTAGAAAACCCACATATTAATTCGTCTTGGGTTGAGTGACCTTGAATCAAGCACTGACTTGATTCACCCTGAGTTTGCAGATTTTGACAAGCAAAGGCTGGAAATGTGGAGCCTCTTAATGCAGTGTGTAGTAGGCAGCTGTATGATGTGGATGAAACATTGATTTCGTGATAAAGCAGAAATAAACATTGTATATTTTTGTAAGTAAAAATCTCATTAAATATATATGTATATATAAATGTTGACGATTCAAGCTGCTACATGCATATATACTGAAATGTATAGAAAGTATAAATTAGTGTATATATTAAATATTTTTTGCATATAATTACATATGTATAAAATATATGTACCGTATCCATATATAATATAGTCTTATTATGTACTTTATACAATTATACAATAAACATATGAATGGACGGAGCCGCGTTTAAAATATGCAATTTTAGATGGGGTTCTTTTATTTTCATTTACATACCTCATTGTAGGAAAGACTGATAAATTATAAGTTATTTATTATATAGTTATAAATGTAAGTTATTAAAATATTGATTTGTTTTCTGTTTGTTACAGTCACTCATCGCCATGGTGGACGCCATTCGGCCGACCCGAAGTTCTGCCAGTACCTGGCTTATTGGAAAACCTACAAAAGATCTTCTAACCTCGCGATTACCTTCAAAGCGTGAAGTGTTAAGCAAGTTCTTATTTCATCACATCGAGGAAAAACGAACAGTCACTGTAAGTTTAAAAGAGACTGTCTCTACTGTTCTTTATATCTGGGATAAAGCAACGATTTCAACTCAAAGATTGGACAAAGATGAGAGGAAACTGAGAAAACTATTCGAATAATATTGCGTTCTAAAGAAAAATAGGAAGTCACCCTCAGAAAGCATACAAATGAATGTGGCAGTATTCAGTGCTGATCTTGAAGACATTTTCGACAGTGACGTGCACAGACTTTCAGAAGGGCAGGGGCTCAGTTGAAAAAAGGGCACTCCCCTAACATTTTTAAAAATGAAATCCGCAATGCCATATAGGCTATATATATGTATACACACACAAAGAAAAATTGTAAAATTGTATGTGGTAAATATTCTTAAATTCCATTAAATTCAATGCATTATTTTTGTATATAAAGCTGATTAAAGAAAATAAATGAAAATTTGTTGTAAAAAGGCATGTTACTTTACTTATAACTTTTATAAGTATCAATCAGCAGGATAAAGGGCAGAAGGATCTACCGTAATTGTCGTCCTTGCGGAAAAATTTCATCGTTTTATAATAAATAATCTAGGTATTTTTATTCACTTTTAATGAAAATTGTATTGTTTTTAAAAATCAATTTCATATTAAAAATGAAAAGGTTATGATATGTTGTTTAATAAATCATTTATTAATTTAATGAAATTCATGCCAGTACTAAAACCCAAAATCCATCGTTTGACACACTGGTGTACTGATGGGCCTAGCCTAGTAGGCCTAAGACTAAGTAGGGGACGTGGACGTTTTTTACCAACTTTACGAGTAATGTCATACAATATTTTTTGGAGTAATGTCACACTGCTTTGGATTCCAACTTACCATAATTATCAGTGAGAAATCACTAGTTAGCTTAGGTTAACGTAAAATAAACAAACAGTAAACAATACACCCACATACCCGAGAGACGCAATCAACAGTGAACAGCTGCAGTCAGTGTTACCACTAGGGACGCCCTCCCTGATTGACAAAATAATAGTAACGGTATGTTAAGTTTATTATTCTAATAAAAAAATCATAGATCAAAGTAATTCCAGTTTTGAAAATCTGTTGAAGTAGCAGTAACTAAATAAAAATATAACTAATTAATTCAAATTTATGTCGAATCAATATATTTATGAATTTTGACTAAAAAGGCACTTTTGATATGAAGAAGAAAAAGGGCAGGGGCTCAAGCACCCCAAGCCCCCCCCCCCTCTGTGCACGTGCCTGATTTTCGATGTCGCCAGAACAGATGCTTAAAGATAATGACTAACGAAGAGGACAAAGAATTCCTTATCAAGCCGAGAGAAGATTGTTCCTGCGCCAGTTTTGGAGGCAGTGATCGAACCTTGGCTAAAAAGGAGGATCGGAAGAGGCAACGAGAAGAATCTGAATATACTGTAATAGAAAAAAGCGAAGCGACGATGAAAAACAAAAGAAATATCAACTTATAGCATCTGACAAAGTGATAACTGATGTGGATTCTTCCTCCTCGTCCACGGATTCTGATGCATCGTGTCGTCCATCTACATCATCATCGAACTCTCTTTCCAAATGCAAGAAAACAGTCATCTCAGAAGAGATAACCCAGGCACTCGACCGTGTTAATCTAAGCGATCGCAATGCAGCCTTTGTTATTGCAGCATCAGCTAAGTCTCTTGGCCATGATCTGGGCTCAATGTCATTTTCTCGAAGTACAATTCGTCGATCTCGAATTAAAGCTCGTGAAACTATCACAACTGCTGAAAAATCAAGCTTTTCTCCTAACACTCCGCTTCTGCTTCACTGGGATGGGAAAATGCTTCCTGATATAACAGGGGTACATGAAAATGTGGACCGTATCGCAATCGTTGTTTCAGAAGGAGGTGAAGATAAACTACTTGGTTTTCCACTCATCCATCACGGAACGGGACAAGCACAAGCTGGTGTCTGCTTCAGGATGTTGGATGAGTGGGGCTTGAGAAACCAGTTGCAGGGGTTTGTATTTGATACAACAGCATCAAATACTGGGCTGATGTCTGGAGCTTGTACCCTGATAGAGAGAGCTGTAGGTCGCTCTCTGACGTGGATAGCATGGTGTCATCATGTGTATGAAGTCGTTTTGGCTAACGTATTTTCTAGTATTCTTGAACCTTCGAAAGGACCACAAGTTTCATTGTTTAAGCGATTCATGGCACAATGGCCAGTTATCAATAAAGAAAACTTTATATCAGCAGGAATGGAACTTTTTGAAGGAAACTTGTGGGAGCTTTGTCAAGAGATGATACAGTACCTCTCCGACGCTCTTCAGAACAGAAGCTTCTCAAGAGATGACTACAGTGAATTCCTCCATCTTTCTCTAATTTTCCTGAGAGGAAGTTTGCCTAAGAAGTACAACATCAGAGCTCCAGGAGCTCTTCATCAGGCTCGCAGGATGGCAAAAGCTACCTATGCTTTGAAGATCTTTCTCTTCCAGGAGCAAATGAAACTTACTACTCATGATAAAAAGGGTCTGAAAGGGTTTTGTCTCTTTGTGGCACTTGTTTATAGTAAATATTGGCATGAAGCACCCTTGGCAGTGAGGGCCCGTAGAAACGACCTAGCTTTTCTAACAGTTATAGAGACTTATCCAAACAGGAAGAGCTGATTGGACTGTCACTTTTTGACGATGGGTTGGGCAGCAAAGTAAAAGAAAATATGATTAAAAAATTATCTCATCCTGCAAAACCGAAAGGTCTGAAGCGCCTCGATTCAAAGCTGTTCAAAACAGCAAACCTATTGGAAACTTACGTCAGCGAGAAGACGGCTCAACTCTTCGATGTACTGGATAAAAATGGAAAGAAGATTGCTCAAGCGTTTCTTTCGAAACCACCAAGTGATTGATCAAATAACGACAACTACGAGTTGTTGAAAGAAAGAGCATTGAAGATGAAGGTTGTCAATGATTCTGCAGAGAGAGCGATTGCTCTTATTCAAAGGTACAATACAACGCTTACCAAAGATGAGCAGCAAAAACAATTCCTTCTCCGCATTGTTGAGACCCATCGACGAACGTTTCCTACCCCCTCTAAAGCGTCTTTACAGAATTAAAAGCCATTTGCACGTTCTTTTGTCAAATTTTTTATTATTTTCATTTAAGAGAAAATTATTAATTTTGTAGCGACCTCTAAATATAGTCGGAATGAACTAATTTTTTGTAGGAATTATCATTTTATGATTTCAAACAAAGGCAGCTTTGAGGAAGTACAAAAATGAAACTTTTATTTCTTGGACCACCCTAATATATATATATATATATACTGTATATATATATATATATACAGTATATATATATATATATATATATATATATATATATATATATATATATATATATATATATATATATATATATGGGTGGTCCAAGAAATAAAAGTTTTATTTTTGTACTTCCTCAAAGCTGCCTTTGTTTGAAATCATAAAATGATAATTCCTACAAAAAATTAGTTCATTCCGACTATATATATATATATATATATATATATAATATATATATGCGCCTCGGTGGTGTAGTGGTTAGCGTCGCTGACTACGAAACCATCGGCCCCGGGTTCGAGACCCGACGGCAGCCGGCCCGCAGCAAAACCCAGTTGTTCATCCTTCCACACAATAAAGAAAGTGGTTGGTAGATAAATGGGTACCCTAGGTGGCCTGGTGGTTAAGACGCTGGGCTGCTGATGGGGCGTGGTTCGGATTCCACGTTAAACTGTAGGTCTAAGGTGGAGTGAAAAGCTTGACCTTCGTCAGAATGAACAATTCGGGCGGAAGCTAACCAAAGGTTACCAAAGGTTATATATATATATACACGCTCCCCGCTAACAATATTTTTAAGTCAAATCAATTTAGGTAATGGATTTTCAAAAGCAATTTCATTTTGATTATGTTTCTAAAAATCAATTACTGAGTAGTTTTTAATCTAAAACCATTGTGGCCGATTTCTTGTACGACATCTTCGTCTCTTGAATGGTCCGTTAAAAAGCGTGCTGGGATTGGGTGATGCAAATGAAAGCCCGTCTGTGATTGGTCAGCTTGATTGAATGCTGAAGTGTATTTGGAATAAAGTGGATGAATCTCTGCATGAATGAATGATGCAAAAATAGGGTTACAATTCTGAACTGTTGTTGTATAGAGTTGGTTAAAAAGGTCCTGTCATAAAACGCCAGGTTTGATACCGATAAGAAAGAAACATAGGTTTACGATAGGTCTCTTTGAACTGATTGTACGTACACGCAGTGAGAATAATTATCATAAGAAATATATTATATTTTCATTCCAGTTTACTACTTATTATATCAGAAGAATCCCTCAAAGTGTATACAGTATATACCGGGTGTCCTTCAAAATTGTCGCAATATCGAAATACAATGGCGCTCATAAGTATTCGTACAGAGAAATATTTCAATTATATTCACCCTTATCTTTTGTGCCATGCATAGGGTAGTTATGAAAAGTTTGGAAAAATTTAACAAATAAGAAAATTAGTTTACCTCCATCTTATAATGTAAAACATCAAAGACTTCGAGGAAAATTAAAAAAGGTAAAATGCAAAAGTTTTCCTGCATTTATTTATAAAATCATATTTTAATACTTTATGTATCCACCTCAGGCTTGAAGAATTTAAATTTTTGTCAGTAGTTGGCTGTTTATTGATTAGAGAGTGTTAGCAATTCTGAATTCTAGAATTTTCTATGAAAGGCAAATGACTGTACAATAGGGTGGATCACTTTTCACTTTTTTAAAAAAATTATAGCTGGTCAAAGTTTTTCCCATGATTTGGTTCAGTGGAAGTACACTGACACCATGTTTACCAAAATCGATCAATATTTAGGGGTCGCGCATCGACCTTGAAAATTTCAATTTTGGAAATTTGGCCAAATTGACAATTTTTTACTGAATAAAGATAAATCATCAAATGACCATATTTTCTGAATCCTCTCAGTGAAAGAAATCCTCTCAGATACTTACCAAGTTGATAGGACAAGTGGTTTAGAAGTTATACTCACCTTGAGATAGCATTAAAATTTAAAATACCGTATTTGTCCCCGTACCTCCATATGCTGTCTGCCATTGTCTGCTTTTTAGGATAAGATAAAACGAATAAGGGAGATCAAATGTATTTTGTATTAAAACGGTTTACCGATATCACTAAAGGAACTTACTCCGGTGCCCCTAACTAGGTTCAAAAACTGTATGAATCGTGGTTAGAACACACGTCATCTTAAGGCGTGCGCCATGTACTCTCTCTGCTAACTCCCTTTCCCTCTGCGCTACGTTATCTTGGCAAGTGACGACTTCTTGAAGTCACCGAGTTCTTTCCGGCTCTTTTCCACGAGCTGAAGAAGACCCTGCAGCTGTGACTCGTCTTTTGTGACAGTGTTCGCGTAATCTTCTATCAGTTTTATCCCTCTCTCTGCCACGTCGTTGGTAACTTTCAGATGCGAGATGACATTCTTCAGATCACAGTAGTTCTTATCTTGATCCCACTTATTCACCGGCAGAGTGAGCCACGTAGACGCGCACACCTGCAGGCCTGTGAACACGAACCACGATGACTCATCGATCAGGTCCGGAAGGCGCGTCGTGTCATCAACCGAGACGTTGTCATACGTGAAGTCCTCGGGCACAGTGAGGCGGCACAGCTTCTTTGCCATCTCGTGCTTCACAGTGTCTTCCACTTTGTCACTGCAGAGGGCGAAAACGACGGCCTGAGGCCTCAGATACCACAAGTGCCGCCTGATCACTGCCAGTGAAGCCTCTGCAATCTCGCGATCCACAGCCCTGTACTGCAGAAGACGCTGGTACAACACAGGTCATTCAGCGGGGCATCAGCTGCGACAGGAGCCGCCAGCCAGGCAGGTGCGTAGAGGAGTGCAGTAAATAGTACCACTCTGAAGTTTCTGTACCAGCTCGTCGTCGAACTCCAGCTGACCGCTGAACATCAGGAGCTTCGTGTAGTAGATGATCTGAAACGAATACGCACTGTGATGTATAAATACCGATACCACTCCATATAAGTTTGTTTAATGGTAAATTATTTATCTTATTTTTTCTGGTAGGGATTTCAAATGGCTGTTTGCAGAAGGCAATACAATATTTAACTTCTAATTCAAAATACCAACCTTGGCCATCCACCTCGCATGATGGTAGGCTCCTGGGCGCATGAAGTGTGTGCCACGACGTGGCTGGGCCCCGAGTACCAGGAGTGTAATCTCCGCCACTTCTCGGTAGTCTTCTCTGACAAGACCAGAAGCGTGCCGAGGAACTTGACTGCCTCATCTTGGAGCTCCATCAGCCACGTCACCTCCGCCAAATGCTCGATCTCCAGCTCGCGATAAGTCGAGAGGTCGAGCTTGTCCCACCTGAAAGGGGAGTTATGAAAATATTGCATGAAAACGACTGAATTTTCCCTTTTCGACTGCTATTAACATCATTAGTAGAAGGACGCTGATATCTCAATTACTCTGAAGGCAAAAAATCATTGGAGAAAACAAATGCGCCTTAGACTTGAAATTCACCTTCTCCTCAGATACTGGAACAAAGGTTCAGTTGGTGCTGTGGTTCTTCCAAACGCGGTGATGACCACTGCCCCCACGATGAGCTCCATAACGTGATGGCGACAGCCCAGCTGGAAGAGCGGTTTACCAAGCATGTTCTCCAGCCGGACCACCGCACCCTGCACCCTCCCCGTATTGGAGGAAGTTGTGTCGAAGCACAGTCCAATCACGTTGTTCTCGCATCCCCAGTCTTTGAGAGCACGAAAGGTCGCCTGGGCCTGGGACAGACCGGTGCCGTCAGCAACAGTCGGAACGGCCAGCAACTTTCCTTCTGTGCATTGGGGAGCTCCGGAGATGAGAATCGCCTGGCGGTGCTCCAATGATCCAAGAGAGTCCTGAAACGTATGTCATACATGCCAATCCATTATCGTCCACTGGAATATGTCAATCCACTGTCGTCACTGGAACATGTTAATTCACTGTCGTCCACGGTGAGGGCAAAACTGACCTTGATTACTTTACCGTCCCAGTGGACGACAGCATGCCTCGGAGATACGAAGGATTTCTGCACAGCTGTCGACACTTCACAACGATGTGCCACTCTTCCACGGCGAGACGTGTCCTTCGAGATACTGAATTTGTCCAGGTCTGCGGGCGGATCTGCCGAACGTAGGACTGCCGCCACGACACTTGCCACCTATGTGCGAAATTGAAAGGAAATTGACAAGGATGCGTATGGTTTTTATGTGACAAAATAATCACTAAATTTTCCGTCGTTACGTCTATTATATCTTTGTCAAGGAAAGATCATTACTGGTATATACACACACCTGATTATTGGATATCCGGAAGCGATCAGCCACTTCAATAACAGCCGGTGCATTGAGGATGCGGTGAGGAAGGCTGATTGATACAGTTGATTCTCTCGGCTGTCGGTATGGTGGTTCTAGCTGTGATTCGGAGTTGCTCGATGATCTGCTTTATATAGATTCATCGTCGCTCTCAGCTTCGGTTCCTGGCTCATCACGAGAGTGTTGTCTTGAGAGTTGCCGTTTTCTCTTGACAACGAACACTTTATCATTCCCACTCATTGTTGCCTGGCGCAGGCCCCGTTGATCCTCATAAAATTTAATATCTTCTTCTTTGTTGTTGTCTGAGAGCAGTCGACTTTTCTGTATCTCTTCAATAGCATCGGGAGCTCCGATGTCCCAGAGCTTGTTCAGATTTTCTGAAAACTTCTCCCTGCCTTTTCCCGCGTCACTGTCTCTCATCTTGCTCTTCTGCAGCGAGCGCCACTCTTCCCACAGTAACTCTAGTTTTCTTTCGCAGTTACGCCTCGTGATCGTCTTTATACGTGCCATGTTCCAAAATGCCAGAACATTGGCCACCGTGTCTTTTACGGCGGCCTTCCTGTCAGTAGTTTCCTGCTTGGCATAGAAGAAGTACTGGAGAACTTGATGGGTGGTTGGCAATTTGGCACCACCGATCGAGGAAGATGGCTGACCAATTAAGAAGACGTCCGCGGCTGACCTTAGAGAAGGTGGTGCTGTTGTTGCTGCTTTCTCTTTTCCAGAATAAGTAACTTTCAGAGTCTTCCCACTCCTGGTTGTTAACAGTTTATCCATTGTACTAAAGTCTAGACTTATCAATAGGCTGACCATACGTACCGTTTTGTATGGGTTTTTGTATGGGTTCTGTCACTGAAGAATAATTGTAAGCTCAAGATGTTTATGTACTTACTTTTTCATGAATACAGAATATTACATAACCCCCGTCCCTTTTTTGCCATCCCAATGTCCCGTTTTTGTCTCAAGGAAATATGGTCAGCCTACTTATCAAACAAGAATCAATTGACACAGTTGATCTGTAAAAAGCAAACTGTGATTAGTAAAAATATTGGTCATAGACATAGCGTGTGTGTGTAATTGGGATTTTAGGATGCGCCAGCTACTGATGCTATGATTACGTCCATAACGGGGGACAAATACGGTATTTTAAATTTTAATGTTATTTCTAGGTGAGTGTAACTTCTAAACCACTTGTCCGATCAACTTGGTAAGTATCTGAGAGGATTTCTTTCACTGAGAGGATTCAGAAAATATGGTCATTTGATGATTTATCTTTATTCAGTAAAAAATTGTCAATTTGGCCAAATTTCCAAAATTGAAATTTTCAAGGTCGATGCGCGACCCCTAAATATTGATCGATTTTGGTAAAAATGGTGTCAGTGTACTTCCACTGAACCAAATCATGGGAAAAACTTTGACCAGCTATAATTTAAAAAAAAAAGTGAAAAGTGATCCACCCTACTGTACATGCCATTAGTAGCAATGAGTGGTCGTGGTAAAGAGCTGTCTACAAATCTTAAGAGATCTGTTATTGGTGCACGTATATCTGGAAAAGTAGTGAGAAAGGAGAAGCACTTCGAATTCCAATTACGACGGTAAAGATTTCAGAACGTACATCTAATGAATTGAAATAATAGCTGTTGCGAATCCACGAGTGACTGCATGTTATATTTGCCAAACATTACGACTAAGATCGATGGCCATTCCTCCACTGTAAATCGTACATTGAGAAATAATGGTCTGCATGGAAGAGTTGCACGAAGAAAATCTCTTCTACGATCTGCATGGAAGAGTTGCACGAAGAAAATCTCTTCTACGAAAAGTGCACAAAGAAGCTCGTTTAAAGTACGCGAAGGATCATCAAAATGACAGACGAGACAGACGAGACCAAAATTGAATTATTCGGGAACAACAAAAATCAAATACTGCATTCTAGGGAAAAAGCATCCTTCCTATGGTTAAAAATGGTGATGGTAGTTTGCTTCTTTTGGGTGCTTTAGTGCTTCTGGTCCAGGAAAGCTTGTTTGAATGGAATCTTGAATTCCAAGAAATATCGGGAAATTTTAGAAGAAAATGGATTGATTTCGTTCAGGAGTTGCGAATGGGTCGCAATTCGTACTGCAACAAGCTAATAATCCAAGACATAACAGTAAGAGTACCATGAAATGGCTTCAACAAAAGAATTTCAAGCTTCTCGATTGTCCCATTCAAAGCCCAGATCTCAATTTAATCGGGAATTTACGGTTTGATTTGAAAAAAGCTATCCGCAAGAGAAACCCTTCGAATTTGAATGAATTACAATTTTCTTTAGAGGAATGTGCTACGGCTGAACATTTCCCGCTCTTTTCTTAACACGTTGACTGCCATGTCCACCATTTTTGGTGGACAGTGGCATTTACGGATCTGGCTGCGTCGACCATATTTGGTTGACATACTTTCCTTTCATTAAGCGGGCTGTCCGCCACTTCTGGCGGTCGCCCCATTATTTTTTCTATGAGAATAATATCCCTGGCCTGTGACAGTAACAGTTTTTTGTTTATAAAAGCTTGTATAAGGATAAATAGCCCTATTGTCTTTAGAAGAGTAGGGGAAATTTTTTTTTTTGTAAAGCATCCTTATTAGACATATAAAACATTGTATTTTGATAAATGAAAATACAATCAGAAATAAAAAGAAGCATAGGGAATTAACTCTTCATATATTCCTAATACTGAAAAACGTAAAACCTTAGACCTATGTAAAATGTGAATGGCACTCATAGCAATAAAAAATCGCAATAAAAACGTAAAACCTTATACCTATGTATAATGTGAAAGGCACTCATTGCAATAAAAAATAAGTAAATGTAAGTAGTAACTTTTGGCATAATTAGTTTATTCTTTATTGAGGAAAACAAAAATAATTTTTTATGAGCAGACGAAAAACATGAAATACACATGAATGTTTTTTCTCGCATTCCGGACAATACGTTGAAATTCTTCTCACCTTTTTCTTTGCTTCATTTCTACCCAATTCTTTTGCTAATTTTTCATAACAATAACACAGTTTCGCCTTACACTCAGTGGTGTAGTGCTGTGGGAACGCGTGGGAACGACGTTCCCTTACTTTTTTTGGTAGACGGAACGGCGTTCCCTCACTATTTCAAATAAATCCGAACTTACAAATCTCTAACGTCATGAAATTTTAATTCCCACCCCTAGAAGAAATATGAGAAAGAATCATTAACTGTTTCATTTCTTTTAGCTTCGACTGAGGCAATGCTAGCCTATAAAGATCTGGTGAAACAGTCACCACGACGTACCAGTTGTTAACTTTTTTTTAGTTAATCATTCCAGTTGTTAGCTATTTTTATTGATCGTACTGGATGTCGTATATCTAATGACACTGGAAATACTGCATCTTCAACCTTGGAATATATCCTAATATCCAGTGCATATGACCTCAAAATATTCCTGAAATTGGTCAGATTTCAAAAGATTTCCCGTGGAGCTTACAGTGCCCCCGGACTCCCAGCTGTATGGGCTCGCCGCGCTCGCCATTGTCTCCCCCGCATCTGAGTAACACTTTCAAAATGCGTTCCCTCGCTTCTTTATTTAGCACTACACCACTGCTTACACTCCTGTTTTTTTCATCTCTTTGCTGCGCTAATGTATGACTGTTGACACGTTCGGGTCTTTTAGTTTTACCCTCCAGAGAACACAGAAACATAGTGCATTGTATTTGTTATTACATATGACAGCTTTTTCAACAAAAAAAAATTTGGCCTGGCTACACCGACATCGGCAAACATCCTTGGCAATCAACGTGTTAATCCCGGGAAACGGATTCAAAAACTTGTAATCCCGGGATCTCGGAAATTCCTGGGATTAAAAAAATTAAATAAGGTTGAAGTACTGGAATAAATTAAATAACTAAACAGAAAATTTACTTTTATTGAACAAAAATATGCTTTGATAAAAACTTTCTAGAGACTAATAAAACTGAAATTATTGATTTATTTGGATTATGACTTAAAATAATGCTTTAAAAAACAGATGATCAATACTATTATCATTTAAAGATGTTTAGAGTTTTGTTATGAATAAATAATCATACAGCAGAAAATGCTCTTTGCGACTCTATTGAAGTTGGAGGAATTGTCGCCAGAGCATTAAACAAGAAGTTTAAATTTTTTGTTCTATTACCAGTGGCTTCATTAACATTGGTAGTTGTTTGCAGTGTTGATTTAGAAAGCAGTGAAAATTTAGGACAAGTTGAAATAAATGCTATTATACGATTGTTTAAATATTTATATAATTCTACGAGCTTCTTATTACGTCTCTCTTGAAGTCTTTTTTCTACTAATTGTTTTAAGGTGGTAGAAAAACAAGTTTTCTGTTCTCTCAACTCATTTACAATAAAAGCAAACACACCTGCAGTGAGCAATTTTGCATCTCTGCTACCAAGCTTCTCCAATTCAATTTTAACCGGTTCTAAAGATGAGATAATAACATTTATACGAGGGGAGGTGAGAAAATAAGTTTACACGGCGTATAATTTTGTAACGAAAGGACCTACATTGGTTATGTTTGTATCAGGTGAATTCATTAATCATTGTTGGCAACACTACATGTCGATTCGGCTGCCACCTACAGTACATTGGTTATATGAGTCAGTTGAACATGGTGGCTCGACTGGAACAGTGTCCTGCCCTACGGAGTAGTCCAGGACGTTTACGTTTAATGGCCGATCGTAAACGTTCCAGTGTTGAACAATATGCAGCTGCATTGATTGTTGTGCCTTTTTGCATGAAGTCTGCGAGCAAAACGCCTTTGTGGTCCCAAAACACGGTAACCATCACTTTGCTAGCTGACCTCACAATCTTGAACTTCTTTGGTCACGGGGACCCAGGATGTTTCCATTCCATGGCACGTTTTGTTTCCGGAGTACGGTGATGAACCCATGTCTCGTCTCCTGTGACAATGCGCTCGAGAAATTTTTGACCACTGACAGACTCGGAATATCGTTGCAGAAATGACAGGGCACTGTTCCAGTCGAGCCGCCATGTTCAACTGGCTCATATAACCAGTGTACTATAGATAGCAGCCGAATCGACGTGCAGTGTTGCCAACAATGATTAACGAATTCACCTGACACAAACATAATCAATGTAGGTCCTTTAGTTACGAAATTATACTCCGTGTAAACTTATTTTCTGACCGCCCCTCGTATATTCAAATTCTTCATCTGAAATATCCATGCCCTTTCCAATCCCAAGGTCAATCAATGCTTTCGAAATTGGTTTTCTTAGTTGTACAAATCTTTCCAACATTACTATTAAACTATTCCATCTTGTTTGGGAATCGAGTTTTAGATGAAGTTCTTTGTTATGCTCAAGTCTTACATTTTTGTAAGATTTCGTTTTTTTAAGGGCGATCTACGAAATAATTTCACAATTTTTCTCACTTTTGTAATAGTGCTAGCAATGTGTATGTCTTCAAACCCATCTGCTAGTTCAATAGGCCTAACCATATCCATATCCATAACTTGAGACGGTGTTTTTGGTAATGACATATTTTTTTCAACGAAAGATTTTCTAATAAATTCACTGTTTGGAATTGTATGAATTGATAAACCATCAACAGAAGCAAGCTTTGCAACAATTTCTTCACGGGTCTCTGTCTCTGGTTTAAATACAAACGAAGTTTTTTTTGTTGAACATTGCTCAGCCCTATTTTTTTCTTACTGACAAGATCTAAAGTCTCTGCATATGTCTTTTTAAGTTTCCATCTTCGAGCTTATAGACACTTTTCAAATGACGAAGCAAACCACTTGTTGAATATCCTTTGCATTTTATTATTGCAGAACATTTCTTGCACTTAACAATTTCATTTCCTTCTAGTCGTTCAAAATGCTGCCATGATTTGGATTCACTTTGGCTGCGTGATATGATGGGATTATAATTTATGACAATGATATAAATATGTGGACATAATGTGCTACGGCAGATCAACAGACACTACACTATGACACAAGCGGTAGACTAAGTGTTAGTTAATAAACCTGCCGCTTGCGCTTGGTGGCGCTTTTATACAATTGGTTGAAATTATTCTAAAATGTTATAGAATGTTATACATGATTAGCAAAAATTTAGTTATAAATTTTAGTATGTTTCAAAGGTTTAACATAATAAATAAGATAAAAATTATAAATTGTAATGAAATTTAATATAAAATATATCATAAAATTTTTTGAAATAGAAGTAAAATCCATTCTAGGAGTTTCTAGAAAGAACGAACTCAAAGCGATAAGATAGTAACCCATTAGTCATTACTCATTACCCAATCAATTTTCAGTTTCACTTTTGAGTAGGAAGAAAATTTATTATTTCACCCCATACTCAAGCGAAAACGGTTTTCAAAGTTTAAAAAACAGGTGAACGAAAACTTCAATTGTGAAAAGCCTTTGCATGAAATAAATATACCTTATAATAAAACTGTGTTTAAAAGTCTCCCCTGAAAATAGAATACCGGGAAATCCCGGGATCGATGACAGTTTTCTCAGGAAATGAGCTGTCTACTTTACTTCCGGGAGGATGCCCAGCCCTAGAATGGGCTAAAATTTCTATTGAGAGACGTCGAAACCTTGTGGAAAAATATCCAAAATGAATCATTGAATTCATTCAAACAAAAAATGGACACACAAAATATTATATAATTTCGTAAGTAAATGTACGAAAGCTTTTGCATTTTATTATGTATTTGTTAAATTTTTCCAAACCAACAGTAAACTTTTTATAACTATCCTATGCATGGTACAAAGAATAAGACGAATAAACCTGAAATATTTCTCTGGACGAATACTTATAAGCGCCACTGTAAATGTTCTAAGCTGAAAAAAAGGAATCTACACGCAAAGACAAACGTAATATAATAGGCATGTAAAACATAGGAGTTTATTAACAACATTAATTAGACAACATGTTCAGTGTAGTCGCCATTTTTTTTCTAACACAGTATTCAACCTTACACAAATATTTGTCATAATTTTTTGAAATGGCTCAGCTGGGATGTTGTTGATTACCTCATAGACTTTGGTCTTTAGTTCTTCAAGTGTCTTAGGCTTGGGAGTATGGTAGAATACATCCTGTCTTTGATGTAACCCCATAAAAAAAGTGTGTGAAGTGAATCTGGATTAATGCAGTTATTTCTCTTACGGAACAAACTAATTAGTTGTGGTAAGTAGAAATCTTGTAACATCTGACGATATGAATTTTGCGTTATCGTTACTGCTTTTTCAGTTTCATTCTCAAAGAAGCAGGAACCTCCTACACCATACCACCTAACAGCGACCCAGGTATTGAGGTTAGCAACACTACGTGAAAGCTCTATTAGAGATCCAGCATGACTTCCCCAGTAACGAAAGTTTTGCTTATTAATCTACATGTACACAACATTCATCAGTGAAGTGGATGTGTTTCAAAACCTCAGGATCTTCTCCCAGCTTTGCTAACATCCATGTTGCAATTCTATTCGTTTTTGCTTTTGAACATTATTTAGTGAAGCTTGGGAATGAATTTTGTAGGGGAAATGTTTTAATTCGGTACGAAACATACGATGCACAGGTGTTCGTGAAATACCCACTTCTGCTGACAAACATCGAACTGACTTCTGCGGACTACGCGCAATAATTTCATGAACAATATTTACGTGTTGCATAGTTCTTGTGGATCGTCGCCTACCACTATTACCCTTATGTTGATTGCTTACATTTCCTTTTGTTTAAAATTTTCTAACAATTCTTGATATTGTCTTTCTATCAGGTGGATCTCTGCATCCCTATTCTCTGCAAAACTTCTTCTGCACCTACGTCACAGGATTTGTCACGAAACCACTCAACGATCTTGATTTTCTGTTCCAGCTGCAAACGCGGCATCACTGTTTGAGGGTTCAGCCATTAGAAATGTATAGGTATATTTAGATAGGTATATACAAAATAGCCAAAAACTGCAAAACTGATATAATGAGCGTATGCAGGCATAAAGTAGAATTTAATATATTTGTTGGAGACCAAAAACTCAAACAGGTTAACAACTTCAAATATCTGGGAGTTAATTTTAACGATGGAAATCTCCAATAAAGTGAGAAATAACACTGTTCAACAAATTTGAACGTTTCCTTTTTTTCTCAAATGAGATCTGGTGACTCCTATAGAATTTTGCACGCTGATTACAAAAATGACCACGAAACTTTGCTATCACGTTAGGTTTTTGAGAAAATCACTTTTTTATATTCGAATAATAATAAAATAAACTATGCACAAGAACAATATTAAAATGGTTTTTTACTTACTTAAAATGCTTTTCTTGATGATTTTCGCTTGTAAGTGACATCTGAGGCTTCCCTTATTAGCGTCCAGCAGTAATCAGCGAGCATGTTTGGACTCCACTTGCCTTGGTATCGTTTCTCCATCGCATAAATGTCCTAATGAAACCGTTCTCCGTATTCATCGCTGATATCTCCCAGGTTTGGTGGGAAAAAAATTGAAGTGCGTATGCAAAAAATGAATTTTTAAACTCATATTATGATACATCCCAATGATCTGTAAGCTTGGAGAAGTTCATCAACCAATTGTGCATAGTTAGACGATTTTTTATTGTCTAAGAAATTCTGGGTCACTGCTTTAAAAGCATTCCAAGCTGTATTTTCAGTCATTCAGGATTTGTAAGAGACCATGAACGTGAAAAGCCTCGAACATCATCACTTTCAAAGAAGGCAACTGATTATCTAGTGGACGCCGGCATAGGATCTGAACAGATTGAAGACATTGCGAATAAACCTCATGGAAAAGCTAAGCACCATAAAAAGAAGGTAAACAGGAAAAGATCAGAGGAAAAGGAGAAGAACTGGGAAGAGCACAAATTCAGCAATGTATACAAAGAGGAGGTGCTAAACAGAGCATACATAGAGAGGGATAAAACCGTGGAGTTCCTGGTAAGAGGGTCACTGAGACCAGAAGATGACCGGCTGGTGGTGGCAGCACAAGACCAGGCACTACGGGCAAACTGGTTGAAAAGAAATATCGAGGGTAAAAATGAAACTGGGATGTGCAGACTGTGCTCAAAGATCCCAGAGACTGTGAGTCACATACTATCTGGATGCGAAATACTCCTACACAGAGGAAACTACACAGACAGACACAATGCAGTCTGCAAGCTAATCCACTTCAAGCTGTGCAAGAAATATAAAATAGGGCTAGAAACAGAAAAGCATTGGGAACATATTCCACAAGGAATAGAAGACATTGATAAAGTGATGCTCCTATATGATCATGAGATACCAACTGACTTCAACGTATCAGGATGCAGGCCAGACATAGTAGTGAGAGAGAAGGAGGGTAATAAATGCCTCTTGGTAGAAGTAGGAGTCTCAGCGGACTGGAATGTGGCTATCTATGAAAGGGAAACGGTCTTAAAATACCAGAGACTCCAACATAAAATACGGAGAATGTGAAATATAGAACCTGAGAACATCCCAATAGTGGTAGGAGCGACAGGGGCAGTAAAGAAATCTACAGTGGAGTTTCTTGAACAACTGGCCATAAGTATAACATCTGGAGAAATTGTAGGGGAGATACTACGATACAGCACCTCTATCTTACGCCTAGTATTAGGCTGTACCTAAAAATTCCTTAGGGTTAAGGTTTAACACCTAAAGTAAGAAACTCTCTCCAGCTGGAGTAGAAGGGAAAAAACAAAAAGAAAACGAAACTTCATCAAAGGCACCATCTTTCATTAACTCATTTATTTGTGGACCAACGAAAATTCCCTCTTATATTTTGCATCACTAATCAGATGAAATTTTTGTTTCAAGTACTGGAATCCATCTCCTGCTTTGTCCATTGCCTTTACAAAATTTTTCATCAATCCTAGTTTGATGTGTAAAGGTGGCAAGTAAACTTTTTCAAGATCCACCAATTTATGGCACGCAACATTTTTTTGTCCAGGAATGAAAGCTTGACGAGGTGGCCAGTTCTTAATAGTGTAATGAGAATTCTTTGCTCTGCTGGTCCATTCACAAAGAAAACAGCAATTTTTTGGATATCCAAACTGTAAACCAAGAAGCAGCCCAATGACTTTGAGATTACCACAGATATGCCAATTGTATCTTTTGTAACTTATTTTATTCAGGAGAAATTTCATATTTTCATGCGACTCTTTCATATGGACAGCATGTCCAATAGGAACTGAAGGGTAGATATTTCCAGTATGCAACAGGAGAGCCTTCGAACTAAGTTTTGACGAATCGATGAAAAGTCGCCATTCTAAAGGTTTATGTTCGTGTCCTTGGGCTATCATCAAACCATCAATGTCATTACAAAAAGAAAGATCACCAGTCATAGCAAAGAATTTTGATATATTTTTTTGGGCGTTTGTGAAAATCGGATATGCTGGTATCGTTTGCAAGCAAGTTCTAGCCTTGTAATCTGAACCCTAAAAGTTCTGCTTGATTTTTTAACAAATTCAAATCTCGAACCAGATCATTAAGCTCCCCTTGAGTTATCAAGTGAGGCTCTTTTTCCTGAGTTTGTCGATACTCTTCATCCTTATCTGATAATTTCATAGGCTCATTTTCCCCAGTTCCAGGGGGCTTAGGAACTGGTAGGGTTTCACAGTGTACTACTGGTCGCATTGCGGAAGACAGATTCGGGTATTCAATTTTCTTCTTATTTTTCGAGGAAAATCCACTGACCTTAGTTAAACAAAAATAATAATCTTTGAAGTGATCTTTTTGCTCTCTCCAAATCATGGGGACTGCAAATGGCATAGAGGTACTCGCACCTTTTAACCAACCCCTGAGGGTCACAGCACATGTAGTATATATGGGGAGCCCAAACTTTATCTTGCTCTCCGATTTTGCAGCCGAAGTAGAGCTCATAAGCTTTTTTAATTAATGGAGTAATGTTTCTTTTGTGATCTTGTATCACGTAATCACCGCACACATAAACTGTTAGGATTGTTCACACATTTACGCGACATTTCAAATTATCCTTTTTTCCTTCAAGGCACTATTTTGTGTAGGGTGTGTCAATTTTAGTAAAGTCAACAATTCAAAAAACTACTAGTGACCAAATGATGCATTTTTATGTGCTAAATCGAAATATGGCTTTAAAAGCCAGATTTGACCACTCCTAGCTACTTATATTTGAAGTTGAAGTTTACGAAAAATCAACAATTTTTACGTCTTTTTTTTTTGTATATAACTACATTTTACATACATTACATACAATTAAAGACATTTTGATTGTATTTCAATATTAAAATTTAGAAATATAGATAGGTTTCTTGAACTTTGCCAAGGATGCCATGTCTACCTTGCTCTTGTTCCTGGACATGAGCTCCCTACTGGCCACCTGGCCACTGATGTACGCCTCTTGTGAGTAAACATGTTGTGCTGCTTCAGTTTCATCCTTACACACCTCTCTACTGACTTTGTGTGTGAGGGCCATGCAGGAACTTCCATTGGTCTATCCAGAAACTCCTTGATTGCAGCAGTGGTGGGGGAGCAGGTCAGAGGAGGGTCAGTCACGCCAGAGTTCTAGTCAATAAGCTCCGAGAGTTTGGTGGCATCTGGGTTGATGTCAGGAGTTTTCCTGGGTCTGACACTGCAGTCTCCTACCTGTGTGTCCTCATCTCCTTCACCTCTAATTTCCAGTAATTTAGGGCGTGTCAATTTTAGTAAAGTCAACAATTCAAAAACTACTAATGCTCAAATGATGTCATATTATCTAGCAAACTTAGAAATATATTTAGTGTTTAAAAAAGCCATTTACTTACTTATATTTGACCATAAAGGTTTGAAATATAACCTAAATATGACTGTAGCATCGTATACCAATGTGCCATTGATATGTGTGGTCAACTTTGGTTATTTTTGGTGTGCAATATGGTTTCTAAGTTTCACATAGTCACAAATGCTGGAGTTTTGATTGTGAATGTATAGGTGGAGGAGGCAGGGAGGAGAGAGGAGGACGAAGACTTCACACCAGACTGAGTCTGGTATGAAGTCTTCGTCCTCCTTCGTCCTGGTCAAATATAAGTAGGTAAATGGCTTTTTTAAACAACACTAAAGATATTTCTAAGTCAATCACTTATAAATTAACAAATTAATCAAAGATTCTCAACAGGGCTTTCGACGTAAGCGTTCTTGTCTTACTAATTTGCTCGACTTCTTTAATGATATTGTAAATATAAAATAAGTGATATTGTAAGGGATAATATAGGTATATATGGGTGAAAATTTTTTCAACTATTGCTTCACTGGTAATAAGGTGGATTGAAGGGTGATAAAAAAGAATATGAGAATTAAAAAATTTTCAGTTTATCCCAAGTACCCCATTTTTCCCCCCAAAAAAATGGCCGCCAGCCAGTCATTATACGCTTCATAACTCGAAAAGTATTCTTTTTACAAAAACGTTTGCTGAAGCAAAAATTGTTTAATTCACATTTTCTACCTCATAAAAATGCTTCAGATGTTTAATGGAAATTTTATTTTTCAGGTTTTTGTTGGATTTGGAATTGGTAATTTCTGATAATTAGTAACAAATATGGCTTCTGCTTCAAACATTAGAGCTACAAGGAGTCAATCAACATTTTATATTTGGAACCGCACAAGAGCTTCCTCTTACGACATTGCCAACAAATAAACAGGTGGGCCAATACCATGTTCTTTTAAAAGAAGCCACTTCAGTGACTTCACATAACTGATTATTTTCAACAAAATTACTGAAGATATACTCTGTATTTGGAGAAAAGCTTAAATTCTTGCAATAGCTGACAAATCAGTTTATATCAAATTAAAGCGGTTCATCGGCAAAGCAAATGATCTTAGTAGATCAAAAAGTAATGTCAAAATGAGAGAAAATTTTAATGACACCTTGGAAGAATTATTCGATATCAGTGCCTGTAAATGCCCTTTTATCTCCCATCAAAACTTTGGCTGTCCTGAGAGCTGCGAAGATGTTCACATAAGATACACCAGTCGAAGAGAACTGAAGGTACCAAAAGAAGAGCTTCTGTTTTTACAGGATCAGCGATCGACGTCATGACAAAAAGAATTAAAAAAATGCAGTCTAGGAAATTGCGGACAGAAGAAGGAATGGTTAAAAGAAGAAGAGAAATGAAGGACTCTCATATTTTAACAGAAATAGAGTGTTTTTCAGATGTAGAGAGTACTTCCACACAATATGAATTAGACCCCACATCAGAGTGAATCAGACTATGAGTCAGTTGCCATACAAGGTCAAATGAGACTTCCATTGCCTGCTGTAGCGATGGAAGCCGATAGATTTGGAATTTCAGATCGAGCAGCAGCTGCTTTGGCTTCAGCTGCTTTAGTTGATTATGGAGCAATCACTAAAGAAGATAGTACGCTTTTGATTGACAAGAACAAAATCCAACGGGAAAGAGAGAAAATGAGAAAAAGTTTGGTGATGGAGAGTAAAACTAATCCTGCTGTCATATCTGCTATATTTTTTGACGAAAGAAAGAACAAGACTTTGGTGAAGGTGAAGAAAGGAAACAAATGGTATGGAGACTCCATTAGAAAGGAACACTATGTTTTGGTGTCTGAGCCAGGAAATGAATATTTAACCCATGTAGTTCCTTCTTCTGGTAAAGCTCAAGATATAGCTGATAGTTTGTTCTCCTTCTTTCAAGAGTCAGCTATTAATGAGAGCATTCGTCTCATAGGATGTGACAGTACAAATACCAACACAGGTGCCGAGGGTGGGATCATCCACCTCATAGAAGAAAAACTAAAGAAACCGTTACAATGGAGCATTTGTATGCTGCATACAAATGAACTTCTCCTTCGACACTTATTTGAACATTTTGATGGTAAAACAAAAGGTCCAACATGTTTCACTGGAAAAATCGGAGTAGCACTGAATGTAAAAAAATGCCTGCAGTCAATTTCAAACCAATTAGAGAAGGCATTGATTTAACACACATATCAGAAGAGGTTATCGATGATCTTAGCCAAGATCAACAGTATTTGTACAAAATTATTGTGGCTATAAGAAGTAGGAATGTCCCAAAAGATTGGAAAATACAAAACCCGGACCACTGAACAATTCTCGATGGCTGACATTAGCAAATCGTGTCTGCCGCCTATACATTGCAGAGAAAACTCCTTCATTGGCTCTTTATTCAATAATTTTCTTCATTGTTACAAATTATGGACCAAGCTGGTTCGATATCAAGAGTAGACCATATACATGGAATGGACCACATCACATATTTGGAGCAATTAAAAGATTTCATCTTCTTCCAAAGGATGTTCAGAATGTAGTGAAGCCTTACAATGCTAGAAACGCATATTTTGCTCATTGCGAAAATGTTCTGATAGCAATGTTATCAGATACATCAGAACAAAAACGAAACAGAGCAGTTGATTTCATCATGAACATTAGAACAAAGACGGAAAAGTTGTCCAAAATCAGAGAATTTAAGGTTCCTGAGATAAATTTCAACGCAAACGCATGGGATGATATTATTTAATGGTCAAAAGAAATGCTGACTGAACCTCCCCTCACTATGGCGCTCACAAATATTGAACTCAATGCACTTAGGGTTAAAAACTGTGCCTACCCAATTATCCACTTCATTCACAAAATGTCGAGAGGGCAATAAAACTTGTCACCGATGCGGCCTCATCTGTATATTCCCAAGAATCCCGTGATGGATTTATAAGAGCAAGAATTAGGTCTCGTTCATTGCTACCATGTATGGAAACCAAGAAAGAAATGACTTCACTTTTTGACAATTAGCTTTTAATTAGAGACTGAAATAATTCTTGTAGATTATAGTTTGAATATTCAAAATTATATAAGGTTATTAACTATTATCAAAGTAATATACTTCGGTCATCAAAGAATTTTTCATTTATTTAGAAAAAAGGGATTTATTTGTGATATCATTTACCGAGGTAAATTTTTATAAAATATAAATTGAGAAAATAATTTATAAAAGGGCACTTTCTTATGTATTTTTTTATTTTGAATCATTTTTATTCTATACTATCTTTTAATTGGATGCATATGTTTCAAGTTATAAGCATTTATATGTTTGACTAGCGGCCATTTTGTTTTTCTCAAAAATGCGCTAGTAGGGCAAAATTGATTTTTCTTTTATATCACTTTATGTCATCTATAGAACCCAATACAGCAAATTATAGGTGAAGCAAATAAATATTCCACAAAGAATTGCGTTTCACCCCACCCTAATATATATATATATATATATATAATATATATATATATATATTATATATATATTATGTGTAGAGGTCAGACAAAGAAATTCCTTCCCCGCCATTTTCAAACATCATGCAATCAAAACAAAGGTTATACAAGTGAGCATGAAATAGGCCTACACAGGAAGCACAGATTTTGTGGTATTTCCCGAACCGACCACCAGAGGACGTCACTAAGGCCTATAAAATGTGACTTCTTCCTCAAATCAGTCTCACTTCTCACTTGCCATTTTCTCGTCTTGGTCGTCACGTCTCACTCTCAGCACCTTCGTCAGTAGCACCACTCGTCACGCCACACGCTCTCCGGCCTTAGCCGGAGAGCGGTCCGATGTTCCTTCAAGTCTCCGATCGAGCCTACACGAAGTCTATCATCAAGTAAGACTCTCACCCCGCTCTTTACTTCTCCTTGTGAATCTCACCTCACGTAGCGCCGCTTCGACCTCAGAGAGCCTCAGTCCTTCAAGTCACATTTCAACCATACAGAAACGAAGTAACACTGGAGGCGATTCTACAACTCCATCTTGCAAGAAACATCATCACTGTTGTAGGCGCTTTCCGTTGGCCCCTCTTCACAGACCTCTACCGGCTGTCAACACATCATCCTCTCGCCGGCAAGGCCAGTCTGACTACAGAAGCACCCTTCGAGGCCCAGGTCCATAAACCTCCTATTAAGCTACGAGCCACAAACCCATTTCTCTCTTCATTCATCCTTCACCACAATTCGATCGGCGCCCGTTCAACAAGTGTTTCAACAGGCCCCCTACAGTCTGCAAGGTCATCTTCGACGGGCGAAACGCAATACGGTCAAACCTTCACCTAGGCCTACAGTCTCCAAGTTCATCACTGGCGAAACGCGATACGATCAACCCTTCACGTAGGTCTTCAATCTCTAGAGTTATTCATCATCTCGGTAAGCTACTTCGGCCCTCACTCGGATACAGTGTTTTTGGTTACGTCGTGCTTCCACAAGCTCTGCCTAATCACGTAGGCCCTAAAAGTGTTCCCATTACCGTACAAACTAACTCTCGCGTTAAGACCGCAGTAGGCCTATTCAAGTGTTGTACCAATACCATAGTTTTGTATCACCCTGTTGTTGTGTTCTTTCATATAGCTCATTTTATTTTGCATCCGTTTGTTTATGTGCTCTTTTAACGCATTACATTTTTCAGACCTAATCCATATACTTGCCGTACCGTACTTCCATTATTTCTGTTATCAATAGGCTTCATTATTTATTCTGTGTTCACGCGGCATATCTCATTAGCCTTTGAATTAGTGTATTTAATTAACAATTACTCTGTAAACCGTTCCTTATTGCTAAGAACCAGTCATCTTTAGCATAGTATAAATGTTATATAATTGTTAATCATTATAAATACCTTTATTGAACTGTTAATCGCTGTGAACAAATAATTGATTTATTTTCCCAATTAAACACAAAACAACAAAGTAATTTCTCTCTCCTCATTAAATATTGTTTATTTGGGCAGTAGGCCCAAATTGGTGACCTCTAATATTTCATTTCAATTTTATTCAGTAATTATAGTAAGCCTACTTTCTTAGCCACATTAAATCGCTGATTCGTAGGCCACTATATATATATATATATATATATATATATATATATATATATGCTGGCAAAGCTCCAAGTGAAAAGTTAAATTATTTATTACAAAGGAAGTTCCACATAACACTATAGCACTAAAATACTTTAAGAAGGAAATTACAGTATTTGGAATGTGAGTTAATTTCAGTCATTTCTCTGACAAAAATTGAAGCACACTTTTGTTATGAAAAAACAAATAAATAAATTATGTTTCCAAAACTAATTTCTTATTCCTTAAATTAATTAAATATTTTTGACCAATTTTAATGGAAACAATGCGGAGAAAATATCGCTTCCCTTTAGTCGTATGGTTTCATTTAGCGAGGGGGTAATAGCGGGATAGGAGAGTGGGGGAATGGGTTAATGGGGGAAAGATGGGTGGAGTGCCAAGGGGGAGTGTAGAGCGGGAGTGCTAGTTGAATATATAGTTACCTAACCTAACGTAACATGAAAAAACAGAACTGTATATGTGTGACGTCATACTATGAACTTTAGCGACCACTATTTTAACATATAAAAAGTAAAAAAAATAAAAGTATGTAAGTTTTGGAGAACACCTGATATAATGTAGCACGATGACCCAATGCTATATGAATGTAGAGTATAGTGACCACCTGTGACAATGTTTTAAGCGTAATACTGATATTAATAATAAGAAAAAATACATATTATTGACTGATGCCTAGCGCTTCTGTGTACAGTGCTTACAAGAAGTCTCACGCCTCTGTCTTGTCCCAAGCTAGTCTGTTAGGTATAAAATGGGCGGTCCTTATGGCAGCGGAGGTGTGTTCGGATTGGCGCACATAATTGCTCTAACCCCATCAATGACGTCCACATTATCTTTATGTTGATCACTCTATCTATTTATATATAGAGACATACTGTATATAGATATATATAGAGTATGCAGGGGATAACGTGTCTCAGTCCCAGCTATGGTAGTTGTCTTACAATTAACAGTTCCAAGTGCAAGTTACGTTAACACCTCCACATAAACTACCCTGGAATGAGGATGGAGGTAAGCGTTGCTATGTCGAAGGAAACGAGGTTGGGTGGGGAATTATGAAGGGAGGAGGAAAGGGAGCCTGAGATTATTAATCTAATTCTGCCACCACGTTCTCCTGATATGAATCCGATTGAAAACTTTTGGGCAATAATGATTAACGAATGGGAGCAACGCAATGAAAGAACATTTGAAGCACTTTTAGCTCAAACGAGGAATAGTTGGGAGAGCTTACGCCGAACACCAAACATTCACAATCTGGCCTCTTCTATGCCGCAACGATTGCAAGAAATTATTGATGCCGGAGGAAGCTATACGAAATACTGATGTTAAAGCCATGACGTAAATGTGTATCGAATATATATTTATGTTAATATAGAATTTTATTATATTTTTATGTTTGACATCTATAAAAGTATATATTGTGACCATGAAAGAACTTTACTTATCCTTAGTTAGAATCTTTTCTTGCAATGTCTACGCTCGTGGAGATGATAATATATGCATTGTTGAAACAAACTATGAGAAGGTAATAGTTTCAGGAAAAAATAAAAACTGGCAACATCGAGGCCATCACATGTTTATGGGAATTGTCATATGATATGCTACCAATAAACTCTTATATACTACTATATACAGTATACTATATTACATAATAATTACGATGAACAAATCAAATGCAAATTTCTCTGATTCACGGCCCACCAGTCTTGCTTTAGACTAATGACTTTCATAAGATGGAATAGGTTACCACTTAAAACAATGGATAAACTATTTATTAGTGAGACGACCGTGACTTCCTCGAAATGCGAGCGTGTGAGAGGTTCACTGAGGAATTTGGTCATTAGATTCTTCACGTAGGATATGTATCACAAACAGCAATATTGACAATAATTCCCAACAATTACTTAATATCAATCATTGCATTTGAGCAAATAATTTAGACCTGCGTCAAAATAACTTAGGTATCATGCCATGATTTGGGATATTTGCCGAATTAGTCATTCTCTATAGTCTACAGTATATATTGAGAAGGTCTAATGTAATGCCCAGCTAATATTATGATGACTAGGATTGCTCCATAACCATCCCAACATCCCAAAACTTGGTCATTCTGCTTCTTAATCATTTGTATTTTAAACACTAAAATATAGCAGAAGTGACGTAATAATGGACGTCATTTATTGGGTTCGAGCAGTTATGTGCACCAATCCGAACACACCTCCGCTGCCATAAGGACTGCCCATTTTATACCTAACAGACGAGCTTGGGACGAGACAGAGGCGTGAGACTTCTTGTAAGCACTGTACCTGTTACCATCGGACGCGAAGCGATTACGTCCACATGCATATAGACATAGGTGTAATAGAACTTCAGCAACTGACGTGTGTTCACGACAGTGCTGTCTGCGGGAGTGATCAAATTATTCGCTCTTTTTCATAAGGAATTCTGAATATATATTAGTGATGTAGGTCACATCCGCATCGGCGGAACATCCGCACATTTTCTCGCATCCGCATCCGCGTCCGCATCCGCACTTTGGACTGCGGATGTCGTGCGGATGTTGACCGTTGAGATAAAACGTCATTAATAAGCGGAAATTATCAAATTCTACTATATTAATAGAACTAGTTCATTGTGCGCAAAAGTGATGCAAGCGACAAGACGAGAGGCTGTTCTTGTATGAAGTTACTCTCTTGCAACCTACTTAGATCCACGTTACAAAGCTAAGTTATTTTCACCTAGTACATTAGAACGAGTTAAATCATCACTTGGCAAAGCAGTTGAAGAGCTTCAATCTCTTGAATCTGTCGCTTCGCCACCCACCAAAAGAATAAAAGTTTCAGTGACAGAACCAACACCTTCAACAAGCAAATCTATCACAGAATCTGTCTCTCAGTTTCTTGAGTCAAGCAGCAATGACGAGACCTACGCGATGTCAAAAGATGTAGTGAAAATGATCGAGAGCTATCACCAAGAAAAACGCCTGGCTGCATGTGACAATCCTATTAGTTGGTGGAAAAATACGCAGAATATCTATCCATACTTGAGTAAACTTGCAAGGAAACATTTAGCCTGTCCTCCAACAAACGTACCAAGCGAGAGATTATTTAGCAGTGCTGGACTAATATATGATGAAAAGAGAAACAGACTGGCAGCAGAAAAGGCAGAAAAATTAATGTTCCTTAAACATAACCTTCCTATAATTAAGTTTGAACATTAAACGATGAACATCTTAGTTTACTTTATTTTAATTACTCATTTATAAATATGCCTAATAAAACTTTAAACTTAATATAAATAGTTATCAAGCTAATTAAAGATCTCTTTCTATAAGGGTGGAGGTTGGGGAAAGAGGTCGGTGGGGGTGCATTTGAGTTGGGTTCACGTCCTGCATCCTGGTAACACAATTATGGTTTCTAATTGTGGCTGAAACTCAACAAAATATAACGAATTTATTTGCAGACGAATTCACTAATTGATTTCTATATTAGTTAGATGCTTTATATTATTTTATATGTTCAGAGAAAAGTACAGCAATTATTGTACAATTAATCAATTATACTACATTATAGCTACAGCTCTCTCTATATAATAACTTATTATATACGTTAAACACAACAAATCTCGAATATATCCTAAAAAATAACGAAAATGTAGACATCCGCATCCGCGGATGTTGAAATCAAACATCCTCATCCGCATCCGCGGATGCGAAAAAAATGACATCCGCTACATCACTAATATATATATATAATTTAGTGGTGGACCGGATATCCGCATCATTTTTAACATCCGTATCCGCACTTCTGACTGCGGATGTTATGCGGATATTACCTCTAATAAATTATGCAATTTACAATTAAATTAGCTTATAAAGTAGCGTATAAGGCCCAGTCATGCACATTTCATGTAAAGTATTAATTATTTATTAATGAACAAAGAAATATATAAACCTCAAAATATAAATACCATTAAATCAACAAACACTGCTTGTGCCGCTGTGCGTACTCCACTGATTTTTTTTCACAGCAACACAGTAACTTTTCAGAATGAAATTGTTCGTATAAGATCAAGCAGTCTATCGTGTTTCGAACAAGATTATTGTAAATGAATACAAAAAATAGTAAATTCTTTAGCAAAAATAAAAATGCTAATTTTCTATAGCAAACACATTGCAAAATTTGCACAGTTTCTAAAATTAGCAATTGAAAATTGAATGAAACTTGTTTCATTGAATTTTCTGTGGCTGAAACTCTTGAGAAAGTTATTATTTTTATCATAATGAAAACATTAATATTAATTTTAATTCTTATGCATTGCCTGCCATAGTAGTAATATCACGAAATTTGAAAAATTATGTCATATATTCATAATTCTACATTATATTGATAGATTAACTAAATATCCGCATCCGCGGATATTGAAATTAAAAATCCGCATCCGCATCCGCAGATGTTGAAAAACTGACATCCGGTCCACCACTAAATATATATTATATATATATATATATATATCCTATAGATACGTCTCGGTGGTGTAGTGGTTAGTGTCACTGATTACGAATCCATCGGCCCCGGGATCGAGACCCGTTGACGGCACGTGGGGCGCAGCAAAACCCAGCTGTTCATCCTACCACGCAATAAAAGAAATTGGTTGGTAAATAAGTGGGTCTGCTGGTGGGAGCGTGGTTCGGATTCCACGTTGAACTGTAGGTCTAATGTGCAGTGACAAGCTTAACCTTCGTTAGAATGAACAAAATCATATATTCGTTTACTAGAAGAATTAACAATGGAGTGCAAATATAGTTTAAAAGGATACATTTGATAATTCATGCACAGAATACAAATATAAGACATACTTTTACAGTTATGGCCTAAAGAGTTAATAACTCTCCCCAGAGTGTAGGTATATGCACAATGTGAAGTAAACGCACCTGACTTTCCCCTACAAAGTGATGTTCCACGATATTATTGTAAATGCAGCACATAGCAGGTCTGTCTGCCACACTTTCCAATTTTAGATGGGATAATAAACTAACCTTATCATCCTGTATTTCATGAAAAGTATCTCTTTGGAAATCAAACTTGTATCTTCCATTCGGTAGAATCTTGAATACTTTTTGTCCCTAATATTTCTTATCGACTCGGATCTTAACAATGGAACATGTTCTGATCCTCCAAACCAATCTATACGTACGATTTCGAAAACTAGGTCATTTGTAAGTTTATATTTATCGAAGCTCTTATTTAGGTTTCTTCAGTATCCTCAGTGCTGTCAATGACCAGGGCCTAGTGTTAATTCGGTGCTGTAGTTCTGTATACGTTCCGTGCTGAACGTATGCGTTTATCCTTTACCATACCCGCTTTCTCAACTTCATGGCTTTTTCTAAGAAACATGAAAACGACTTGTTTCTCCTCAATGACAGATCGAACAATACCATTTTAGGCTTGGTAGGTGCAACCCACCTTCCTATTCGACATAGTACATCGCTTTATGTTAATTATAACAGAAGCCATAAGTATGGCTGTGATCGTGATTTGTATAAGGGATGCCTTGCGTTTAAAGCTGATTTACTAAAGCATCGTAAGGAGTGTCATATGGTATGCGCTCAGTGTAAAAACCCTGGGTGCTGTGCGGTAGAAGTTGAGAAGAGAGATTGTAAGGAATACAAACGGATGTTTTTCAATAATGAATGTTTTAATATCCACAAGACGAATGGTACGTGCAGAAAGATAAAGATTTGTGAATGTGAAATGTTTTCTACGATGAATGAGAGCAATGAGTTCAAACATAGATGCTATGAAATTCATTTCTCTATGTGTAATGAGAAATATGAGGCGAGAGGGGTGAAACATGTCTACTTCAAGAAAGATGCCAAACCTATAAATAAATCGTGTATTACGAGATACTACAACATAGAGACCTACACTAATCCTGAAACGAAAGAAGTTATCCCTCATTTACTCGTGAGCCAAACTCTCTGAGACGAATGTTCGAATGTTGAGTGTGATGAATGTCGTAAGTGTAGTAAGCATACCACTTATTTTAAGGCGATTATGACATAATCACCAGATTAGTTGTTTGTGGATTATATAGCCATGTCAGCCGATCAGTTCAAAACAATCACTTTGTATGTTCTAGCGCATAACACCGCAAATTTTGATACACAGTTTCTTTATAAGGAACTACTTGAACATGAGACATCAGCAGTTTTCACGGGTGACCCCTTGAAAAGAGGCAATAAGCTCATACAAATGCAAATAAAGAAAAATGTTCAGTTCAAAGATACACTGTTATTCACGCCTTGTAAATTAGTTAAGCTACCCAAGGTCATGGGGCAGGATGCCGAGGTTTCAAAATGGCATTTCCCTCACACATTCCTCACTTGTGACACTTTAAACTACGTTGGACTACCACTCCTCAAATATTACTTCAACTACGACAGTATGAGTGCCAGTGTATGAAAAGATTTTGATCGCTATTAAAACAGCTTCACTGAAGAAAATCCGTATAATATAGCGGATGAATGTGTACGTTATTGTGTGAACGATGTACGTGTGCTTAGAGTATGTTCCTAAACCTTTAGATACATGTATATTACCCAATTCAATGGCGATCCACTACATGGGAGAAATGGCGGTTAAAATCACTGGCAGAATTTTCTGGGATGATAGACTAAGTGAGGACCCCGCACCGGTGAAAAGACAGTATACTCCTTCAACAGATGTCTTTGGCACGGATGCCCACGTCTTGAGTGTGGTATCACAGGTGACAACAACGGTAGATCCCCGCCGATAGTCTGGTTTGGACCCGCACTCGTGACCAGCTTGTAAATTCACAGTTCACTCACAAGATATTATGGAAACACGAGTATGATGAATGGATGGAGACCAACGAGCAGTACCGTGACAAAATAAGGGCTATCAAGCGTTCAATGTTGGTGGACCCTCTCAAGTGTGGTGACAGTTTGTTTGTAGGGTGTACAAATCATTTCAAACTCTACTTTCCACCTACGGAGGATGTAAACTTTCATTACTTTGACTTTTGATCCTTATACTCGTATGTAATGAAAAATAATTCATACCCTGTAGGTCCTTTTGAAAAGCTCGTGGGACCCTCCCTACCCACCATCGTAGAATTCTCAGACAATTTAAACAAGAATTATTTTGGTCTATCCTTTGTTGATGTACTTTCCCTTCGTGATTTATGGAGGCCCATATTACCTGTTGTCATAGATCACAAGCTTATGTTTCCCCTCTGCTTGAAGTGCGCAGTGGAGAACAGCAGTGTATGTAATCATACAATCAATCAGAGGAAGATCCAGGGAAGCTCTGTGGTTTCATTTTTTTCTCGATGAATTGGAACTTGCTGTTCGTCATGGGTACAAAATATTAAAGATTTATGAGGTGTGTGGGTTCGAGAAGCGTTATAACCTCTTCACTCCTTACTGTATATCACCTTCTGAAAGATAAAGTTGAAGCATCGGGATTTCCACGAGGAGTTGAGACCGAGAACGAAAAAGCAGATTACATTCGAGGTTATCAAGACCATGAGGGTATACAACTTGAGCGGAAGCATATTACGCGAAGCCCTGACAAGCGCTGTAGTGCAAATCTTTGTTTCAAAAGTCTTTATTGCAAGTTTGCACAGAGCACTGGCAAGACAACGTGCATTTATGATAGCATATAGTTTTGACGAAGTATGGGATTACGCCAAAGCTGACGATAAAGATGTTCTTGAAAATGTGCACGTAGGTAATACGTTACAATAGGACCGAATTGGCTACAGACACATCCCGCATCACAAACATCGCTGTTTGGGGCCTAATGCATTCTCTGGGTCGACGGATCCTGTTCAACGATGCTGACAGTGTGGTGTTTACGGCGAAGGAAGATGTTCCTCGGTGAACTCACTGACGAGATCAAGGACGAGTATGGCGACAGCGCTTACGCGAACTAATTTGTTTCGAGTGGTCCAAAGTTACATCGTGAAGGAGAAGGACATCACTTTAAACCCCGCAAACCGTCAGAGTGTGAACTTCACCTCACTCAAAGACCTAGTGTGCCTGGAAGATCTAGGAGATGATGGCACTGCCGCACCTCCTCACCTGGTTGTGGGACTCACAACTTCAGAGCGCTGAAAGTAGGAGGAGCGAAGGAGCTTAAAGGGACTAACGTGTGTCGCAACACCTACATGAAACGTTACTAATTACTTACGATACTGTTCCCTTTGGTTTTCGTGAGGAATGATTAGTCGGTGTAAATATTTTGATTTAATTTAGTGCTATCCTTTTTCAATTTTTTTACTGTTTATTTATTTTATAAATTATTTTAAAGTTTTGACTCGCTTATTTGCTTGTTTTTATTACTGAATGTTTATTTACTTGTAAATACTGATTTTATTAATTATTTAACTTATGTACTTTCAATAAATTATTATGCGTTTTTAGATTGTGCGTCTCATTTTTTTTAACCTTTGAATTGATACTCGCACGCGCGCGCGCGCGCGTGTGTGTGTGTGTGTGTGTGTGTGTGACATTCCTGTCTGGACATGATGTACAGACTGCAATCAGTGTATGGATGAGAAAATGAATAGATATACTCGATTTGGATTTCCTATCTAGACATGCTGTATAGGTTCTGCTTACAAACCGGTGTTATTAGTCGTTGTGTTTAATCTCCTATGTCATCCGCAAACATCGCTGTTGTGAACAAGTTCTCTGCTGCTGAAGTTTTTACTTCTAAATTTTACCATAATTACCTGCACGTGTATGCGTGTGCGTGTGTGTGTGTGTGTGCTTAAACACTTCTCCAAAATTTAACTTTTAACAACGATGGCTGCCTCTCATGTTGCATGCAACACTTTTGTAAAGTGGTACTCTGTAATATCTAAAGGTGCAGTGAATACCCGACGTCAGGCTTTCATGCGTCTTTTGAAGTTTTTTAAATCGGCCTTAATTCACGCAACGATGACGATCAGGATACTGAAGTGCTTTATGGTTATTCTAACGAGAGTACCACAGCGTGCTGCATTCAGCTCGCTGCATTACATCAAGTGGTCTCTAAACCTTATATATTTTTATTTTTTACTTTTTTATCTTTTAAGTGGTGGCCGCTAAAGTTCATAGTGTAACGTCACATTTATATATATATATATATATATATATATATATTTTTTTTTTCCTGTCAAGTTAGGTTAGGTAACTATACTCTACAGTATATTCAACTGGCACTCTCCCTCCTTGGCACTCCACGCATCTCTCCCCCATTAACCCACTTCCCCATTTCCCTATTCCCCCATTACCACTCGCCATAAATGTCACCCTACTCCTCTTTTTCGTATTTTCATTAATTATATAAGAACCTAAAATGAAATAATTCTGAATATTATTCCGCATACAAATACGTTAACGAAGGTAATTAAGGAGAAAAAATCCGTAATGTTTCTCTAATACTCATTTTAACGAGCACTACGAGGAATCAGATTAATTAACAAAATAAATGAAATAATACTCAAGTATCGCCAAAAATGGGGAACTTAATTCTAAAAATGGGATCTGTTCCCTCTTTAACCTAAACCAGAGCATTTTGGGAGAGTCTCCGCCAAACACAATTAACTTTTATGTTCATTAACTTTTTAATATCATGTGATGTAAGGGCCGAGCCTGACTCCAAAACAAGGCATAAAAACTGATTTAGTTGCCAAATTAACGCACAAAATGGGCAAATTGGCATATGGAATGGTCGCATAAATTAAAAAGAGACAACATGAATTTAAATATTATTTACTTGATATTCATGGGAATCATTATTTGCATGAAAATATACCACTTCATTATGTACGTCATTAACGTACAATATATATATATATATATATAATATATATATATATATATATATATATATATACACACAGTATACTATATATATAAACAAACAAAAAAAATCTTTATTAAAAAAAAGAATACAAGTTATAAAGAGTTTATATATATATATATATATATATATATATATTGTACGTTAATGACGTACATAATGAAGTGGTATATTTTCATGGAAAGTAGAAGCGGTAGACTGTGTCGTATTCCCAAATTGAAGGCGAGACAGGGAACATCCTTAACCCTGAAAGAAAATAGTTTTGTAGTGAGAGGACCAAAACTGTTTAATCAGTTGCCCAAAGACCTAAGAAACACGAAGGGAGTTGCAGTGGAAATCTTCAAAAGAAGACTAGACGCCTGGCTCAGAACAATCCCCGATGAGCCGGGCGTACCTGGCTATGTGAGGTGGAGAGCGCAAGAATCCAACTCACTACTTCACCAGGCCAACTCGAGAGGAGGGGCGACAAGCTTGACCTTCGCGAAATGAGAAATCATCGCGCGGAACCTTTGTAAGGTTGTAAGGTAAGGTATATATATATATATATATATATATATATATATATATATATATATATATATATAGGGTGTCTCAAAAGTTGCGCACCATAGGGTTTATTTAGATTTATGAGCTTTACGAGCCGAAATGGCTTATAAGTGATGTATAATTGCAATATATGTTCGATAATGTTGGAATAATAAAATTAATAGTATGTACAGTTAATCAAAAAGCTATCTTAAAATAATTAAATTGTATGAAGCTACATTAGCTGATGGTGTCTCAGAAGTCGCGCACCATTGACTAATGTAGCTTCATTCACTTTAATTATTTTAAGATAGCTTTTTGATTAACTGTACATACTATTAATTTTATTTTGCGAACATTAATTATCGAACATATATTGTAATTATACATCACTTATAAACCATTTTGACTTGTACACCTCGTAAATCTGAATGAAGCCTATGGTGCGCGACTTCTGAGACACCCTGTGTGTATATATATATATATGTATATTTTATTATTCAAACTAGCAATTATTGCAACAAAAACAGTATTAAACTCTACAAAGAAAAATGTATTGAAAGGTTAATTTAGTTTCCTGCTCGGAGATATATATATATATGATGAATAAAACCACGAAGGAAAGGAAACACAGAATGGTGCTCAAGCGCTTTCGTCTAATGACATCCTCAGGAACAAAAGCGTTTGAGCACCATTCTGTTTCCTTTCCTTCGTGGTTTTATTCATCATAAATATTTTTCACGTGTTACCTTCGTGAAATAATTTTCATATATATATATACTGGGTGATCCAGATAAATGGGACCCATAAAAAAAAGCCAAATATTCTTAATATTTAATTCCTTTCATAAAAACTATATATCATTCGAAAGAGTAGAGTTACAAGTTTATTATGAAATATTTATTTTTTAAAAATGACTCCTTTCAAATGTGCTCCATTAGTTGCCAAGCATTCCAGTGTTCTCGCTTGTAAGTTCTGCATCACTTTTGCAAGAGTGTGCGGTGGTATGGCCTGTATCTCATTTGTGATGGCGGCCTTCAATTCTTGCAAGGTCGTTGGGTTATTTCTGTAGACCCTACTCTTTAAATATCCCCAGAGATAATAATCTAAGGGAGAAAAATCCGGAGACCTTGCGGGCCATTCAACGTCTCCAAATCTTGAGATTAACTCGCCTGGAAACGTTTGACGCAAAACTGCCATGCAGTTCCTCGTGGTATGGCAGGTAGCTCCGTCTTGTTGGAACCAGTGGTTTTCTAGACAAAGATCTCTTAATTTAGGAATAAGGAAATCGGTCAACATTTTTTCGTAGCGATCACCATTTACAGTGACCGTGTTTCCGGTGGAATCCTCGAAAAGTACGGCCCTATGATCTGAGATGCAGTAAGACCACACCAAACAGTTACATGCTGACTATGCAACGGGACTTCGGTAATATTCAATGGATTTTCTGTTGCCCAGAAACGACAATTTTGTTTGTTTACAGTTCCATTCAAGTGAAAATGGGCTTCGTCTGACATAATCAAAGTTGCTAGAAAATTGGTGGTGTCATTTACCTTCTGTTGGATCCATTGACAGAATTGTTGTCTTCGTGCGAAATCTCCATCGTTTAGTTGTTGCACTGTTTGAATTTTATATGGAAAGAGCATTAAATTTTGCTTGAATATACGGTGTGTTGTTCCATATCCAACTCCTAACAGCTGAGAAGCACGTCTGATGCTTATGTTAGGATTATCCTGTACAATTTCATGAGTTCTGTTAATGATCTCGTCTATCCTTGCTGTGCGCACTCTTCCAGTTGGTTTTTTTTTCCAATGCTGCCAGTTAGGGAAAAATTTCTGACACACCGACGGATTACTTTCTTAGAAGGTGATTTTGACATCTGAAAATTTGTCTTGAAAGATCTTTGAGCTGAAACTACACTTCTTCCATGCTCATAATATTGCTCAGTTATGAAACGCAGCTGTTCCACAGTCCATGCAGTCATCTTGAAGGGTTAGTTTTAACTAACACTTTTATTTTGTTTTGTATCTTATCTTGTCTTGTATTGTCAAAACCTATACAATCCTGTACAAACTTGTAACTATCCCCTTTCGATGATGCGTATGATTTTATAAAAGGACTTATACTTTAAGAGTTACAGGTGTTTCTTTTGGGTCCCATTTCTCTGGATCACCCTTTATATATATATATATTATATATATATCACGGAATTTAGAACAATTTTGCTTCTGTTCATTCAGTACAAATTAGTAAACAGGTATTAATTTAAACAATAAAATACCCGATGTATTTGGAGGAAGAGTTATCAATTCATTGTTTAATCTAAAGAAAAAAGATTAAAAACTAGTATGCATAAATTCTTAGACAAAAGTATTAGGTACACTCCTAAACTGCATCTAGTGGTTTTAATATATCTACAATGTATTTATTGAACTATATATTATACTAATACTGAGTAGACCGCCCCTCTGCTTTAATTAGTTCTGAAACCATTTGGGGCATTATGTTCACAGGGTCTTTGCCCACGTCACTTCCGACTTTGTTCCATTTCTCCGTTAATCTCATTTGAAACTCTGAATTTGATCGAAATCTATGGTTCTTCACACTTTTGCCCAAAACTACCAGAGATATTCGATGGAACTTAGATCTGGAGACTAGGGGAACCACTGTATCGGGTCAACTTGTTTACTGGCAAACCAACCCCTCTAACTTTCGATATATGAAATGGACATTGCCTTGCTGGAAGAGAACATTGTTTTCATGGAAGGTGGGAGTAATTGGTCCGTGAAAGGTGCAAAACTTGTCCTAACATACTTTAGATACAACAGAATTCATTTGCCCCTCACGCAAAAAATAATTTTCCAACTCCTTTTGCCAACATCAAGCCCTAGACCATAACACTGCCATCTCCACATTTTACAGTAAGGATAATGCAATCTGGGTAACCCTCTTCCTTATATCTATGCAGTACCATGCAGAGTTTCCAAAAATTTTCAATATTAAAAATGAAAACGGTATATAGCTCGTACAAAGGTGGTTTGGAGTAAGAATTTATGAACGTACATGTATTTTATTCGCACCTTAGAGCATCACTAACTCGTCTCATAACTGTTGTCGCTGGACCAAAGCACCTCTGACCAATCCACAAAAGTCAGACATTTTGTGTTCTCTTGTACAATGAAGTCTTTTCTAACGCTTGCAATCAAACAATGTTTTTCTTGCTTTGCATCTTCTGAATTCATTTTCTGCAAGTCTTCTTCTAACTGTTCGAGAGCGTACAATTCCAATTGCTTCTTGGAGGTCATGGTGAAGGTCAGAAGATATTTTGGTGGATCTCTGAGGGAGAGGCTTGCCCTCATGACGTATTGTCAATCTTTTCCGACCAGTGTACGACTTGCTAGCGTGGGATTTTGTTACTTGAAACCTTTTCTATGTCCTTTGAACTGCGCATCTGGAGAATTTTAATTTCTTAGCTATAACACACTCGGAAAGTCTCTGAGAGAAAAGAAAATGTATGTGGTCTCTTTCCTCTCTGGTCAGTTTCCTTGTTTATGACATTTTAACAGGGCCTGGAATTGTAATTTTAATTGCGGTAAAGAAATGAACCTTAATATCCTCAGGCAATACAAAACATGAAAGTGCAAACGACATATTCAATTCCATGCTCGTGCGTATCTTGTCTTTTGAATAATTAAATAATTATAAATAAATAAATAAATCAAAACCATGAACCTAATATACTGTGTATATATATATATATATATATATTATATATATATATATATACACAATGCTGCAAAGACTTGATAATCACCAAAACTGTAGACTACATTGTATATGAACAATTATTTTTATTTATGTTTGCTCGCCCTTCACATATATAAAATGTAATAGTTTGAAATAAAAGACTACTTAAAACTCAGAGAGAAAAATATTTTGTTGACCTCTTACGAAAATAAATGTTTCAATAAAATTTTTGTTTTATTTTTAGACACTCAAATTTTTGTTTCGTGTTACGAAATGAATTTTGTTGTAAATAATTTGCTAAAGTAAATAAATATTTAGTTAATCGATCAAAATCTGCGTATGTTTGTTTTAAACAAGAATTTGTTTAAAATTAAAGGATCACCTGAAGATCAGGGCCCCCAAGTCTTCTTTAGTTAGCCTTATAAGGCTAACTAACGAAAATATCACGACTTAACCTAACTAATCGTCAAGGGCGTACAGTTGGCCTAACGATTGGTTAGGTTAAGTCGAGATATTTTCATTAGTTAGCCTTATAAGGCTAACTAACGAAGGCTGGGGGCCCTGATCTTCAGGTGATCCAAATTAAATATAAATTATTTTCATTATCGAATTATCAAAATGCCTAATTTAATTTTCAGAGTTTTTTCACTTAATTTTTAACTTAACAACACCCTACTCTATTCAATTACAGTATACACATTATACATAGAGATACACATATGAAAAGAGTTTCTCTTACCCGAAGTCAAATTGCTTTTCATGAGATTCTTCACGCAAGGTACAGTGTGTTTTACTCGTTACGCCATCCTGGGTTATGTCCATAATTAACAAATTGGGTGTTTATATTTCTGTTCTGCATTATAATTTTATTATGTAATTTTTTAAGAAAAAAAATTTTATAATTACATTTAAAACTATGTTTTTAGAAGAACATAAAGAAACGCACTTTTTTGAGACTAAAACAACTTATATTAATCGATTATTAAGGATGTATTGGTTCTCACTCGGAAATATAATTCATTAGTGTTTATAATAGAACAGTCACAATAAAATTCTACAGTAACAAAATGAGGCCCCCCCCCCCTCCCAAAAAGACTGTGGTGACTAATTAAATCAATTATTATATTTTGACCATTCGTTTATTTGATCCAAACAAAAGGTGGTTAATTAAATTTGGTTTGTTGTTTAAAAGATATGATTTTTCTTCGTTATAACAAAATGAAACCAATAAAATATAATTGGAACTCTAAATAAAGCAATTATTATATTTTAACCATTACTTTGTTCGATCCAAACAAAAAAGCGATTAATTAGGCGAATTTTGATAGTTTACTAACATATTTTTCTCCGTGTAGTGACTGGAAGAGAAGTGATAAAATTCAATACAGACTCAGACCCTCTTTAACGGTTATACAATAAGAAAATCGAACGTTTTCTACTGAATACTAAAAAGGTGAATTAAGGAAACATTGCAAAAACATTTGCCTTCGCATCATAAAAACGTTAGCAGTAAAAAAATAAACTTTGCGAAAAATTCCTAAACAAATAAACACCCTTTTAGTGGGGCTATAAAATACAAAAGTTATAAAGAAATGAACCGAGTCCTGGAAATTTTGCCCAAGAGAAAAGAGAAGTTAGCGAAATAATGCCACTGTTACGAATTAAACAGATTTTCGTCAGTCTCAGATTTTGGTTTCCTTTTATCAGATAAATTTTCTTTTTATAAACACCGAACGACGACGTATTTAAAATATAATATTTTCCAGTTACTATTCTTAAAGCTCGAAGTCACTTTACAGTGAACCCTGTATAACGTAGGCAAAGTTACAGTGCCCTTGAATTGAATATTGAATAACCTTTATTAATAATAAAATAGATACAATCGTTTCAATTTACAATGACATGAATAATTTTGAAACTCGACTATTTACTTCATTTAATTCGGCCCTCAAGCTTTAGGCTTTACTGGGCTCTTATTAAAAATAAACGGCTAGTTGTTATTAATTAATAATAAATAAATAAATAAGTAAATAAGTATTATTAATAGTTAAACCATGTATTAATCTTAAATTATCACTACTGACATGACAAATACAAGGTCACCATTGAAGGCACTCTACCATACCATACAAAGAAACCAATATTATACACGAGAGATAAGAACTATACAATCCCAAGAAATGTGTTTTTAATATTAGATCACACACGAGAAATTAATAATTAGCAAACAATAGTAATGGACATTAATCCTAGATTTTTGTTAGTATGCCATTATTAATCGGGATTTCAACTTGGTTTTAAACAAATTTACATTCACAATATTTTTTATATCGGCATTTATCATTCCATAGTTTCAATCCAATGAAAATGGGTAGTTTTTGAGATGAAGACGATCTAAATTGAGGTACAACAGGCTTTGATCTATTTCTGGTCTGATACGAGTGGATTTCTTGATGAGTTACAAAATATCTATTTACCCATTATAAATTAATGATTTTGTTCTTACACTCGTAAATAAAAATAAAATGTGCCAGTTTGGTTATATCATTGAGCTTTAGTAGGTTTAGCTCTTTAAATAATGCACTAGAGTGATCAAGGAAATCAGCATCAGATGATAACCTTATTGCTCGTTTTTGGATGAGAAAGATACCATTTAATGCGTTGTTAGCGGAGCTTCCCCAAACAAGTGTGCAGTACATTATATGAGGAAGAACAAGAGTATGATAAAGAGTCAATAAAACTTGTTTAGGGACTACATTTCTAAGTTTAAACATTATAGCAACGCTCCTTGAAATCTTTTTCGCGATATAATTTACATGATCACTCCATTGCAAATTCTTATCTAGCATTACACCAAGAAATTTTGTTACAGTACACTCCTTTATAGCGATTCCATTAACATTAAGTTCATCAAGATATACATTTCTTTTATTAGTAAAAATCATGAAATTTGTTTTACTGGTATTTAGGAAGAGTTTATTGGTGGTCAACCATTTCATTACACTGATGAATTCTGAATGAAATATATTCTTAGCTGTATTAACATCTTTGCAAGAAAAAGAGACAGTTGTATCATCTGCAAACATTATGAAGTTCAGTATATCAGATGAACGTGGAAGGTCATTTATATATAATAAAAATAACAGTGGATACAGAACTGAGCCCTGTGGCACACCATGTTTGACAAGCGCTTTAGTTGAGCAAAACTTGTTTACTGATACAAAATGATATCTATTCGCTCCTCTAAAGCCGTAACAATATAATTTATTAAGTAGAATATTATGGTCTATTACATCAAACACCTTACTCAAATCCATAAATATTAATATCATTATTTCTTTGTTCTCTTTAGCTATATTTGCAATTTCCATAAGATTTAAAATAGCCATTTCCGTTGTTTTATTATTACGGAAGCCATATTGATTTGGAGATAATAAATTGTAGGATTCTAAATATCGCTGCATTCTACTTTTTACAATTTTTTCAAAAACTTTGCTGAACACAGATAATGAATACACCGGCCTGTAATTTCTTGCTAGTGTAGGATCACCCCCTTTAAAAAGGGGTGTTATAAGCTTCAATATAGGCACAGGAATGTTATGAATGTTATTTTTTGTATTTTTTAATTTACCAATAATATTCTGGACCTCAGTAGAGGTAGCAGGAACAAAAGAAAATGAATTTAGTGGGCTGGGTGGCATATATTCTAGAGGTGAGTGATCATTATTTAATAATTGTGAGCGAAGCTTATCCGCTATTGAAGTAAAATGTGCATTTAAAGAGTCTGCAATAGTAGTATCATCAGTAATTTTTTTATTATCAACATTTAATTTCTCTATTGAATTTTTCTTAATTTGTTTTCCGAGAAGACTGTTTATGGGTGTCCAAGTCTTTTTCATGCCTCCTTTATGTTTGGAAAATTGATTGTTATAATAGTTATATTTTGCAATTTTGATTATTTTAGTTAAGTTGTTTCTGTATTGAGTATATTGTGTTTTATGACTTTTGCTCTGTAATTGCAATTTGAATAATTTATCTCTGTTCTCTATTGAAGTGATAATTCCTGGAGTGATCGATGGATTTGCGACACTTTTAGGCGAAACCGTTTTTCTCCTTAAAGGAAAGCAAATATTAAAAATATGGAATAAGGTGTCATAGAAGAACTGAAACATATGATCTGGGTCATTTATAGGTTCGTCAAGGTCAAATCGAGTATTTCCTACAGCCCCAATAAATTTTCTTTTGTTAACCTCTGAGAATATTCTGTAAACAATAGTTGTTTTTTCCGCAACCTAAACAATGTTATTGAATATAGCGTAAGTAGGAAAATGATCGGTGATGTTTGTGGTTATAATTCCAGAATTTACGAAGGCATTGCTATTTACAAATATATTATCAATCGTAGATTCTGTTATTCGATTGCCATAATTGCAAACTCGAGTGGGTTTGGTAATAGTATGACTAAGATAGAAAGAATTCATTAAGTTTAAAAATTTATGAGAGATTGCTTCAGATTGCAAATTGATGTTGAAGTCACCCGCAACTATGGCATTCAATTTATGGAAATTGCATAACATGTTATCTAAGTGAATTAAAAAGCTATTGATATTAGTATTAGGAGGTCTATATAATGCATGGACAGAATATACATTACTTTTGTCTTTTATATTAACAATCAGGTTTTCATTGTCCCTATTACATACAGAAAATACTTCGTTAGAGTCGTAAGTTTGATGCACATACACAGAGATACCCCCACCAATCTGATCATCTCTTACAGTACGATAAGCAACGTAATTATCTATATTATACAGGTTTTTAATACTACTATTCAACCAGGTTTCCGTGAGAATTATAACACTAAATTTGACCGTAGAAGTTTTCAAAAGGGCCAATAAGTAGTTATAGTTCCTAAGTAAGCTTCGAATGTTTAGATTTAGCACAGAAATTTTTTTATAAATATCTTTTTGTAATACAAAGGCATTAAACTCATCCATCGATGAGACCATGCAATTGCCTACACCAGATTCTTGTTCTTGATTCTCTAAACTGGATATAGAATTTTTTGGTAGTGAGTTGAAATTATTAATATTGGCACATATACTATGAAAGTCCTTATCGATGAAAGCCATTTAACAGTAGTTCTCAAACAATTTCACTAAATACAGAATACGGGAATAAGGAGTTATCGCCCAGTTGAGCCGAGAATGGGAAAGTCGACTGATGAGATTGTATGCGGAGTTATTCGCAGGCCTCCTGTGTGCCGACTGTCGGCTGGCGTTTTCGTAGTTCTCATAGCTTCGAATGCTTTTTCACTAACAAGGTGAACTCCTTTGACCGAAGCATTCCGCGCTGGAGGAGTCTCTCTTTCTTTAGTAATTAACTTCGCTCCAAGGAAGTAGGCAACTTTCCCGAGTCTCCTAGTCTCTGAGATTAGGGAGCTTTTCTTTACGAATTTTGTGTTTCCTCACATACGTCATCATTGACGAAGATTTTTGATCCTTTTAGCTTTCTTCTGTTCTTTAGTATTAAATCTCTTTGAGTTTCATCCTCACATATTACTTTTATAGCTGAAGTGGGCGTCTTAGATTTAGTCGTGTCTTTAACTCTAGAATTTGTCTTTTTTGGTGGGATTTGCTTTTTTAATCTAAAAGCACTTTTGATCTTAATATTCCCCAAATTCAGTCTATCTTTTATTATGTCCTCCACCTTTTTCTTCGTTTCACTGTTTGTTTCTCTATTCATTTCAGATACCCCCATTATGATTAAGTCATTGGCATGTGAATTATCGTCTAAGATGTTTAATTTATTCCTAATTGAATCGTGCTCGTTTTTTATCATCTCCATGCTACGATTATTTTTAGTAAGCGAGTTTAGACTAGAGTTAAGACCTTTTATCTCATCGTGTGCATACTGAATGCTCTTTTCGAGCTCTATATTTCTATATTTCAGTTTTGCATTGTCCCTCTTTAACAATTCGTTATTATGTTGCACAACTTTTATTACTGCCTCAAGGTCTTTGATTACACTATTACTTTTGTGTACTAAGTCAAAGAGGGAATTATACTTATTTGCTAGGTCCTTCATTTCAGATATCAGGGCGTTTACCTGACCTTTGGGAGCCATTTTGAGCAATTTATGGGGTTAAAATTCACTCGTTCGTTTGTTCATTCGTACGTTTAAAGGTCTCGCTCGTTTGGTTGTTTGTATACCCGTTACTTCAATGTCACTGCTTACCACCTTGTAGGACTATAAAGGTAGTGCCGGATGTCGCTAGAAAATTTTGGAGATATATTTTATGTAATATCACTGACTTTAACACCGTTAATTTTGATAGGAAGAAGGAGCACGAAACTGACAAGCGTCACCGGCACTGGCACATTGGTTTTTGTCTCGTAGTTCTGAGTTGCTGTTCTCCAACAATCAGTTTGATTTCACAGCCTATTGTCATGTATTAGTAACAATATTTCGCTCAATCTCTGTTTGCTCTGTTTACATAATGATACTTTACTTTCTATGATATGACGTCAGTGCTTTTTCAATACCACAAATGAACTCAACGCCTGGAAATAATAATACTATGTAGCATTACACTAAATCAGTTATCGATCTCTCTTATATATATATAAACTGTATATGTTTTATGATAAACGTAGTTTACAATAACGGCTGTCATTGAAGCAATTTGTCACAGAAACTTGAAAATAATGTGTCTTTCTAACAAAATAAAGCGGATAAAAGAAAAAATAATTACAACGAGCAAAAAACCGGTTACATGTGTTCTTTCCCATCAAAAACTTCTTGTTTTTATTTTAAAAATGTGAACAGAAAAAGAGCATTAATTGAAAAGGACAATCGCCATTATTTTATTTATTTATTTTTTGATAAAACCCTTTTAAACGTTAAGTGGTTTTATTAGTCAAACTGAAGGATTAAATTCAAATTAAATTACTCAACTGATGTGTATATATACAGGGTGGGCGGAAAGTAGCTCCCTATTTTGGATTGGTAAAAAAATACGTATATTATTCATTTATTTCAGAAAAAATAATATGAAAAGGTAGGCATACATGGTAGGTTTTCTCTAAAATTCAATGTGGGCTCCAACTCTTTCCACCAGCTTCTGGAGCCCCCCAGGAATATATATATATAACATAGAGAAGACAAACATTAGGGGGTCCTCTAAACGGCAAGGGTAATTTGCACCAAATTTAGTATACACACTAAAGGAGAACCGGGGAAGATTTTAGTAACGCACCTGCCTCTCCCAGTCCAACCCCCCCCTTGGGGGGGGTCTGAGAGGGAGCCCCCTAGAGAGCTAGGGTAATTTTTACCAAATTTAGTATCCGGACAGGGTGTTTATTTTTAAAGCAAGGTCACGCTTGGAGTCGTGACTGTGCTAAACATGTCTCTGCATGTCGAGACAAGTTGACTGATAGGGTTGCACTTCATTGTGTAGCGTCAGTCCACTGTGGTGAGCCGATAAAGTTAAACGTGTTTTGTTTCGCGACGATTTCTTACGATGAAGTCATGTTACTTGTTTTCTGTTACTGTGAAGGTGTTGTGCACCATGAATATGCTCCACAGGGACAAACAATCAACAAGGAATTTTACAGTGGAGTTTTGAGACGTCTACGTGAAGCAGTTCGGAGGAAACGGCTGCAGAGGTGGGAGTTCGGAGACTGGATGCTTCATCACGATAACGCGCCATCTCACTTGTCGCAATTTGTCCAGCAATTTTTGAGGGAAATTAAGTCCCAAACCGGGCAAATACCATATTCTGTCTGTAATCGCATCAGTCCGGATACGTTTGAACAAACCTCGTGTATATATATATATATATATATATATATATATATATACATACAACATATATACACACACACACACACACATATATATATATATATATATATATATATATATATATGATAATATATATATATATATATATAATATATATATATATATATATATAAAGTTTACTTTGAAGTTCGGGGTAGGTTGAAATCAAGGCCGAATGAGAGAAGCCTCTTTTCATCTGTACTCAGCTCACGACTTGAATAATTAAATATAACTGTTATCTGATTTAAAGGTTGTAAAATTGGGTTGATTCGTAGTTTTCTTCATTTCTCCTTCGTGAATACTTTTTATTCTTGTTTACATATTTATTATGGTTATTATTTAGAATATTATCAATTAAATGTAAATATTTGATGTAAAATATATATATATATATTTTTTTTAACTCAAATTCATTACTCACTTTCTTGATAAAGTTAATTTTTAACTAATTTCCTTTTTAATAATTTGTTTAGTGATAAATTGTAAGGATTGAAAAAAGTTGTTTATTGTAAAATTAAAATAAAGAAACTTTGGTACGTGGTTAAATGCTTTACAAATATTTAGAAAATTTAGGTCGCCTTTAGCTGTTATTCATTTCTTATGCTTATTTTGTGCTTTCCTTAGAATTTGTAAGTTGTCCAATCATATCTTCTCAATATAATACCATTCGTGATTTATCCTTAGCGAACCTAATTTTAATGTTAAAGAGGAGATGAATCTATAAATGATATAGAAGATAATATAATATTTAACATATATTAAATTATTTGGAAATTTAATTTCGTATAAAACATACCTTACCTAAAAATAAAAATGTTTTTCGGATCACTTGAAGGTCAGGGCCCCAAGCCTTCTTTAGTTAGCTTTATAAGGCTAACTAACGAAAATATAACGACCTAACCTAACCACTCGTCAAGGGCGTACAGTTGACATAACGCTTGGTTAGGTTAGGTCGTGTTATTTTCGTTAGTTAGCCTTATAAGGCTAACTAAAGAAGCTGGGGGCCCTGATCTTCAGGTGATCCTATTTTTCTTTAAAAAAAGACAAAAACCACAGGAAAACTAGTTCGATATAGTTTGAGGTATTGGTAAAGAGATTGCACCTCGAAATGATCATTCAACAATTTGATTTAGCAACTAGATTCAAGCATGTTTTCTCTTTTTGTGGTGGTATTTAGTAAAGAAAGTACATTTATTTTTATTTAATTGGGGGTCATTATACAGTGTATATATTCTCTCATAAGAAAATTCATGGACTAAGTTTAATACTGACATGGTCAACGAAGGATGATTTACGTTCAATCTCAAGCACGAACAGCAACCATGAAACTACACGCTAATTTGTTACGACGCTGAAGAACGAGTTATAACGCCATGTTATTTTCCAGCTATGGCGAATCGAGAAAAGTTGTCAGTTGGAGTTCAATAATATCTTTATCTTATTTTCACCTGAAGATAGTTTATGAAATTCTTCAGAAAAACGACCTCTTCGAAATTAGTTGTTGTTACATAGGTATTATAAATATTTTAAAAGTATAGGGAAATATAGAAATAAAATTTCTGTACTATATCTATAACCTCTTTCAAAATTTATTATATACCTACATTTATACCAGTATGACATCCCTGATTTAACTGAAAGCATTGTAACAATAATGAGAAATATATTAACAATTAAGCTGAAAAATAGTGACGAAAAGAATAAAACAAAAGATTAAACAAATTTTACAGCCCTTAAGCCCAGACAGTTATATATATATAGGGTGAACCAAATGTAGGTGGACAGTAAATGATAACGTTTATTTTGAGAATACATATTTAATTTTTTTGTATACTATAATACAAAATAAAATTTAAATAAATTTAGTTTATAATATTTAATATAATATAACACAAACACATAGTTATAATGAACACCATAGTTATAATATAATATAACACAAACCGTATTCAACCTACTGTCCACCTACTTTTGGTTCACCGTGTATATATATATATATACACAGGGTGGGCCGAAAGTCTGGATCCATAGGAAAATATTTATTTTAATACATAAATTACAACAAATGGTAAATACTTAAAATGAATATCAACTTTAACTCGTAAATGCGTATCCGTGATACTGTACAGTGGTTCGTACTCCAGTATAAACAACAAATTATAACAAATGCTCAAATTGGCGCCTCTGACATCGAGACACTTAGGGATGGAATTTATGATTTTTAATAATTCTTCGAATTGACGTTCTCGAGATGCGTGTTTCATTTGATAATCTTCTTGTTGACTTTACTGGACTATTCGTTAAAGTTTCACATACCATTGCAGAGGTATTTTCATCAGTTGCAGTTTTTGGACGACCAGAACGCCGTCGATCATGTACACTTCCTGTTTCTTTGAAACGTTTAAACAACTTGCCAACAGTCGCATGTGTTACTGGATGCTTATCAGGATGATTTCTATTGAATTCGGTAGCAACTTCTCTGTGTGTAGCGCCTTGTCTTGCGTACATGAGCACAAGTTCTACCCGGTCTTCTGTTGTTAGATTCGAAGCCATTTCTGGGCTGAAATAAAAAAGTATTTGAGTATTTATACTGGAGTACGAACTACTGTACAGTATCACGGATACGCATTTACGAGTTAAAGTTGATATTCATTTTAAGTATTTACCATTTGTTGTAATTTATGTATTAAAATAAATATTTTCCTATGGATCCAGACTTTCGGCCCACCCTGTATATACCGGGTGTCCCATTCGAAATGAAACAACTTTGAAACCTTATAATTTTTTATTGAATGATGCAAACAATGTAATATTCACACAGTAAATAGTCAATGTCATAGAGTTTCATATGATGTATGTGAATTATAACATTTAGATACATTGGAGTTCTTTATTGTATGCATTCAATATGTGCACCATTTGTAGCACGGACCAGGTTCGCAACGGTACTCAGTTTCCCTCCACACGTTGCCTAGCATCTCGGGTTACAGAGTCCACCGCTTCTGTGATGCGCTCTTTCAGTTGAACGAGGAATCTGCAGTTCGACACTGGAACGACGGATGGACTTTCTCGGGCTACTACCAAAGGCGCCGCGTATTCGTTCAACATCATCTTCCGATCTTGTCTCTTCTGGTGGGTGGTTCCTTGTGAAAGGTTGTACGGAATCGCCGTTGCACCAGAGTAGGGGACTTCAACTCAGCCATCCATAACATACATTTTTTTTGTGTACATACGCTTTTTCTTGTGGGGTAAACATAATTCAATCTGAAACAAACAAAAAACATTATGACAAAAACTTATGCATATGGTGTAGTAACTGGCAAAGTTTCAACATTCTCACATTAATACTTTAAAAATTATAGAGTTTCAAAGTTGTTTCATTTCGAATGGGACCTACAGCTTAACGTGGAATCCGAACCACAACACACCACGGCTGGTCAGAAATGACAAAGTCCTTGCCCGGACTCGATCTCACGACCTCCCGGTCAGCAGCCCAGTATCTTAACCACTAGGCTACCCAGGGTTCCCGTTTTTCTCCCAACCAATTTTTATTGTGGGGAAGGATGAACAGCTGGGTTAGCTGCGCGCCGCCTGCCGTCACCAGGAATCGAACCTAGGACCGATGGATTCGTAGTCAGCAATGCTAACCACTACATCACCACTACACCACCACATACTGTATACAGTATATAGAAAATAATATATATGGTGTAACAGAAGCCCGTTATCATAGGAAATTAATGTGTCCTCGTTTTGTTTCAGGTTTAATTGATGAACATTATATCTAATTACACCCCACAAGAGAAAGTAAACTTAGTTTTATTACCTATAGCTGGTAGAAGTCAATGAGAAGCATGTGATGAATTCAACAGACTTTATCCTGACAGACCGAAGCCAAGTCATGTAATGGTTGGAGAGGTACTGAAGTGATTAAATGATATCGATATAGTGTTTTGGTCAGACCTCGGAGTGGACGTCCTGTTCCTCTATTGGCAACGATAGTTCCGTAGCTGTTCTTGCTAAATATGAAATGTTTCCCCCTCCCCGTCACAATCATTACGAAATATTGCTCAGGAAGCAGGAACCAGTCACGTGTCTGTGTACAGAAACTTGAAACGAGGTAGGTTTCACTCATACAAAGTTAGCATGGTTCAGGAACTGTCTGGGCATGACATCGATCGCAGGATGAAATTCGGTGAGTGGGTATCACTTATTGGAGCGATGATAGTCCACATTGAACTGAAGATACACGTGCTCAAATCGATCCAAGGATTATAATGTGGGCTGCGATGCATGGCGACGCACTTTTAGGGCCATACATTTTAAAAGGAAATGTAAACGGTGCTAAACGAGGTCTTACAATCTAGACCAAATGCCTCTGCGATCCCGAATGAACTTTTGGTTTCAGCAAGATGGGTCTCTACTCCATTACGCACGAACTGTTCGAGCATGGTGGGATTTTAATTTGTATGGGAGGTGGATTGGACGCTGTGGTCCAGTGGAATGATCAGAATTATCCCTGCTGGACTTCTTCCTCTCGAAACATTTAAAGTCGGTTGTTCACCAGAAAAGACCACGAACTATTCAACAGTTAAAAGACGACATGTAACATCATCAGTACGGATGTCCTACTTGACGTTCAATTTAGCTTACATGATCGAATTAACGTGTGTCAACACCTGAATGGCATCCAATTTGAACATTTATTTTCTTCGTCACAAATAAAAAATAGACATTAATGGTAACGTACTTTTGTTACATCTATATATATATATATATATACATACACAGAATCCAGGCCACGAGGGTGTGATTATTTCCAGATGTAGGAGGATTAATTTTTTAGTGAGGTGATACTTTTGGCACCTCAAAACTAACAATTTATATTTAAAAAAAAATTCTAAAAACATTTTTATAGTCAGAAAAATACTGGAGAGAGAGAGAGAGAGAGAGAGAGAGAGAGAAGAGAGAGAGTATATATTTCACATGAAATCATGTTTAAACATCCGTCCAAGGAAACTTTATTTTTGAAGTTGGAGAAAATAAAAATTGTAAATAAATTTAAATTTACATAAAATTTTATTTTTCAAAGAAATATATCAGAAAAGTTACAACTTTCCACGGCAATATTCAGAGGATGAACCCTTCCTCATCATTTTGAAGCGAATTAAGGCATATAAAACAACACTAACTAGTTATCATTCGTTTTATTAATTAATGAATTGCTAAGAAATAATATAATGATGAAAATATATTAAGTTTTCAGATGTTATGGTTTCTTGCCAATGTTATTTAGCTATTTTGCTGATAATAGGTGCAGCCTTTTTGTCATATATAAAATGTTTTTTCCTAATAAAAAAACAACAAACTCGAAACATTATTTAAGTAAATAAAAAAACTGCTCGGTAGAAAGTCCACTTTTTATTACCGATTAATCGGCAAAAATAAATGATATGGCCGGCTACCGATTAATAGCAACCGATAAATAACGGATTTCAAAGTAAATTTTGCTCGTTCCACATCATAGCTGCACCGCCCTTGCTGGACACCGTATAACACAAGAGTTCAACCTGTTGCGATGAACCCAACAGTGGAAGGGCCTTCCGCCAAACGCTGCAGATAAAATCTTTAAGGAATTCCAACTTGTAAATTTAGTCAGTGCTCTCAGATACGAAAGTAAATTATATGAAGGAGAAATAAAGAGATTCGTAGATTACTTGCTGAGTCCATGCTCGAATAGAGAAATAACCGGGTTTTGGCCATGAAAGAATCATTATGAATTGGTGGAAATTTTACTGCAAATGAAATATATATATAATATATATATATATATATATATATATATATATAGAGAGAGAGAGAGAGAGAGAGAGAGAGAGAGAGAGAAACCAGGTACCTAAAATATTTCCAGTAAAACTCCGTAAAGTACATATATAGTAATGCATTTTAAGGAGCTTAGCACTTTTCCCCTTCAAATTACTGCATCATTGTGATGTGTGTGAGCAAAAATAGAATATAATTTCGTCCCTTATTTCACGAGAAAAGAGGAAGGAAGCTGAAGAATGGGATAATTATTTCGTTCTATAGCAAACATGAACTCGGTTCTATTGAACTTACAATTGCACTGATGCAGTGATAATATTATTTTAACTGTTGATCCGCTCCCTCGTGTTTACACTGGAAAGAAAATTTAAAAATCTTTCAAAATTATTTACAAAGTCAATTTTAATTCGGTCGTGATAACAATTACATTTTGGGTTTCGGTTAAGTTAAAAGAGCTAAAATTCCAAATGTCGAACAAGTTTTTTTTACGCACCACAAAATGAATAACGAAAAAAAAAAGCTTTAAAACGTATAGATCAGTAACTCGAACTTAAAGTTACGTCCTGGAGAGAATTGTTTACATACTTAATCGACCAATTTTTTTTAATTAAAAAGAAATTATAGAAATTAGAATTTATATCACTTAAAACTTGAAAGTCCCGTTTCCTAAGAAATAGACCGTAACATATCTTGACTTTCAAATCATTAATCTTACAGATCTAATTATCGTACCAATCGGCGCGGAAAGCGATCCTTACGAAAGTGCTTCTCAAGGACAATTTTCAAATCTTGAAAATTATTAAAACTTAAAAAAAATATAAACGTCGAAAATTAATTTTAGGGTTTAGATTTTACGGAGGAATTTGTATCTGGAAAATCATTTGTTTTCAATTTGAAATTAAAAATCTTCTCGTGGTTTGGCATTATGGTTAGCAAATGAAGTAAAAAATGTATTTACTGAATAGATGATACCAAAGAGATCGCTAAAGAGGCTTTTCAAACGCATCGTTAACTGTCCTTCGGAAATACACTCACAAAAAGAAAAAAATATTTTTTTTCTTTTTAAAGAACTTCATAAACTTATAAGACTTGACGTTTGGTTCAACGGAGTCTTATCATCCTCACTTTGATCTGAATTTCTTTTTTCCTTATATCAAGACGTGCATTTTCTTACTTAGTTCTATCGCTTTATTTTCTTGTTTTTTACCTCTCTCTCTCTCTCTCTCTCTCTCTCTCTCTCTCTCTCTCTCTCTCTCTCTCTCTCTCTCTCTCTCTTCCATATATCACACGTTTTCCTCTTTAGGGCTGACATTTAGCAATTTATCTATAACAGAAGAGTTCATTATTCTAAATTCTTGTTCCAGTATGTTAAAAGACAAAATGGTCATGTATATATATATATATATATATATATAAACAAGAAGATTATCTTTTGGAAATAAGTCTGAAATAGTTAATTAGAAATGTTGTAATAAAAGTGATTAGTACGACAACATGCGTTCAGCATTCGTTGATATTGAGCAGAAACAGCGTATCTGCCGTAAGAATAATATATAATACATGAGAGCGGTGAATATACTTATGCATTCAGAATGGTCTCACCACTGTGATTTACATCGAATATACGTTTCTAAACCGGTCTCCATCCGAAAATAAATTTCAGCTTAATATAACATCGCATTGTATAAATTATTTGAAACTCAGACTGAAAACGATATTCGAAATTCAGAATTGAATATTTATTGTAAAATTTGAATTACACATGGCGGCATCATAATTCATTTAAATGCAGTTCCTCATTTAGACGAATAAATTTGAACATTGAATGCTTCATGTTTACCTTCGTTCAGTTTTGTACAGTATCCACAATGGGCAAACAAATACAATATATGTAGTTTCATATATATATATATATATATATATATATATATATATATATATATATATATATATGGTTTTGCACGACTTAATTAGGACAATTATACATTAAATTTAATGGTTATAAACATTCTCTCTCTCTCTCTCTCTCCTCTCTCTCTCTCTCTCTCTCTCTCTCTCTCTCTCCAGAAGCTGTGGGTTATATGAGGAGGCAATTTCGATTTCGGAACAAGAGATTATGCTCTCTCTGTACAATTCCCTGGTAAGATCTGTGACACGTGTAACAGGTTACCTTCAGAACTTGTGAACAGTTCCTCTGTGGATCATTTCAAGAAAAGGTTAGACCAAATCTTGCACACTATTTGAGGGTGTAGAAAATTTTCCCTGGCACCCATTGCCATTGGTACATCCTCGGTATGGGCCACAAGGCCTTTTGAGGTACTTCTTTTCCTTGTAACTCCTTGTAACTCTCTCCTCTCTCTCTCTCTCTCTCTCTCTCTCTCTCTCTCTCTCTCCATTCTTCTCTTCCATCAAGCCCTCCTTGCATCAATTCCTTTCTTCATCAACATGGCGTGTTTCTTCTCTTCATCACTTTTGCTGATTTATCATTCTGCAGCTTCCTCCGTTCATAACAACAGCCATCATTTCCCTGTCAAAGTTTTCGAGAATGAAATAAAATCTTGTTCCAACCCAACAATTTAGTCTTTAGACAAAATAGGAGAGCTCCAGTAAGATGGCGGAGATAATAGGGTAAAAGGGATAGAAAAGGAGTGTTCAGAGGAAGCAGATAACGCAACTCGAGAAGAGATACTGACGGAGGGAACTGACGAAGTTATGACGGAGGACGGGTCGCGCGGACCAGAACAAAGCAGAAATAGGATAAGGGCTGGAAAGAAAAAATTGGAATATGAAGAGAAAGGGATTTTAAAGGGGATAACCAAGCGTATAAAAACAAAACAAGACAAGTTGAAAGCGAGTGATAAATTGTGAAAATTAATGAGTTAAAAAAAATATGAAAGAATGAGAACGATTGAAACATAAGAAATATGAAAAACGAATAGCAACGAAAGAGGAAAAATAGACAAAAAGATACTCGGATATATCATGGCAGCTATAAAACAATAAAATACCATTATGAAATTAAAAGAAAGAACAACAACAATGGAATAATCAGCGAGAAGTTAAAAAAACATGAAGTTAAAGCAAAAGAGTTCGAAAGAATATATGTGTGTTGGTACGAATTTAAAAATTTGAAACGTTAAACTAAAATTTATGAAAGATCAAAACGTTTAAAAGGAAAAAAAGAATTAATATAAATAAAGAATAAGAGAATAAAATATAAATGAATAAAAAGGGAGGAAAGAGAATACACTATGTCGCTCATATCTCATGGTCTATTATTATTACCCACACAAATTTCAAAGAATAAAGTATAGGAAAATTGGAAAAAGATAATGCTCAGGAATTCATTAACATTTTCCTTTTATACAAAGATATAGAAAAGTTACTGTGCACCACGATCATGCATAGGTGGTCGTGGGACACAGTGACTTTTCGATAACCCTGTATTTATTTTGTGGCCTTATTTAAGTATTTTTGCAATAAGAGTCTTTAGCGATAAAGAAGTTGTTTAAGAAATTTAAATTCTCCATTTTATTAATATTGTTAATATTAAAAAAAATATTATTATTTTCACTTTTTCGGTTTTGAATTCTGCCTTTGAAGTTTTTCGTTAGTGTTTATCCATGAACGAAAATATGTTCGTCCCAATTCACTGCGAGAAGAAATTGTCACTACATCAAAGTTGAAGCCCGATAACTCTACGGTATGAGTGCACCTCGTTTCCAGCAAAAACGAGACGTGAAGAGTGTCAATGTATTTGTCTTCACATTTATATTTAAAGTAGTGTACCCGTGCCGTCAAGAATGACGGCAAAATATATATGAACCACGAAAATGGAGACTGCTGCAGAAATAAGAAGACGATTGGCAAGAGAACTGGGCTATTATTATAATGGGGATAGTGTACCCGTGCCGTCGCTTCGCTGACGGTTAGACAGGCTAAACTACAAAAAAAGAACCCAGCCGTGAAAATTTTGAGCTTCACATTGTGTCAACATTTCTGAATCTGGTATCTCCCAAAACCTCCTCCTCACCATTCATACAACTTGGGGGCTAACCCACTCCCCCATTACCCCCACCCCTCCCCATTACCACACCCATCCCCTATTACCCCCACCACCGCCCTTCCCACCTGCCTCACCCTTCCGCCCACCCCAACCCTTCCGCCCACCCCAACCCTTCCCCCCACCCCACCCTTCCCCCATTGCTAAACTACAGAAAAGAACACAGTCATGAAAATCTTGAGCTTCACATTGCCGCCCGTAATACAATAATTCATAGCTTCTAATTATTCCTATCTAATTCCTTCAGAGCGTGACACAATTCTGCAACAAACAGACAGACATATAAACAAACAAACAAAACTTGGCTATTATTATAATGGGGATTTCAATTTTCATTTCAGTTTTCCTTCTTCCGAAATGAGAGTCAGAAACGTAGATAAGACTAATGCTGTTGTACCAAAATAAAAATTGGCATTTTCTACCCCATAAACATTATTCGTAAGAGTAAATTATAGAAATACTGTAGGTAGAATGAGCGTGTAATGAAATTTGGAGATCAAATTATGACCGAAAACCTTCACGAATCACAAAACATTATAAAATTACTCTTAAAATAAACACGAAAACGTGACATAAAAGCGTGTAATTTACCCGTTGGTGTAAGAGTGTTTTTTTTAGGTATTCATTTAGGAATACTTATAAATGTCAAAAGGAATTTGCGCTTCAAAATTCCGCCCTGAAACTTCAGTATAATGGAAGACCAAATTGTGATAAGGAGAAAAATCATCGCATCAAAATTTAGCGATGTGGTTTTTATGTTAAAGTTAAATATAAAAATATTAATAAATCTATTCAAAGTAATCAGACTTTTAGAAAATACAGTGTACAGTATAATAGTGTGTTGTGGCCTCACTTTTATCTTTTGCGTCTGATCTGAAAGAAAACTTTTTATTTTGCCTGAATATTAGATGTATAGAAGAACGAGCTTGTTAGGTTTTATATATATATATATATATATTATATATATATATATATATATATATATATATATATCATAATTACATTATACCCATAATTAATTTAAAATTGTGATTAAGGCTTATTAAGAATTTATTGTAATAATTTGAGTTGTAAAATTAATTTTCAATTAAGTTTATTTAAAGTTGTTATTTACGAACAAGTACTGGCCCTCAAGTAAAAAAGAAACAACCTTTCGCGGACCCATTCTTTAATGCAATATCAACACCGCAAGAATTTATTTACTTTACAAACTTTTCACTTTTCTAATCAACGTCTTCGTCAGTCATGCCCTTAATCTTTAAAGTATCTTAATTGGTCTTTTTTAATTTATTTTGAAAACTAATTTATGCCCGTATTTTAGGGCAGATCACATTTGCTTTACCGACGACGTCATAAAATGAAGCTCTTTTCACAATGATTTTCTTTTCACGGAATACGTCATACATTATTATCATGAAAGGATGAAGACACGCAGGCACTCGCTGGAGTCTGTCACTGTAGATTGTGTTACGTAATAAAACAATAGAGAAATGCAATTTTAAAACATCTCATCTCTCTTTTATTCTCACATTGAAAAAGAAATGATGAAAATGAAGAATTAAAAACATACAAAAACGGAGAACGCACAAAATCATCAAAAGATATTTAGAAAATAGAGAATCGAAGACGAATTTCTCAAATACAAAATGAGAAAATAAAAATTGAGAAAAATTTGGATTAATTGAGTGAGAAAATAATTAAAAGAAAAAAGGATAAAACTGAAAAAGAATGAAGAGAAATGAGTAGAAAAGAAGAAGAGGAAGCAAGAAAGTTGAAGATAATTCGTAATAAATGAGATGAGAAGATGGAAATGAAGGAACACTTTCATTTCATTTTATAGGGAAGGTGTGCATCATTTGTGCAGATTACTTCACAGCTGCTGTCATTAATCTTACTTTCCGTTAAGGCATAAGAAGGAAAGTAGCCACGAATTCCAGCCGCGAATTTTTACTGAGAAAATTCACTTAACAAAATGCGTACATTCTGCGTTAGTATTGCATTACACGCAATAAGGCTGAACTTCCTCCAAAACATAGATAAAGTAATATATATATATATATATCAACAACACCTTCAACTATAGGGGCATGAATGAATTAGTTTCAGATCCTAAACTTTGAATCTTTGAAGAAACTCTTCTGACTTCTAAAACAGTACTTTTGAGTACTATAACAAACGTTCTGAAAAAGTCACACGGAGAAAAAAAAAATAAAACTACACCAAATTTACAATTAAACAATGTGAAGATCACGAAAGGTACATTTAACAGTTATTGACCTTTGAAAAATTCCTTTTACCGCTAAAATTGGAGTTAAAACAGATAAATATGAAGTAAATTAAGTTACATAAATACAAATTTTAAATACAGCGTGTGTGTGTGTGTGTGTGTGTGGCGCACACACAGTATATATATATATATATATATATATTATATATATATATATATATATATGTGTGTGTGTGTGTGTGTGTGTGTGTGTGTGTGTGCACAGTATATATATATATATAGTGTGTGTGTGTGTGTGTGTGTGTGTGTGTGTGTGTGTGTATGCATATATATATATATATATATATATATAGGTACTTGTAGGTTATCTGTCGCCACTTTTTAATATTTTTTTTATTTATTTATTTTTATATATTAAGAGAAGAGGATTCTTTATACTGTACGGCATTGACGATTGGTTAGGTTAAGTCGTGCTAGTTTGGTTAAATACCGTTTTATTTAACCAAACTAGCACGACTTAACCTAACCAATCGTCAATGCCGTACAGTATAAAGAATCCTCTTCTCTTAATATATAAAAATAACTAAATAAAAAAAATATTAAAAAGTTTTTTATTTAACCAAACTAGCACGACTTAACCTAACCAATCGTCAATGCCGTACAGTATAAAGAATCCTCTTCTCTTAATATATAAAAATAAATAAATAAAAAAATATTAAAAAGTGGCGACAGATAACCCACAAGTACTATATATATATATATATATATATATATATATATATATATATATATATATATATATATATATATACAGTATATGCCAAAAGTGCAGCTTTATTATGGCACAATTAAACAGTAATCTGTCATTTATATGCTTTCATTAATCGTCAGTTAGCTAGCCTTAACTGGAACTCTCAAAATGGGCAAGTGAGAGAGAATCGAGATTTAAAATGGAACAAATGAGCAGTTTAATATCCTCATCCGAGGTATTGTAATGGCGCATTATACAGAAAGGTTCACAATTAATGCATCACAAATAAAGGATAAAAACATTTGAATACCCTCATAAATCGCTATCATTGTAGGCATTATTTTTGCGTCATTTTCGGTTTTATTAATTAGGTTGTTTTCATTCAATTAAAGTTTTAATTATCTTTTCTTTTCCCGTTCCACGAATGAGTACAAAGTGAAAAATGGGCGGGATATAAATTCTTTTGTACTGAAGCAAGAATTAGAGCTTATTAATTAGGTTACCGATATACGCATTATTTTAAGCGTTAATTGGGTAATACGTAACAAATATGAATTTTTGTAGAATACAAAAGAAAACAAAGGAATGGTTAAGAGGTTTAATGCGAATTCGAAGTTAAAAAAAACATTTAAAATGCGTATCCTTAATCTTATCGAGTTCGCTGAAACGATAGGTCTCCCGGCTGACAACGCATCTCGGTTCAGTAGCAAACGTCTTTGTACTCTGACCAACAAACTCTTCAAGACTGAATCTCCGTGAATAATTTAGTAATTAGCACCAAAACTTAGTTTAAAAGTTAAAAAAGGTATGAAAAATGTGTCCTTAACTTAACAGAATAAAATATATACGCAATATAAAGGCTTTTATCGCAATAAAAAAATGCAAAAGTGAATTTTAGAGTTGTTAAGAAATCTTTTAGAGTTGTTGAAAAATCTTTTCCCGCGGATTAATCATCCAAAATAAAAGAACATAAAAGAATCGTTCATAAAATACGCCTTGAATCGACGTCTGCCACGAACGACGGTCCCGAATCGAAGAGCCGCTCGATTGATTGATTCGTAACTCTAGATTCGTAAGGAGAAACGAAACCTTCCTTTTACAAAATAAAACCCGCTGACATTCGCGCAAAACAAATAGCAACAAAGTATAAGAATGAATGCCGAAAAAAAATGACACCCTACAACCTTAACGAAACAAAATAAAAACAAATTGCGCGAAAGAGATTCAATATTTTTATAAATCCAGACTTTAAATGATTACGACTCAAATAAAATTTTCATGGAATTTTTTCCATATCCTCTCATTCTTCTCTTTCGTTCTTACCTAATTTACTCTTTCATCTTCATTTTTCTTCGGAAGAACCGAAAATCAGCAAATAACGAATAAAAACACACCCCAAAAATCTTATTGAGACAAAAATCAGTCAGAAAGAAAGATTGTAAAGAATTTCTCAATTTCTATATCTTCTCCTCTTTCTCGTATCTCGTATATATATATATATATATATATATATATATATATATATATATATATAATCGTAAAAAAAGCAGCTTTTCTATACTTTATTATTTATCGCATATTCTTATACGCAGTTATAGCGCAGAGAGAATTTTTTTTTAGATGTTCTCCATTTTTTATGTGTTTTCAAAGAAGGGGACAACAATCCGTTCATTTATATTGGCTTCATTGTGGTCCTTACAAGTCTGAACAGCCCGAAAAGAAAAATGAGAAACCTGTCTTCTACAAATTTCTAATGACCGCCCCAACACTTATCAATAAATAACTTCGTGCTTTTACCTCCTCCTTCCAGAGGTTAGTTACTTTATGCCTTAGGCCTCGTTCCTTCTTTCATCCACTCGGTCTTGGGGATCCTTAGTCGATCTTTTTTTTCTTCGATCTCATTTACATCTTAGATGTTTTCTACATCTCTCTCTCTTGCTGTTACTCTAGTAGTATGATTGCAAAAATGTAGAGTGGGGGGGAGGGGGCTAGGGGAGGCACAAACTTAGAGGGGATAGGGGATGCACAAATGTAGAGTGGGGAGGAGGGGGTAGGGGATGCACAAATGTAAAGGGGGTAAGAGATGCAGAAACGTAGAGTGGGGAGGAAGGGGTAGGGGATGCAGAAATGTAGAGTGGGGAGGAAGGGGTAGGGGATGCAGAGATATAGAGTGGGGAGGAAGGGGGTAGGGGAAGAAATGTAGAGCGGGAGAGAAGAGGGGGGTAGGAGGTGGTGGCCGCTAAACTTCATATTCAGTAATGTAGTGGGAATAAATAGGGATAGGGTGGTGGCCGCTAAACTTCATATTCAATAATGTAGTGTGAATAAAGTGGGGTAGGGAATGTGGCCACTGAACTTCGTATTTGTAGTGTCATCATATATATACGCACATATTGAGATATATTATTAAAAGAGAACCTGTATATGTACCTAACCTAGCATGTATGTTTGTGTGCATGTATTTCCGCAAGTATTTATTGGAGAGCCTGTATGTATGTTTGTGGAATAACTAACATCCTATCACCACGACTTCTTAAAGCAAAATGCGGGGGTCTGTGGCAGCTGGCTGTCAGTCAGGAACCACAGCCACTCCTTCTGGTGTAGTTATAATGTTATAATGTTTCAGACCAACAAAGACCCTAGGATCCACTCATGGCTGGTCTACCTAACTGTGTTCGTAATTGTGTATTGTGTACGTTCTCCGTGGTGGCGGAGGGGACCTACAATTTTACGTGGGTTCCGAACTACAAGAACATAAGAAATTTATGTAAAAACTGCCTGTACACTGGCAACGACCAATTTTTACAAAACTAAATAATTATCAATTTAAAACTAATTAATTATCGATTTAAAACTAAAGATAGAATCTCTGGATCCAGAGGATCAAGTCATAATAGAAATAGACTACTATCCACAAATATGTTACACTCTATATCTATTTATAACCGACATGCAAATATATCAGATCCAAAGAATCCAGTCATTTTCATTACGGTATCCATCAATATCAGTACCCTGCCAACCAAAAATAAGTCACGGTCCATATTGATTGCGGACCAAGTCAAAATTTACAACCATATACATTACAATATATATACTTAGGAGGAAAAGTGTAGGTGTGGCTGTAAAGACTGTACAATAATGTAGAAATGTGTGTGCACCCATTTTGGGTCTCCCATTTCAAGGTGTTTGTGGGGCAAGTGAAGATCATGAGTTTTTCAATACCTCACAGTACTATGGGGGGTACCGCTCGGCAGAGGAATCTCTTTAAATGGGGTGTGTAAGGACAGAGAGTATCCCCTAACACAAGATGCTGCCTCCCTATATCCCACAACACTTGTGTTGAGCTGTGGGATCTATCACCACAAAGCCTTAATTTTACTACCTTAAACTATACCCAATCTAGCAACATATGCGTCTAATCGATTTTTAAACATGTTTATAGACGTGCTACTAATTACTTCTACCGGCAAACTATTCCAGCTATTTACTATTCTATGCGTAAAAAAGTTTTTCGCAACTGCTGTTTCGAACCTTCTACTTGTCAACTTACACCCGTTATTTCTAGTCCTATTATATTGAGATATTTCGAAAAAGCTATCTCTATCTACGTTATCGAACCCATTCATAATTTTGAAAACCTGGATTAGATCACCCCTTAGCCTCCTGGTCTCGAGTGTAGTCAATTTTAACTCCTTAAGCCTATCCTCGTACGACTTTGACCTAAGCGACGGAATCATCTTAGTTGCTCGTCTTTGAAGTCTTTCGATTTTGTCTATATCTTTGCGTATATGCGGATTCCAAAATTGGACCGCGTACTCCAAATGGGGTCTAACTAATGATTTATAAAGAGGAACTATAATATCGCGCGATTTGTACTCAAAATTTCGAGCTATAAAACCTAACACTTTGTTCGCCTTATTGACCGCTGCTGTACTTTGTTTCGCTACTTTTAAATCACCAGTGACTATAACTACTAAATCTTTTTCCTGCTCTACGCTTGTTAAATCTTTCCCTGACATACTATACGCAAAATTACCGTTACGCGAACCTATATGCAAAATTTTGCACTTATCAACGTTAAATCTCATTTGCCATGTGACTGACCAATCAACGATTTTATTCAGATCTTCCTGGATTTTACCTCTATCTTCGTCGCTAATCGCCCTACCACCCAGCTTCGTGTCATCCGCAAACTTTGAAACTGTACTGACTAGGCCGACATCTAAATCGTTAATATATATAAGAAAAAGCAAGGGGCCCAATACAGAACCCTGAGGAACGCCACTCGCTACATTAGCCCAACACGACTCCGCTCCATCAACGACCACCCTCTGTTTCCTACCTCGCAACCACTCTTCTAGCAAATTTATTACTACACCCCTGATTCCATGAGCCTTAGTTTTTTCAATGAGTCTTTGGTGCGGCACGGTGTCAAACGCTTTTTGAAAATCTAAATACACTACATCAACTGCCCGATGTCTACCGTAAACGTCAACCACGCTTTGGAAAAATTCTAAAAGATTAGTTAAGCAAGATTTGTTTCGCCTAAATCCGTGCTGCGTATTTCTAACTAGTTTATGCAATTCTAAGTGTTCGACTATACTATACGGTCCCTAATTATTGATTCCAGTAGCTTACCTACAACAGACGTTAAACTGATTGGACTATAATATCCCGCCGCACCTTTATCGCCTTTCTTAAAGATAGATGTTACGTTTGCTAACTTGAAATTATCTGGTACGGACCCCTCAGAAATAGACGCATTAAAAATCTTTGTTAGCGGCACAACAATGCTATCTTTTAATTCTTTTAGTTGTAAGAGATATATGGAATCCGGCCCCGGTGATTTACGTGTTTTCATTTTATCAATATAACGCATTACCTCCCCTTCACTAACCACGATATTATCCAACATATTACCATTATCAAAAGGTATTATGTCTATGACCGTAGGGATATTCGTTACAGCTTCTATAGTAAAAACTGACGTAAAAAATTCGTTTAGCAAGGTAGCCATTTCCTTGTTTTCAGAAACTAGATCTCCGTTTACATTTTTCAAAGGCCCCCAAGACACTTTTTACTGGATTTCTATTATTGACGTATTGAAAGAATCGCTTGGGGTTTTCTTTACCGTCACGAGCTATGGAGATTTCAAATTCGCGCTTGGACTTTTTTGTTACACTTTTTGCTTCACGCCTTAGAGATATGTAGTTGTTTCGTAATCACAAATTGTCTTTATCGCACTGATGTAGCCTATAAGCCCTATCTCTACTCTTTATAATGTCTCCTACTCTAGAAGTAAACCACAAGGGCTTGTTGTTTACTTTCGCACGCTTAATTTTGTACGGTACACATTCCTCATTTATAGTCCTAAATACTGTTTCGAACGATTCCCACATTAGTTTTGCGTTGGAGTTCCCCATTACGTTTCCCCAATTGACGTGTGACAATATCGTATATATATATATATATATATATATATATATGTAAAAAATGAACAACGAATAATCCATATTCATTTTTTACATAAGAACCAAAATCGCTTAACGCGAGTTTGGATAATAATTTTACTTGTATCTTCCTATTTTTGTTCGTGTCACAACCCTACGATCTACCATATCTATGGTTTAGTCGTATCCATTTTCCATTTGTTATAGAAGTTATTATAATTAATTATGAATTGTCTTGCATCTCACCCTCGACCCTAGATTATGCATACACATTGCATGTAACAGGATTGAAACCCGTAGTTGTACTTCTTAGTCATTACTACCCACTCTTTGTCTCTAATTCGTTCTTGTAAATCTTCCTAATAATGATTTGTACTATACGTAAAAATTCAATAACTATGACGTCACATTTTCCCGTCATTTATTTCCCTTCATCATATATCTAGTATTCAATGTATGAAAATTCTTTAACATCATAATAAAAACTGTACACTCTATAGAAGTTATTATTTATATGTTATGTAGTATAAACATTATTATTCAACCATATTCATCCATACGTCACGTTTTCCCGTCATTAATTTCCCTTGATCATTATCCTATATAAATTTTATTAAATATTCATTTTTTACTCGTGTCAATTTGTGAAGCGCGAAACTTTGGGCCTTCGTTCGAAAACGCATAAATACGTTCTCGTATTATTTTTCATTTTTTTTTTAATTATATGACCTCCCGAGATGAACTCGAAAAAAATGCTGAGGTTAAGTGATCGAATTCCGCTGACTAGCAGATTCGAACGCTCAAAGATAAAATACCTCCTTTCGCTCTGATTTCAAATTTATAACATATTATAACATATTATGTTATATCATGTGTGTCATGTCTCATGTACTTGTGTTGTACTAATAACCATATATAATAACCATCTAGTATAACCATCTAGTATAACCATCTAGTATAACCATATATAAATATATAAAAACACTGTAAGAATGGTAAACGACGTAATGTACTTCATTGAAACTGTAATTAAATGTAATGATTTAATATATACGGTAATGTAAGAATGTACTTTAAAAATGGAAGTGTAATTAAACAATAAGTGAATATGAAGTAATCCATAATTGTAATCGTAATTGTAATGAACCAAAATTAATACGTACTCAGTCGTGTACTTAATTTGTACTTATGTGTACTATTACGAAATGATATCGCCTTCATAAATGTAGACTCGGCGAAAAATACAAATTAGTTTTTATTTTTTTTTTTTTTTAAATTTGTATTTGCAATCTTTCAAACATCTGATCATGTGTTTAAAAGGGGGAAACTTAACCTTCGACTGTCTTCCCCCAAACATTTAGGTTTATATTATACATGTATTTGTAAAATTAAGGCACTTCTTCATCAAGTCACTTCAGATTAGTATTTCATTACGGCACTTCATTACGAGCCTCCCTTGTTAGCAGCCTTGCTGCGAGGAGGGGGCAGAGGCCCCTTGCCTCCTTAGTTTTTTTTAGATTCCGGCCTGAGCCATGGTCGAAAGAGGTCGAACCTCTACCCTTGTAAATTCAGAGCACTAACTGTAAATTTTTAAGAAGTAAATTACAGCAAGAGAAAGTTTTTTATATTTTCCTTCGAGCCTTGTTCTCTTCAGGAACTTAGTCAGTTAAGTCGACAAGTTATAAAAGAAAAGTCGATAATTTTAGTATCAGAGAAAGTATCAGAGAAAGTATCAGAATATTATAGAAAGAGAAGAATTAAAAATTGGCGACCCTTTGCCCAAATTAAGAGACAACCCAAGCACCATAGAAGATATTGGCATAACAGTCTGGCGAGTCTGTAGCCAAGAGTTTAACCAGAGGCGACCGAAAAGAATTAGAATGTTATAGAAGAAATATCCGTTGCTTGCCTCCTAATAGAACCCCCGTCGATCCGAACCACCCCAGGGCCATAGACGGAGGGGTTAACAAACTGGCGACCCTGCACCAGGATAAAAAGAAGTTTTTAAGAAGATTATTTTAAGAAGACGATTATTTTAAGAAGAAGATTATTTTAACAAGAAGATTATTTTAACAAGAAGATTATTTTAACAAGAAGATTTTAACAAGAAGACTTTAAGAAGAGGCCACTCTTTGGCCAAGATAGAAATTACCCTGCATCAGGATATAACCAGTTGACCGGCGTGTCACGACTTCTAGTTCGTAACATCCACCCTTGAACCGGTGTGTCACGACTCCAAGTTCTCCACGCCTAGTTTTCATCCAAGAAGAAGTAGCCAGGAAGACGTCTTCAGGACACGTCTCTGAGGACTTCTCCCGTGGAAAATTTTGTTAAGTACACAGTTTGTTTTTTAAGTAATTTATAAACACTTGAAAAGTCCGTATTATTAACAGTTAATATTTAGTATGGAGCCAGAATTAACACAAAACACAGTGAACACTTCAGACACCAGTGATACATTTGTTTTTATTGAAACAGTATTTCAAGAGAGTTAATTTCAAAGAGAGTTAATTTCAAAGAGAGTTAATTTCAAAGAGAGTTAATTTCAAAGAGAGTTAATTTCAAAGAGTTAATTTCAAAGAGAGTTAATTTCAAAGAGAGTTAATTTCAAAGAGAGTTAATTTCAAGAGAGTTATTTTCACTGTTATATTCAGTATAGAATAATTTTATTTTATGTACCTTCCTGTACATTCGAGTGAAATGTTGTTTACATTTGATATTTCTGTTTGCAAATTTTTTTCAAATTATTGAATTGAATTGACTTGCAAATTAAGAGAGAGAGAGTTTACAGAGAGTTTACAGAGAGTTTATAGATTTAGAGAGATACTTGAAGTCATTTTTTGAAGTCATTTTTTGAAGTCATTTTTGAAGTCAGTTTTTCAAGTAAGTCGGTTGCACCAAGAGGGTCAACCAAACCCCAGAGGTTAATAGTCTCCACTTGATAAAGATCAAGTGCAGTCATTTTCCATTTTCAGTTAATTTCAAGTTAGTTTCAGAATACTTGATAAGAGGTCAAGTCAGAAGGTTGCGCCAAGACGGACAACCGCCCCAGAGATTTATAGAAATACTTGACAAGCGTTCAAGTCAGACAGTTTCAGAATACTTGACAAGCGTTCAAGTCAGACAGTTTCAGAATACTTGACAAGCGTTCAAGTCAGACAGTTTCAGAATACTTGATAGAGTTCAAGTTAGGTTCAGAATACTTGATAGAGTTCAAGTTAGGTTCAGAATACTTGACAGAGTTCAAGTCAGAGTTTAAGTTCCAAGTCAGAGTTTAAGTTCCAAGTCAGAGTTTAAGTTCCAAGTCAGAGTTTAAGTTCCAAGTCAGAGTTTAAGTCCCAAGTCAGAGTTTAATTCCCAAGTCATTTCAATGCAGTCAATTGAATTCAACTTTTTTTTGTAAGTTAAGAGAACTTAATTTAAGAAAATGTAATTTAAGAATTTAATTCAACCTTTTTTTTTTGTTGTAAAAGAGAATTTAATTCAACCTGAATTGACCGGGTTGCGTCTTTAGTTAACCTTTTTTTTTGTTTGTGAGAAGGAAATTGACCGATTTGTCTTTTCTTTTCATACCTAAACTAAAGTATTAACCTTTGAATTTTTTTTTATATTATATAATAACACTTGTTCTGTATAAAAATTTGTAATGTAAAGAAAAATTCGTCATAGAACGATATAAATGCTATTGGAAATATATAAATGCATTATTTAAGACAAATAGCCGATCTGAAAATATGTATAATATACATATTTTCAGATCGGCTCTTTGTCTCAAATAATGCATTTATATATTTCCCATAGCATTTATATCGTTGCTTAGGCATGAAATAACACACACGCAAAATTTTGATACTCTAGGCTAGGGTTTAAAAATACGTTTTTGACTACTAAATATGATTTTCATCGCTCTGCCGGGGGCAGAAGATGATTACCTATTAAGCTAAGATTTTGCAGAGGCTATTTTCTCATGCATGCGCAAGGTTTTGTCTCTATTAGAATATGGAAATCGAAAAAATGTAAAATCGATCCACCCTATACAACAGTCAATAAAAATGCATGTATGCACACTATATATACTATATACATACAAACCTTATGCTAAAATCATTGAATATCACAATAAAACTATTTCATTACGTAAGGGCAAACTATGCTATTTAGTCTTAATCATTTTTGCTTTCTAATATATCTTGCTCATGCATTTATTCAGTTACTTGAACAATCCTATCAGCTAATCTGTCCCTCGAAATTGTAAAATACACACTTTGCACCTAATACACCTAAATACACACTTGACCACAGGTCTATACATCATCCATTACATAATTCGATTTTTTACCTACAATAGTCAATAAAATTAGTTACGAATTGTACTATCATGGTAACGTTGAAAATCCATGAACTTTAAAATTTATATTTTTCCCTTTTACCTATTCATTATGAATGTAATTTTCCCCACAGAAAATAAAATTTTGCTAAAAAAATTTAACAATACCATTCTTTGTCTAACTTAATTGTTTGTCTAAATTAAAGTATTAACCTTTGAATTTTTTTATATTATATAATAACACTTGTTCTGCATAAAAATTTGTAATGTAAAGAAAAATTCGTCATCTAACTTGAAGTAGTTAGGATGTTATTTTCTCATTTGTATTGTATTAATGGTACCCTACTAGATTATTGTATAAATATCATTTTAGAGGGGGAACAATGTAAAAAATGAACAACGAATAATCCATATTCATTTTTTACATCAGAACCAAAATCGCTTAACGCAAGTTTGGATAATAATTTTACTTGTAGCTTCCTATTTTTGTTCGTGTCACAACCCTACGATCTACCATATCTATGGTTTAATCGTATCCATTTTCCATTTGTTATAGAAGTTATTATAATTAATTATGAATTGTCTTGCATCTCACCCTCGACCCTAGATTATGCATACACATTGCATGTAACAGGATTGGAACCCGTAGTTGTACTTCTTAGTCATTACTACCCACTCTTTGTCTCTAATTCGTTCTTGTAAATCTTCCTAATAATGATTTGTACTATACGTAAAATTCAATAACTATGACGTCACATTTTCCCGTCATTTATTTCTCTTCATCATATATCTAGTATTCAATGTATGAAAATTCTTTAACATCATAATAAAAACTGTACACTTATAGAAGTTATTATTTATATGTTATGTAGTATAAACATTATTATTCAACCATATTCATCCATACGTCACGTTTTCCCGTCATTAATTTCCCTTGATCATTATCCTATATAAATTTTATTAAATATTCATTTTTTACTCGTGTCAATTTGTGAAGCGCGAAACTTTGGGCCTTCGTTCGAAAACGCATAAATACGTTCTCGTATTATTTTTTTCATTTTTATTTTTAATTATATGACCTCCCGAGATGAACTCGAAAAAAATGCTGAGGTTAAGTGATCGAATTCGGCTGACTAACAGATTCGAACGCTCAAAGATAAAATACCTCCTTTCGCTCTGATTTCAAATTTATAACATATTATAACATATTATGTTATATCATGTGTGTCATGTCTCATGTACTTGTGTTGTACTAATAACCATATATAATAACCATCTAGTATAACCATCTAGTATAACCATCTAGTATAACCATATATAAATATATAAAAACACTGTAAGAATGGTAAACGACGTAATGTACTTCATTGAAACTGTAATTAAATGTAATGATTTAATATATACGGTAATGTAAGAATGTACTTTAAAATGGAAGTGTAATTAAACAATAAGTGAATATGAAGTAATCCATAATTGTAATCGTAATTGTAATGAACGAAAATTAATACGTACTCAGTCGTGTACTTAATTTGTACTTATGTGTACTATTACGAAATGATATCGCCTTCATAAATGTAGACTCGGCGAAAAATACAAATTAGTTTTTATTTTTATTTTTTTTAAATTTTTATTTGCAATCTTTCAAACATCTGATCATGTGTTTAAAAGGGGGAAACTTAACCTTCGACTGTCTTCCCCCAAACATTTAAGTTTATATTATACATGTATTTGTAAAATTAAGGCACTTCTTCATCAAGTCACTTCAGATTAGTACTTCATTACGGCACTTCATTACGAGCCTCCCTTGTTAGCAGCCTTGCTGCAAGGAGGGGGCAGAGGCCCCTTGCCTCCTTAGTTTTTTTTAGATTCCGGCCTGAGCCATGGTCGAAAGAGGTCGAACCTCTACCCTTGTAAATTCAGAGCACTAACTGTAAATTTTTAAGAAGTAAATTACAGCAAGAGAAAGTTTTTTATATTTTCCTTCGAGCCTTGTTCTCTTCAGGAACTTAGTCAGTTAAGTCGACAAGTTATAAAAGAAAAGTCGATAATTTTAGTATCAGAGAAAGTATCAGAGAAAGTATCAGAGTATTATAGAAAGAGAAGAATTAAAAATTGGCGACCCTTTGCCCAAATTAAGAGACAACCCAAGCACCATAGAAGATATTGGCATAACAGTCTGGCGAGTCTGTAGCCAAGAGTTTAACCAGAGGCGACCGAAAAGAATTAGAATGTTATAGAAGAAATATCCGTTGCTTGCCTCCTAACTAGAACCCCCGTCGATCCGAACCACCCCAGGGCCATAGACGGAGGGTTAACATATATATATATATATATATGTGTGTGTACACACACACACGCATATATATATATATATATATATATATATATGTATATATTATATATATGTGTGTGTGTGTGTGTGTACACACACACACATATATATATATATATATATACTGAGATAAAAGAACATTTTTTCAGGCAACAACTTTTTGACATCAGATTATTGAAGTACAACAGCATGCTAATTTAATACCAAATTTTCATCTTTATACCATTTAACACCGTTCTGTAGTTTTATCCATGATTAAAATATATTCTTTCTGCAGCCAAACTATTTAACCATTTAAAATGAAAATTCCCAAATGCAAAGAATTATAACTACTTTATTTATCTTTATGTGCATACTCGCTTTATATATATATTGCCTATGTTTAAGTATGTGCATACTCGCTTTATTTTATATATATTTATCTGCTTATCTTGAAATATGTGCATACTCGCTTTATATATATATGTATATCTGCCTCCAAACAAGCAATCGGGAAATATATATTAAATAAATATACGACATTTTTCCCCTACACATTAAAAACAAAAGGCGGTTTCTGGCAACTCACGAGTAAATCTCGCCGTAACACCATCATGTAACTCCAGGAGTTAGTTTTCTCTTTGCAGTCTATGATCATCTACACAACTCGGCACTGTTTATAAACTCATATTCATGACAAATCTTTTGGAATCATCGTGTATGGCAATTTTTTTCAATGTACAGCTGATCAAACTTTATTCGGTTTGGTCATTCCACCAAAATAGAGAAAAGTTTGCCGTTTACAACTGATAACTGCATGCTAATTTAATACCAAATTTTCATCTTTATACCATTTTACACCGTTCTATAGTTCTATCCACTCTTCATACCTAAAATATATTCTCTCTGCAGGCAAACTATTTAATCATTTAAAATTCACTAAATCAAAAGAATTCTACTTTCTATACAATTACATTGCCAAAATCTTTCTCTCTTTCCCTCTCTCTCTCTCTCTCTCAACACATTCTATGAAGTTGTAAATATGCGACAATTAATTCGAGATAAATGCGACATTGTCAAAACTGGCCGTGACATTTAAAATAGAATATATCATGTAATTTTTTTTTCAGTTCAGATAAAATGTAACAGTAGATTCCACACATGCTATCAAACATATTTGTCTGTAACACGCATCTGCTACAATTAATTGGAGATAATGCCTCCCATTAAAAATTTACCCTCAATTAGACAATAAGGAAGACTGTTTGATATTCAATATGAAAATTTAGTATATACATAATTTATATTAAAAGGAAAATAAATTTTCTCTCTCTCTCTCTCTCTCTCTCTCTCTCTCTCTCTCTCTCTCTCTCTCTCTCTCTGAATACTATCTTTGACACTAATATGTGAAACGAAAAGTATTATTAACAGACCATAGTCTATATGACAAATATTAATAATACAATAATAGTTCACTTACTAAGAATAAAAATATATACAATTAATTGGAAATAACACCGATCGGCGACATTTAATTCGAGATAATGTGAGATTGTCAAAACTGGCCGACCCATTTAAAATAGAATATATCGTGTAATTTTTCAGTTCAAATAAAATGTAACAGTAGAATCCACACATGCTATCAAATATATTTGTCTTTAACATGGATTTGCTACAATTAATTCGAGATAATGCCTCCCATCTTATGTGCGACGTGTAACAGCTGATACTTTTAAGGCAGCATCCACCCACACCTACGCACGCACACACACACACACACACACACACACACACACACACACACACATATATATATATACACAAGAGGTGTGATCAAAAAGTTCGGTAAATAGTCCCGCAACTAATGAACGCGTGTCACTAGGTGATGTCAGTGTGTATGGCTGATGACGTTACCTTGGCCACTTGCCAGATGCCAACAAACACCATTCAACTACGGACCAGTGTGCCTTGCCAGCCATTGCTTTGTGTGAGGGTGTTTTTGTGGCGTCTGGCAATTTTGCAGAAAATGTCGAAATTTGAGCAACGTGCAAACATCAAATTTTGTTTTAAACTTGGTAAGACGGCTACAGAAACGCACGGAATGCTTGCAGCTGTCTACGGAGATGAAGTTGTTACAAACAAGACGGACGGACGACCACTTCTTTAATCATCTTCCAAAGACTCATTTCCTTCTCAAAACCTTCCAAACCACTTGCAAACAGTCTTGTTTGTAACAACTTTATCTCCGTAGACAGCTGGAAGCATTCCGTACGTTTCTGTAGCCGTCTTACCAAGTTTAAAACAAAATTTGATGTTTGCACGTTGCTCAAATTTCGACATTTTCTGCAAAATTGCCAGACGCCACAAAAACGCCCTCACACAAAGCAATGACACGGCGCACTGGTGCGTAGTTGAATAGTGTTTGTTGGCATCTGGCAAGTGGCCAAGGTAACGTCATCAGCCATACACACTGACATCACCTAGTGACACGCGTTGATTAGTTGCGGGACTATTTACCGAACTTTTTGATCACACCCCGTATATACTTAGCTATGCAGTACATCTATTAAATTATAAGCGTTTTTTCTTTTCAGAAAACACAAACTACTTAAAATTATTAAAAAATTTACCCTCAATTAGACAATAAGAAAGAATGTTTGGTGTTCAATACGAAAATTCATTATATAACTAATATATATTAAAAGGAAAAGAAATTTTCGCTCTCTCTCTCTCTCTCTCTCTCTCTCTCTCTCTCTCTCTCTCTCTCGACTTGGTAAAAACTTAAGGACCGCCCACTAAAATTCGTTCAGCCAATGAATGTTCTGCTTTCTGAAAGTGCGGGGAAGGGGGGTCTTTTCTTCAGCATGCCTCATTCTAGAGGGGTCTTCTTCCTGCCCTATAAAAAGAGTAGCAGTGACATATGCGAATCATTTTACCGTTGGTGAGGCATTTCAGTTGTTGCATACAAGCTTATAACCAAGAATGCGGTCTGACGAATACCCCAATATCAAGTTGTAAGTAATTTTGCATCGTATATATTGTGTTCTGAATATACCCAAGTAGTTTTATTCAATATTGCTCTGAATGAAATATACAGAAATTAATTCTCCTGTATCAGCATTTATGTAGAAGTGTGTTTTTTAAGGAGTTTTCGTGATTATGCGGTTTTTGTGATTGTGCCCAATTTTATCCCATTCTTTTTTTATCTGAAAGAACTGATTCATCCATACACAAGTGTCGATCCGAATATGCTTCGCCGCCGGTATACCTCTGCTGTGAGCCTGTGATACAGTTTGAGCAATGCCGTTTTATCTATATATTTCTGCTATATATATATATATATATATATATATATATATATATATGTGTGTGTGTGTGTGTGTGTGTGTGTGTGTTGTATATTCCCCATTCTCTACGTATACATCATTATTTTAAAGAGCTAATGCGTACGTTCATTTGAGGGGATGCTTGGACAATGACAGCGTATTTTCGAGTCAGTCTCTACAGGATTTGCCGTTACAAGACCCTCAAGCCAAAGCTGGCACTTACCCCGACGCTTTCCCGACAAACGATTCGAGCAGCGCCGACTACATCATGTAAGTAATATGTAAATCGAAAGCAGTCTATTGTTTAACGGTATGCCTCAGCACCTCATGTAACTAAATAATTCTTACATAAAAACTCTTTTGAAATGAATGGCGCATTAGTTTTTATTTTTTATGTTTTTATTTTAAAGTTCTGACGAGATTTTACTTCGTTGTATGCTACAGTAGGAACGTACGTTGGAACAGGAAGCCCAAACCATCGACCTTGCGGGCTGAGAAACCGTTTTTATTTTAAAATAATTTTCTCTCTTTATCCTGTGAAAATAATAATAATAATAATAATAATAATAATAATAATAATCATATTAATTAAGCGCGGCTTACTTTAATATTTTCTTTTTCTCTTTCGGGACGATCCGATTTTTTATACGAAGATGGGTCACGAAACATGGAATGTGAGATAGCTGAAAAAAATTATGTAATTTTTCTTTTTATGTACGTGTGTGTGTGTGTGTGTGTGTGTGTGTGTTTGTTGGATAAGAATAAGCCGGGTATTTTCAACTTTTTACTAAATAATAAAACTGTCGCTAAGGTTTTATTCCGTATTTAAAAAAGGTACATCTGATACATTTATAACTTAGTTGTTGCACAATCCTAGTTATCAATATATAATTTCATTTAGCATATACGTCGCATTTTTATGTAATATATATATATATATATATATATATATATATATATATATATATATATATATAGTTTTAAGAGCTGTAAAATTAGAAGCAAGATATTTATTACATTTTTTATTTTAAAGCAATGATGCGGATCTACTTTGGTGTGTGCTATAGTGTGAATGTACGTTGGAACTGGATGCTCAAACCAGCGGCCTTGCCGGGTGAGAAACCGATTTTATTTTAAAATAATTAACTCTCTCTTTATTCTGTGAAAATAATAATAATAATAATCATAATCATAACAATAATAATAGAGCGCGGTTTACTGTCATATTTTTTTAGGGGGCTTAGAGAGCGGCTACATAGGCCTGTGTACACAGACAGCACAGTATGGGGATGAGCTGACTGTTTTATATGAAGATTTTTCCCGAAACAAGGAATGCGAAATAGTTGAAGAAACGATGAAAAGTTTATTATTTTTCCTTGTACGTGTTTGTGGGTCGGGGTAAGAATAAACCAAGTATTTTCAACATTTTGTTAAATAATAAAACTATGGGTAACAGTTTAAGTTTATTTATAAATTAATACATAATTTCGTTTATTTTATACATCACATTTTTTACATAATATTGGCTTCAAGATTTTTCGCACATACAGAAATAGGAGTGGCAATAATACATAATTTCGTTTTACACATTATATGTATATATATATATATAGTTTTAGCGGATATAAAATTAGGAAAAGATTTTTCATTATACTGATATAAATAACTGTAGTACAGTTTTGACTATTAACACATCTCGCTTATTGCGGCGGTACATGATATATATATATATATATATATATATATATATATATATATATATATACAGTTGTTCACATTTTTTACAATACGCGTTTGCTTCATTCACAAAGGCGAATCTGTTGACTACCTCGCTAAATACGAGGTTATCATTAGATTCATAATCGCACAATCTAGCTTTTTTAAGAAAGCTGAATAGCTGTTCCCACGAGCGAGAAATTAAATAAAGCAGAGACAATGATGTCTAAACACACTTGAGAATAAACTTTGATAACGTTGTGGGTTCCACACGATTCGTTGTATACGTAGCTGTTTTATAAAGCTCATAATTACGAGGTCGAGCCATAATTGTAGTGTAAAGAGTCATAACACTAGATACATTCTCCATTTCTAACAAATATCCCGAACCAGTGGGTACCGTGGCTACCAAGAGAATCGGTGTTTACTATAACACGCATTTTTTTTCGTAATCAGGTGTTTGAATTTTAAATTTTTTGTATAAGTCCCAACGAATATGTTTCGCGTGAAATAATTCTGCATCACTACCTCACATATCGTCATTTCATCCATTATTTAAAAAAAAAAATCATCAGATGCACTTCTGAAATGGTCAATCTCGACGATACTCTGACTTTCCAAGTAAAACAGCACACTTATCGGGTTGGATAATGCTTCACCAAATTCAAATCTTACCCCAAGGCTGCCTTGTAACTGGGGATTCAGATGTGTGCTTACGCTACCACATTCATCGGGCGAAAGATCAAAAGAGTACAAAGTATATCCATTTATAAACTCATCTATAGTCACACCCGCACCAAAGACATCACAGCCATTAATATCGCGGGACAGATTGTGGTATGCACGTGAACATAAAGAAAACTCGGTGGCTGTAGAGTAATTCACTTCCAAAGCTCCGTCAACAGATGCGTCATTAATATGCAAATTTACGCTTTTCAAACTGAAATTTTGGAATTTGAAAACCGAATTCTTATACTCGCCAACCATAGCTTTATTGTAGAGTAAGCCGATAAGGATGCGCTGTGGGAGAATACCCAAGGCCACATTTTCTATCTGCTTGCTAGTTACACTGGTCGTGACTGTATGAATTTTTAAAATGACGCGTCTCATCACTGTATCTTTCAACAAGCGCTTCTCAATTTCCATATGTTTGGTGGCGGATAGCTTCATGCGATGAACTCTAAGATACGTGTCTAAAATGTGTACAACAGTAGTCTTGATAGATTGCTCGCTACCCTCATCCAGATTTAGGCATATCTCAGGGGTTGTACGTATAAATTTGATTCTCATTTCAACACCGTTTAAAAGCAGTTTTTCTTGTGAAAAAAGTCAAAACTTCCGTAGCAGTCGTAAATTTTCTTTTTAGAATTATTAAATTTATTTTTTATACTGTCCATTAGTTAGGGCGTATAATAACCCTGGACCGCCAAATGTGTCTCTTTTGCATCTCTCGTAAAGCTTAAAACAGTTTCTAAATAGGCTCTATACTGATGATAGCTAGCGCCTGCCGAAACGTTAGTTTGGTTTAGATACACATCACATTGGCTTATTAGCGTGTGTAGGAAGTTGTTTTCAGGGTATACTGCATAACCCTCTTTACAATCTGTACCATCCGAATGTGCGATTCTTAGTTTAGTGTAAAGAAACACGTTTGAAGTGTCAAAAAATGGCTCCCTGACGAAGAAACCACGAACTCTATAGGGGCAGTCGTTGACCCAATAGCATGGAGAAGATGAATTGTAACGAATTCGGACTCCACAATACTTGTTTGCGTTGGAGCCACATCAAAGAGATTTAACTCGGATTTGCAACACTCCGAGCTGTGTGGGTGTATAAAATGGGCCAAAGCAACCGTTAATGCAGCCTTCCATTTTAGTTGTACAATCACCTATGAGAGACAGTTGTATCAGATTTACCTTATATTAATTTAAAAAAAAGTCCACCACCAGTTTCATACGTTTGGAACATTTCTTTTTTTTTAAGTCTTTTTCCGCTTTACACCACGAGTTGCCTGTTCATCTATCCTTTTTTTTCTTTTTCCATGCCGTACAGTACGCTTTCTTCCTCTTGCAGTATCCTTTTGTTTTTTTCTTTCTTCTATACCCTCACCACAAATTTTTCTTTTCGCATCTTCGACGATTTCATCCCGTGTACGCCGTAAATGTTTTGTGAAAGCTTCTTTAGGCTTGGTACCTGACATTTTATCTTCAAATGTGTTAAGCCCTGATTGTAGGGCTTTTTTTCCCAAGATATTTGGCTCCACTTTTCAATAAGGGCTCAGCAATGTGCAGTATAGCCGAAAAATTGATTCAATACCGCTTCCACGTTGATACTCACCTCTCGGTAGACGGAAAATGGCCTCTATGTTCTCCCCTTATTTGTTCTTATATACGAGGGGAGGTCAGAAAATAAGTTTACACGGCGTATAATTTCGTAACTAAAGGACCTACATTGATTATGTTTGTATCAGGTGAATTCGCTAATCATTGTTAGCAACACTGCACGTCGATTCGGTTGCCATCTATAGTACATTGGTTATATGAGCCAGTTGAACATGGCGGCTCGACTGGAACAGTGCCCTGTCATTTCTGTGACGATATTCCGAGTCTGTCAGTGGTCAAGAATTTCTCGAGCGCATTGTCACAGGAGACGAGACATGGGTTCATCACCGTACTCCGGAAACAAAACGTGCCAGCATGGAATGGAAAAACCCTGGGTCCTCGTGACCAAAGAAGTTCAAGATTGTGAGGTCAGTTGGCAAAGTGATGGTTACCGTGTTTTGAGACCACAAAGGCGTTTTGCTTGCAGAATTCATGCAAAAAGACACAGCAATCAATGCAGCTGCATATTGTTCAACACTGGAACGTTTACGAGCGGCCATTAAAGGTAAACGTCCTGGACTGCTCCGTAGGGCAGGGCACTGTTCCAGTCGAGCCGCCATGTTCAACTGACTCATATAACCAATATACTGTAGATGGCAGCCGAATCAACGTGCAGTGTTGCCAACAATGATTAACGAATTCACCTGATACAAACATAATCAATGTAGGTCCTTTAGTTACAAAATTATACGCCGTGTAAACTTATTTGCTGACCGCCCCTCGTATATTGAAATATTGGTTAGTAGGCTAGGTGCAACTATGACATAATGAGGTTTATCATATGTAATGGTCAAACTCTTCCCTCTATGATTGGGAATGTGCACAATGCGTAACAGACGAGCCTGGGTATCTCCAAGAAATTGGTGGTCTACGATATTGCTGTAAACATAACACATGTCCGTGGGACGATCTCCAGCGGGTAATTTCGACAATTTTGTATCATCTAAAGTTACGCCTAATTTTTCCCACTCATTGAGCCTTCTAAGAATCATAAAAACGGCCTCTTTCTTCTCAATACTTAAAATCTTGGTGGTCAGTTGAAAATCACACAAGCCGACCTCGTATGATTCACGCCGAAAATCGATAGTTCTGTTATAAAGTTGGACAGGGTATTGTCCGGATGCGTGCCCAAAGTGGTAGAAAAGGGTAGTGTGACGTAGAAGTGGTTAAACAATATTTTGTATACTATTTAAGTTTAAGTTTAAGAGTTTAGAGATGAGTATCGTTTGACCAACAAAAAGGACAAGTATGGAAACATGTTTCTCTCAAATAGATCGCCAGAGTTTTAACAAATTTTATATGTGCATAGTTCTTACTTGAGAAAGTACAATGGTGAATACAGTTACCCCTGAAGATTGTAGAAGATGTATGGTGCGCATTCCAGGAAGTGTGTGTAATAAAACATTGAAACCGATATTACTTTATGTATCGCTGATGGAAAAATTCGCTAAACACCTACCCGGTATAATGGGATACAGTTTTAAATATTCGGATGATTCACCAGTGCGCCTCGATTCTTTCATGTTGGAACAATCTCGTACACGATCTGTATTACTAACGCTTGGCAGCGTTCATGACGTATCCCGTGTGAATCATTCCCCCCACACCTCTCACCTACCCAACCACCCGACATCGCTTGAACCCACCCTGAACTCAACGCCTGACAACCGCTTCAGAGATTGACCTGACAGGACGTGCTCTCCTCACAGAATCAATAGAAAACTAATAAAAGATGGAGCTTTCGGTGACGTGTCCATGTTGAAGTCTGTGCGTGTATTCAGACGTAATACCGGTGCCACTAATTATGTACTTGAAACGAAATGTCGACAATCAAACTCTGGTAAACGAAATGTTATTTATTTAAGTGTTGAAGAGGTGAACAGAATCTTCGTGGTGGTTGAGAAGTGGAGTGAGGGCGGTTATAAAATACCTGTAGGTGTAGGCACAAAAAGAGAACAGATTAGTGATGCACTCCCCTACGCCATTATTTGTACGCTGTACATAAATCGTGATACAAACCAACCAGCCACATCCGGCTGATGTGGAAGAATGCTCTTATCTCCACGCGAAACAGTTTCATTCTCCGTAAATTAAAACCTATATTAGACACCCGTGCTGCCGATATGCGTTATTTTGACACGGTGCTTGAATACGCGTACACCGCCCTGCTCGATAATTTTACCAAGTGTAGGGACGAACAAGGCGAGAATGGCTTGGAACTGGATATGTATTTAGAAGGTACAGACTCCTCGAAATATTACGAACTTTTGTAAAAAGGCTAGAGCGGTACAGGGCTGATCTCACCTTCACTGTTCACCCTGAAGAATTATTTCTTTATACAAGGCGCAGTTGTCGGCACGATTTAGAAACATACTTCAATTTTACAGTTGAAATGGTCAGCGAGGAAAGCTTAAATGCACATTTTGAAAGGAGTGTTTATAAACTTGATTTTAATGGTGATGTTGTAGTAAGCGATGTCATCTTTGTGCGTGCTTTTGATTGTATTCTCTCCATGTTTAGAGAGCGTGATAGTTTTACTCCCAATTGTAATGTGGGTACAAAAATAATGTCAAACGAGTTGAAAGCCCTTTATATTGAATATAGACTCTCGCATACTTTGAGTGGTGAATTAATGTTAAATCGCATTTATTGTGTAGTACAAAGCAACGAGGCTGTAAATGTGACGGCTATTACGTGTGAGTTTACAATTTTATTTAAGCGTGGTAGAAGCTGACATTGAAGTTTGTATCCCCATTTTATACCTGACGTGTGTGTGTGTATATATATATAAATATATATATATATATATACACCATAGGTCTTGCATATTCTGGTTTTGTTGGATATACGATTCTTCTCCACCAGGTGTATTGTTAATTTAGCTCGTCTTTACTGATTGGTATGTTAATTTATGGTTGATACAGAACTATGTTAATAAAACAGATCTTTGTAATTGTGTTTTATTTCTCCTTTACACTGTCTGAAAAAAATGTTCTTTTATCTCAGCCACTCGTCCTGGCGTAGTATATATATATATATATATTATATATATGGGAATGAACTCAGAATGGTTCCCTGAGTTTTTTATGATACACACAGACTGTGCATGGAACAAGGAACTCTTCTGGGATAATTAAATCCACTATAGTCCGAATAAGTAATGGTGTGTATCATAAAAAACTCAGGGAACCATTCTGAGTTCATTCCCATCATGAAACGGACATGTTATGTGCCTTGAAAAGTGGACGCTCAATTCTGCCAGTTGAGGGTTAAGTTTTGGTTTTGGCTAAAAATATAATAGTTACCCCTTTTTCTTTGATTTATTCAATCCGACGTGAATGCAACGAGTCTTTTACTTATATTGAGGTTCTAAATGTAGTGGGGCTAGGCTGCTTTAACCCTAGATCCATGTCCCAAAGCTGGATCCTGTCTGCTTTGCAGATAGCTGGTGAGGGAAGCTATATTTATGGGACCTCTTTGCGAGAGACCCGTTGCCCACGTCGGGCTTGCATCATGAAAAAGAAAAACTATGGTATTTGTCATTTACCATTACTTATTCGGACTATAGTGGATTTAATTATCCCAGAAGAGTTCCTTGTTCCATGCACGGTCTGTATATATATATATATATATATATTAGTGATGTAGGTCACATCCGCATCCGCATCCGCATCCGCGGAACATCCGCACATTTTCTCGCATCCGCATCCGCGTCCGCATCCGCACTTTGGACTGCGGATGTCGTGCGGATGTGGACCGTTGAGATAAAACGTCATTAATAAGCGGAAATTATCAAATTCTACTATATTAATAGAACTAGTTCATTGTGCGCAAAAGTGATGCAAGCGACAAGACGAGAGGCTGTTCTTGTATGAAGTTACTCTCTTGCAACCTACTTAGATCCACGTTACGAAGCTAAGTTATTTTCACCTAGTACATTAGAACGAGTTAAATCATCACTTGGCAAAGCAGTTGAAGAGCTTCAATCTCTTGAATCTGTCGCTTCGCCACCACACCAAAAGAATAAAAGTTTCAGTGACAGAACCAACACCTTCAACAAGCAAATCTATCACAGAATCTGTCTCTCAGTTTCTTGAGTCAAGCAGCAATGACGAGACCTACGCGATGTCAAAAGATGTAGTAAAAATGATCGAGAGCTATCACCAAGAAAAACGCCTGGCTGCATGTGACAATCCTATTAGTTGGTGGAAAAATACGCAGAATATCTATCCATACTTGAGTAAACTTGCAAGGAAACATTTAGCCTGTCCTCCAACAAACGTACCAAGCGAGAGATTATTTAGCAGTGCTGGATTAATATATGATGAAAAGAGAAACAGACTGGCAGCAGAAAAGGCAGAAAAGTTAATGTTCCTTAAGCATAACCTTCCTATAATTAAGTTTGAACATTAAACGATGAACATCTTAGTTTACTTTATTTTAATTACTCATTTATAAATATGCCCAATAAAACTTTAAACTTAATATAAATAGTTATCAAGCTAATTAAAGATCTCTTTCTATAAGGGTGGAGGTTGGGGAAAGAGGTCGGTGGGGTGCATTTGAGTTGGGTTCACGTCCCGCATCCTGGTAACACAATTATGGTTTCTAATTGTGGCTGAAACTCAACAAAATATAACGAATTTATTTGCAGACGAATTCACTAATTGATTTCTATATTAGTTAGATGCTTGATATTATTTTATATGTTCAGAGAAAAGTACAGCAATTATTGTACAATTAATCAATTATACTACATTATAGCTACAGCTCTCTCTATATAATAACTTATTATATACGTTAAACACAACAAATCTCGAATATATCCTAAAAAATAACGAAAATGTAGACATCCGCATCCGCATCCGCGGATGTTGAAATCAAACATCCTCATCCGCATCCGCGGATGTGAAAAAAATGACATCCGCTACATCACTAATATATATATATATATATATATATATATATATATATATATATTAGCATCAAAGATGTGTTCACTTCAAGCCAGAAAATAAAAGAGTCCATGGAAACACCCCAATATATACAACACTAAGTTAGCACAGATTCAACACGGCAGCCTGACTGATATATGTTTCCCGATTGCCTGTTTAGAGGCAGATAAATATATATATAATAAAGCGAGTATGCACATTCCTAAAGATAAATAAAGTAGTTATAATTCTATGGATTTGGGGAGTTTTCATTTTAAATGGTTAAATAGTTTGGCTGCAGAAAGAATATATTTTAGTCATGGACAGAACTTCAGAACGGTGTAAAATGGTATAAAAATGAAAATTTGGTATTAAATTAGCATGCTATTGTACTTCCATAATCTGATGTCAAAAAGTTGTTGCCTGAAAAAATGTTTTATCTTAGTATATATATATATATATATATATATATATATATATATATATACAGGGTGGGCCGAAAGTCTGGATCCATAGGAAAATATTTATTTTAATACATAAATTACAACAAATGGTAAATACTGAAAATGAATATCAACTTTAACTCGTAAATGCGTATCCATGATACTGTACAGTAGTTCGTACTCCAGTATAAATACTCAAATACTTTTTTTATTTCAGCCCAGAAATGGCTTCGAATCTAACAACAGAAGACCGGGTAGAACTTGTGCTCATGTACGCAAGACAGGGCGCTACACACAGAGAAGTTGCTACCGAATTGTTGGCAAGTTGTTTAAACGTTTCAAAGAAACAGGAAGTGTACATGATCGACGGCGTTCTGGTCGTCCAAAAACTGCAACTGATGAAAATACCTGTGCAATGGTATGTGAAACTTTAACGAATAGTCCAGTAAAGTCAACAAGAAGATTACACTGCCCAACAAAAAACATTTTTTTTGCTGCTGATTTAATTCTAAGACCTGTTTCTGGATAATATTGATGTGCTGATTTCAAAAATCACCTTAGATTTTGTCCATCACATCAGGTTTTCGTGCAATGCAATATGCCTATTTTGGATGATCCATGAAGGGCGCTTATCAAAATTGATGATTTTTGAGACCTGTTAACAGCTGTTTTGCTGTTAAAATTTTATCTGTGGAATACGCAAATCTGTGCATTAAATCTAAAGGTCATGTACAACATATTAAAATCTTGGGTATCTGTGATTTCCCCAGGTGTGAGCGTGACGTCATGATCTGAGATCCATGTTTCTTGTGCTTATGGGATAGTCGCGCCAAAGCTGAACATTGGGTAAAGGAAAAGTGGCCACTAAGGCAAAATTTAAATGTAGGAGATAAAAATATTGTAAACGAGCCATTGGTGGATCGAGAAAAGATCATTTTTCCACCACTCCATCAAACTTGGGCTTATGAAGCAGTTTGTAAAAGCTTTGAATAAAGAAGGTGATTGCTTTAATTACATATGTGCAGCCTTTCCAGGTTTTAGTGATGAGAAGCTTAAAGCTGGTATATTCGATGGTCCCCAGATAAGAAAACTGATGAAAGATCCGCAGTTCAGTAACTGAATGACCAAAACGGAGGCAAGAGCTTGGAATGCTTTTGTGGCAGTAGTTAAGAACTTCCTAGGAAACAAAAAGTCTGAAAATTATAAAGATCTTGTAAAGGATTTACTTGTAAACTTTCAGCAGTTGGATTGCAACATGAGCATTAAAATTCACTATCTCAACAGTCATCTGGATAAATTTCCAGAAAATCTTGGTGATGTTAGTGAAGAGCAAGGTGAAAGGTTCCACCAAGATATCAAAGTGATGGAAGAACGATACCAAGGAAGATGGGATACCCATATGATGGCTGACTACTGCTGGAGCCTGCAAAGAGATTGTCTTGACATCTCTCATTCTAGGAAGTCCTATAAGAGAAAATTTATCAGCACTGAAAAGTAAGAAAACAAGAAAAAGACAATGTTAAGGAAACTGGTCCCGTGCTTGCTTTAATATCGATTCATTTTTTGCTTATTTAAACACTTTTAATCACTTTATTTGTCAATATTACCATTGTATATTAAAGTTCACTCCCTGCACAATTGTTTACTTTTCCATGCTGATTCTGAGTATGTAAAAACTTATTTTTTGAAAAGAAAAAAAATTGGGCATAACCCTGCCAAAATGCGATATCTCCAAAATATCCGTATTTGATTGCTCGAAAACCTGACGTGATAGGCAAAAACTAAGGTGATTTTTGAAATCAGCACACCAAAGTTACCTAAAAACAGGTGTTAGAATTAAATCAGCAAAATTGGTGTTGGGCAGTGAATTATCAAATGAAACACCCATCTCGAGAACGTCAATTCGAAGAATTATTAAAAATCATAAATTCCATCCCTAAGTGTCTCGATGTCAGAGGCCGCCAATTTGAGCATTTGTTATAATTTGTTGTTTATACTGGAGTACGAACCACTGTACAGTATCACGGATACGCATTTACGAGTTAAAGTTGATATTCATTTTAAGTATTTACCATTTGTTGTAATTTATGTATTAAAATAAATATTTTCCTATGGATCCAGACTTTCGGCCCACCCTGTATATATATATATATATATATATATATATATATATATATATTAGGCCGTTTCGAAAAATCGAAATTTATGATGGCTCAACGCACACATACTAAAAAAGTAATATGTCATGAATAAAGACTTCATGCAAAATATTAAGACAAGAGCTTATTGTTATCCCACCCCTCAATGCATATCTATTTTACCCCTCATGAGAAAATTTTCATTTTTCTGGCAAATATATTTATTTATTTTGTGATGTCCTCTTAAATTTGGTATATAAAATTCATAAATAAATTGGAAGATAAGTAGGTCATTTTCAGGAATGGTCCAGTAACCCCCTATATTCTTTAGAGAGAATTCTAGAAAATTCTTCCTTCAGGATAACTATTCTAGAATTTCCATTTTTTCCCTTTATGGATTATATGATGTTTTATTTGCTTTTTCATCTATAATTACTGATATTTTCACAAGTTTACTGTTCGAGAAAGGTTACTTCATGTTACTTTACAACTTTCTTACAGTAATCAAGTCATAATATAATTTAGGTGAGTGATTAATGATTATATTATATTATTATTAAGACTAACAGGTGGTAAAACTTTTTCCCTCAGAATTATGGCAAAAACCAGAAACAAGTGTGAAGTCTGGTTCGTCGGACAAGTGCTGGAAGAGGGTTTTTCTGAGAAGCAGCTTCCAACTAACAGTGATGTCCTTAAACGTCTTTTTTATCACATTAATGTGGGAAAGCAAAATGTCTCTGTAGCTTGCGCAACTGTAGCCAACGAAGTTATTGCTATGTGGGAAAAAGCCTCCTTAATTACATCCCACAAGCCTTATATTGTCTCAAAGCTTAAAAGGCTTTACAATAAGCATGAAGGGCTGGTCAAGAACCGAACTCGACGAACTCCTACCCAAGAGAAGAATGAAGCAGAATTTGTCACCAGCTTAAAAAAGCTTTTCGATGTAGCTCATTCAGAAGTGGAAACAGAAATAAAATTGCAGGAGGATAAAGATTTTCTTAAGGATCAAAGGAACGATCGGAAAATGATTATGGGTCCAGAAGACAAGGAGTTTTCAAGAAAGGCAAAAGCACGACAGATAAGCATGGAAAGAATGGAAAAACTTCGCAGGAAATCAAAGGAAGAAATGAGGCAATTGACAAAGGTTGTGGATCTCAACCAATGTGAAAATTCCGGTTCAGGAGGAAGTAAAGAATCATTTGGTGATGAATTGTTCTACAGAGCACTCTCATCATCATCTTCAAAAAAGGAGAAGCTTGAACCAGGTGTAATTGTTAGGGATAAAAAGTTCTTGGCTGCTCTGGACCGCACTGGAACATCTGCAAGAGCTGCTATGCACATTGTGGCACCTGCCCTTTCAGCTGCTGGAGTGGAAATTGAAGCGATCACACTTTCATCATCCTCTATCTACAGGTCTCGGCGATCAACACGGATGCTTCTTCCATCCATGCATGGGGGTAAGATTGATGTAATGCCCATTGTTGTGACTGGTGCAGGCGAATTAGAAAAATTACTGTCTATTTCCAAAGCTTATTTCTGGAACGGGAGAAGAAATGGGGAGAGCAGTTTTAGATGTCTTGAAGCAATGGCCACAAGTAAATGAGTGTGTAGCAGGCCTTTGTTTTGATACTACTGCAAGCAATACAGGTTTCCATGCTGGGGCTTGTACCATCATCCAAAAGGCCCTTCAGAGATCACTCCTTTTTCTGGCATGCCGCCACCATATCCACGAGCTTCTTATCACTGCAGTTTTTGACATGTTTTTCTCTTCTTCGGGTCCACAAATTCCCTTATTCAATCGATTCAGAGATTGTTGGGATAACATTGATCAGCAGAATTACAAGCCCTATGAACCCAATGATCTCACCTCAGAATCTTTAGATCATTGGATCTTGAAGCACAGAAACAAGCTTATTTGTTTCATCAACTCCAAACTTCAAGAGGGCCACACTCGAGGTGACTACAGGGAATACTTAGAACTTGCACTTATCTTCCTTGGTTGTCCAATGCATAAAACAAATAAAGGCTCTGATAGCAGATTCCACTACCCAGGAGCTTACAGCAGAGCTAGATGGATGGGAAAGGGCATCTATTCCTTAAAAATTTACTTATTTAGGAACCAATTCCTTCTCACCCCTCATGAAAAACAAGCTCTGATACGAATAAACGCCTTTTCAGTGACAGTTTATCTTCAAGCTTGGTATACATCTCCAGTTGGAATTGATGCTCCAGCAAATGATTTGGCCCTCCTCAAGATGCTACATATCTACAAGATCCAGGTTGATAAGGAAGTGGGTGCTACAGCCCTCAAAAAACTTCAGAACCATGGTTAGTACTTGAGTGAGGATCTTGTAGGATTTGGCTTTTTCTCAAACCTCGTGACTGAAGATGATAAGGTTCTAATGCTCCACAACCTTCACCACGCGCCTCCTCGAAAAGTGAGGGCAAGAAAGGTGGACCCCCGAATATTGCAAAACCCCAATGACTTAAAGATTACCAGTTTTGTCACAACTCAAACACAAGACTTCTTCAAGTGTTTGAAAATAGAAATTCTCAAGAAACTTGAAGACATTGAGGAGCACCGTAATCGGGTCATGGCAGTCAAAGTAATCAACGACTGTGCTGAACGAGGAGTCAAACTGGCTACAGAGTTTAATGAGAAGCTCACAAAGAGTGAGGAAGAGAGACAACTGGCCTTTCAAATCATTGAAAATCAGAGAAAGGAGGTCCCTCAGCCACTGAAATCCCTATATTCTTAATCAATATATGTCTTAAATAGAATTTAAGTCGCTTTGTTTTAAAACATATTTTTCGTTCAGTCTTATATTTGCTCTAATTATCCATTAATGTAAAAGAAGTGCCATCTGAGGGGTGCCTTTTTATCATTCAAATAAAATTATATTTTGTCTATTTGTTTTTCTTCCTTTATATAAAAACATAAAAGTGTGTGCGTTTATCAAAAATCAATTTGAAAAATTACCATATAATCGTGAAACGGTCTAAATTATATATATACATACACTAGGGGCACTCAATATATTTTACCCCGCCCTTTTTTCTTAGCTAAATAATAGGCCATGGGGCTGAAATGTCTTTTGGGCCGTAAGTTTAAACTTTCTGCGCTTCACATAACCGGATTTTTCAAGTTTGAACCTCCCCTCCTTGTACAAAACCGATGGTTAACGCAGTTTCAAAAAAATGGCGTCTGACAGTGATGTGCGTCGTAAACAGAGACCTGTTATCGAGTTCTTAACCGCAGAGAAGGAAACAGTTGGAATTCTCAAACGTCTACAAAACGTTTACGGATATGCTGTTGTTCACCGAAACACAGTTGGACACTGGTCTAAACGTGTGAGATCATCGGAGAGAGGGAGAACCAGCATCGATGATGAGTCACGCAGCGGTCGCCCGGCATCGGCTGTGACATCTCACACTGTGCAACGTGCTAACAACATCATTCGATAATTCGATAATTCAGCAACTGGGATACTCAAAAGTGTGTTCACGATTTGTTCCTCGCGAACTGACTGAAGATCACAAATCTCAAAGAAAAGAAATTGCTTCCGAGTTGTTGGTTCGATACGAGACAGAAGGGGATGACTTCCTTTCACGAATTGTGACTGGGAATGAGACGGGTAAAAACCACTTTGAACCTGAAACAAAACGCCAGTCCATGGAGTGGCATCACGCAGACTCCCCACGCAAGAAAAAGTTCAAAATGGCTCCCTCTGCAGGAAAAGGTTATGGTCACCATCTTCTGGAACATGAAAGGGATGATTCTGGTGGGCATTATGAAGAAAGGACAAACAATCAACTCGGAGGCGTATAAAACGAGTTCGACAGGAGAGAAAACTGGAAGACGTCCTTCTTTTGCATGATAATGCAAGACCACAACAGTTTGCAAACAAGAGAGGCCATCACAAAAATGCGCTTCACTGTGTTACCCCACCCTCCATACAGCCCGGATCTGGTGCCGTCAGACTTCCATTTGTTTGGGCCAATGAAGGATGCTATTCGTGGAGGAAAGTTTCAGAGTGACGATGAGTTTGTTGAGGAGGTTAAGAGGTAGCTCCAGTGGAACCCAGCGGACTTTTACCAGCAAAGAATAAAGGCCTTTGTTTCGAGGTGGAGGAAAGCCGTAGAAAAGGATGGAGAGTATGTGGAAAAATAAAAACTTGTAAAAGAGGTATTTAACTACTTGTGTACAAAATTTCTGGAACTTAACAAGGAAACTTGGAAAGAAAAAAAAAGGTGGGGTAAAATATATTGAGTGGCCCTCGTATATATATATATATATACTATATATATACTGTATATACACTACGCCAGGACGAGTGGCTGTGGTTCCTGTCTGACAGCCAGCTGCCACAGACCCCCGCAATTTGCTTCAAGAAAGCGTGGTGAAAGGATGTTAGTTATTCCACAAACATACATACAGGCTCTCCAACAAATACTTGCGCAAATACATACACACATGCTAGGTTAGGTTCACGTACAGGCTCTCTCTCAACAATATATCCCGATATATGCATATATATATATATATGATGACCCTCTACAAATACGAAATTTAGCGGCCACATCCCCTATCCCCCTTTATTCACACTACAGTCTACATTATTGAATGTGAATTTTAGCGACCACCACTCCTACCCCTATTTATTCCCACTACATTATTGAATTTGAAGTTTAGCGACCACCACCCCTTACCCCCTTCTCCCCCGCTCTACATTTCTACATCCCCTACCCCATCTACATTTCTGTATCCCCTATCCCCACTCGACATTTCTGCATCCCATACCCCCTTCCTTACACTCTACATTTTTGCCATCATACTACTACTCTATTTCCTTCGTTTGAGCACATCCGTCCCCTGATTCATCATTTTCCTTCATTCTCTCATTCTGTGTTTCATCCACCAAATCAATCTTTCAACATCGTCTCTTCGAAGCATCGAAGTATGCTCTGTTGCAATGTTGCCTTTATTTCCTATTCCTATTCCATGTGCATTTCATACTTCGGAAATCTTTTAGTGCCAATGAAATGTCACCCTTCATTTATTTTACATTTTTACTTTCTATCCTTCCTATATTTCCATTAACTATGATATATAGCTATATATACATATACACACGAGTATAACGTGGAACATTTATGTTTCCACTACTGCAAAATGTATTATGAAATGTTTTTCTGTCAATAAAGACCAATAAAAGTAATAATTTTCAGCATTTTATATATATATATATATATATAATATATATATAATATATATATATTATATATATATATATATATATATATATATAATATATATTCTTCGGATAACATTGGCAACGATGAAAAAAGAAGCTATTGATTATGCTCTGAGATTGAGTCACAAATTCTTCTAATGCTGAGGATAACTAAAGAAACGGTGTATGTTCACCTTCGCAGCTATGCTAAATACGTGTTTGTAACATTTTCTTTATTCGTGATCGTACGTTATGGACGTATTTGAAGGCATTTTTGAGCTTAACAATCATTCCTTGAAGCCTGTAAATAGTCTACCTTTATTAAAGTGTTTCAATTTAAGTGATGTCCTCTCGAAAGATATGAATTTCAATGAAGAGTTGAGTGTAAATATAGAAACAAAAATTTATACAACTTAGCTACGATGGTACGCTAAAATGTTTGGATCACCTGAAGATCAGGGCCTCCAGCCTTCGTTAGTTAGCCTTATAAGGCTAACTAGCGAAAATATCACGACTTAACCTAACCAATCGTCAAGGGCGTACAGATGACCTAACGTTTGGTTCGGGTAAGTCGTGATCTTTTCGTTAGTTAGCCTTATAAAGCTAACGAAGGCTGGGGGCCCTGATTTTCAGGTGATCCAAATTTTTTTTAAATATTATCATTATTAGTTAATCACTGGAGATATAATCATAATAAAGAAAAGCAAATAATGATCTTATTTACTCAGAGGGACAATGAAACAGTAGCATTAATGCATAATGCCTGCAGGTTTTTATGAAAGTGGTGAAGCATATTTATTAATGTCAATAATTATTATTATTATTATTATTATTATTATTATTATTACTATTATTATCATTAATTTATGAATGTAGAGGATGTACCTGCGCCAATTGCATCATTCTTGATTCGTTTGTAACTCGTAAAATGAGCACGGATTTTAGACGAGTCTCGAGAACGTGTTTTCAAAAAATGAATAATTTGAGTAAGAAATTGTTTGTCATTAATAAAGTTTGGACGAAGCAGTTTAGAGATTTATTAAGATGAAAATATCATTCTCTGTACAGTGATCAAAATTACACGCCAATTTGCGTTTTATTTTATTATCAAGCTGATTATCTATTTTTGTTGGTAAAATGTTTTAATAGAAAAACCTTATCTGAATCAGCGAACTAAGCTGGAAAAAACCACCATCACTCAGCACTTCCCACCCAAATCCTGATTAAATTCTTGAATGACGTAAATGCGTCAAGCATTAATTGGTCGCAGTTTTATGGAGGCACAAATCTGCTGCGCGCATCCTCCGATATTTAAATCCAAATCTGGTAGAAAAACTTCCGTTTGTGATCCGCTTTTGCATCGACTTCATTTAGAGTCCGAATACTTAAACCTTCATTGAGCTTCAATACAACACTCCAAATGAAATGAAGTCTTTGAAACTTATAATTAGTGCCATTAATTCAATTTTCATTTTTTGCACACAATACATGAATGATTAATTAGCCGACAGGAAAATTCATAGTATCTCTCTCTCTCTCTCTCTCTCTCTCTCTCTATATATATATATGGACAGCAGCATCATACTTTATTACCAAATGTTTATAAAGTGATAACTGTAATAAGGCCTTAAAAGCCTTATATGGTGTGAGTAAAATTCCTCTCAGTAACAATTTGGCAGAGGAGCCGGTTATTGGCGATGATTTCTTGACAACAGCACCTTCGTCAAAGTTTGGTCATTATATCTTAAGTCCATTAAATTTGTATTTACCTTCAGTCTGTACATTCTAAATGGTAGTAGACGTTTAATAACTTATATGAAGCGCCTACTCGACATTTCAAAAGGAACTTAGCTTTTGAAAAGAATGGTGTATATATTTTGAAATGTTTGGTAGATATTTCAAATATCTGGAAACGGTGCTTAAATGTTTCAGATATATAAAGGTGAAGAAATTGACCATTTCATTTCTATAATAAGTTAATTCTCTACTGATTGTGGTTAAATATATTTTGAAATTGTGAAGCACTCTATACGCTCGTATTTGCTGGCTATCTCGTAAAGAGAAAATTTATTATCTTTATGCAAATTATTTATTCACTTATTCTATGTAGGATTCAGTCTTGCAAGTGTCTTTCACGCATTTATTAACTTCATTTATTTGGCTACGCCGAGGCTAGTAAAGTCCTTCAATATTAAGAACTTAAACAGCCTATACTTGAGAAAGGAAAGTTAGAGAGGATTCATGCTTGAACAACCCAAATGAGTTCATAACTGAGAAGTAAAACATATGAGTAAAGCATGAACTAGATACGTATTCACTTGTAAAGCATTTACTTAGAAGATAACTTATTCTAGTATTTAAAACTGATAAACGGCTTTGATAATGTAAATTATAGGAAGTTATTTGATAGGGCTACAGAGTCCGTTACAAGAAGAAATGGCTAAAAATTGAAAGTCAAACGTCTTTAATAGAAATGCTATGAAATAATTCTTTAATATAAATTTAAATTTATACTTAAACTTGGACACCTTAAAATTTCATGTATTAAACATTTCGCTGTTAGGCAATTCATTAGACATTTTGGATCACCTGAAAATCAGGGCCCACAGCCTTCTTTAGTTAGCCTTATAAGGCTAACTAACGATAATATCACGACTTAACCTAACCAATCGTCAAGGGCGTACAGTTGACCTAACGATTGGTTAGGTTAGGTCGTGATATTTTCGTTAGTTAACCTTATAAGGCTAACTAACGAAGGCTGGGGGCCCTGATTTTCAGGTGATCCGACATTTCATTAGACACTGGGACAATTGAAACAATTTAGACATTTCAGTTGAATGTTGAGAGCAAGTTTAGTTTACGTCTCCCTGACGCAAAAGGGGACACAAACTACACTAGGTCAAAGTTGGGGAACGTAAACTAGGATCTTTAGGAGACATTTTTTAGATGAATCCATCAAATAAAACGTGAAACTAACGATTGGGTACTAGGGTGTGTCAATTTTGTCAACTTTTTTCAAATCAATTTTGGTAGTGAAAATATAGTCTTTTCATGTCAAAACTTGAAATTCGCCAACCAAAATGAAATAAAATAACCCTTACCTACATCAATTTTACCTTAAAGTTTCAGAAATTGACTCTTTTACTAAATAATAGGACATAAATTGATTAACTATTCATCTGTCACAGAATTATCCCACTGATCGCATATGGAGTGTTTTCAAGGTCATATAGTTGTTGTACAATGTACAAGTCACAACATGAATAGAACTGTCCCTCACTCTCAGTCCTCAGTTGCCTCTTAGATGTCATAGACGGTGGTTTGCTGTTATTGCTTTTGTACCTACTTCATAGTTATTCTACTAGACGAATACTACAGTTTAACTGTAAGTATGGATTATTAATTATTACAATTATTTATTATTATCATATTCTTCTGTCTGATTATGTTGTAATCCCATGAAATATTTTTTTATTGAATTTTAGAACATCGAATGACTAAACTTTGAAACATCGTAATTGATATAAAATACTTAAATGTTTTTCTTTCTTTTCAGATATTCCTAAGATGCCAAAATTGAAGACAAGAGGTCAGTCGTCATGCCACTTGAGCCTGTTAGTCGGTACAGGCAAGGAGTTTCCCGTATCAGAACTACCAACAGTGCGAGACATGCTGAGACTAGGGTTACTCCTTCGTGAACAAAATACAAAGGATAGAAGGAACTACACAGAGAAAGAACTCATAAAGGACATGATTCCCCCTCTTCTGCATCAGTGGAAAAAAGCTAATGTGTTATTCAAACCACCTGTACTCAATCAGTATAGAACTATTGAGCTAAAATTAACAAAGCTGTGGCACAAAGCAGTTGAGACATCACTTGGTAAAGGAAAACTAGCAAAGAAAAATAAATTTCTGCACACACTTGATACTCTTCTTGACATTTTTAACTGCCAGTATCCCATAGAGTTGTGTTCTAAAGCCAATTGTTCTCCCTCATGCAGAAGAGAACCTCACCCTCACATTAATTGTCGCTGTCCTCGTGAGAAGAAGATCCCTGTTTTAGAGCTGGCTTTCATAAAGGCGCAGAGAACAAAGGCAGGAGGCCAAGGAAGTATGCAGATTGGTTCGGCAGATTATTCAGAAACCAAAAAACAGATTGTTATTACTAAGAAAAAAGAGAAAATCCGAGAGAGGGACGAAAGGAAGAAAAAGAAGAGTGAAGAAGCCACCCAAAGAGATGAAGAGCTCTATCAAGAGGTTTCTCACTTCTTTGAAAGCTCTTCAGATGAACAGAAAGAAGCAACATCAGATGATAGCTCCAAAATGCCACCTGAACCTTCGCCGAAAAGAATGAAATACAACACTAAAGACATCTCAAACATTGCCCTTGCCAGTATTCACCACCATACGGGGCTACGAGAGACTGCAGAGATTGCCACTGCCGCTTGGATAGATGCAGGCCTCATCAGCCGAGAGGATACATCCTAGTGATAGATCATAATAAGATAAGAAGAGCACAAGAAAAAATAATGAAGAAAATATCTGATCAGCATGAAAAAGATTTGAAGGAGGAAGGTCTCTCTTGCCTTTTGTTTGATGGAAGAAGAGATGACACAAAAGTTCTCCTAGAGGTAGAGGGAATGGACAGAAAGTTTCCCGGTCTCATCAAAGAAGAACACTACTCTGTGTGTTCCGAACCTGGTGGCCGCTATTTGTATCACTTTGTTCCTGAAGCAGAAGTAGAAGGCAAGAAACATGCAGAGGCAATTGCTGATCAAATAATATGTTGGCTTCAAGAAAGAAGACGACAGGTCACTGCAGGCCGTTGGTGGAGACTCAACTGCGGTGAACACTGGATGGCAGGGCGGTGTTATGACGCATTTAGAGAAAAAACTTGGAAGAAGACTTGTTTGGATTGTAAGTAATTTGCACACAGGGGAACTACCTTTCGTCGTTTCATCCAGGAACTTGATGGTCCTACAAAGAGCAACAACAAGTGGTCAGGCCCCCTTGGCAACATGCTAGATGAAGCAACGGAATTAGAAATAAATACAAAATTTCCAAAGGTCGAAGTAGGCCCTCACCTTCCAATGTTGTCTGAAGAAGTTATCAAAGACCTCAGCACGGATCAATCTTACGCTTATCGTATTGTTCAAGCAATCAGATCAGGAGAGTTGCCTCAAAATCTGGCTCTCTTGGAGATTGGACCCGTAAGTCACAGTCGTTGGTTAACTACAGCGATTCGTTTCTGCAGGATTTGGGTTTCCAAACATGCACTGAAGGGCAAAATGCTACAGAATTTGATGTTGATTGTTGAATTTATTACTGGGTTTTATCTTCCTCACTGGTTCAATGTAAAACTTAATCCAATGTGGATGGAGGGGCCCAACCACATCTTGTTTCAATTACAGCTACTGAGAACCCAAAGGAAAGTAGTGGTGGACATCGTGTTACCTGTGGTGAGAAGGTCCGCTTGGTATGCTAGGCTAGAGGCAGTTTTGCAAGCAATACTCTGCAGCCAATGTACCAAAGAGCGAACTGAGGCTGTGGAAATCATTCTAAAGCTTAGAGGAACATCACTAGATGATGACCAGCTGGGAGACTGCTCTTTTCAGACAAGGAAGGTACCTCCGATAAACGTCAATGCCACGAAATTGTCAGAATTAGTTAACTTGAGTTCGGAAGTTTTGGAGCCACCACTGACAACATGTATAACAAACAAAGATTTAACACAACTTAAAGAGGCCCCAATGCAAGTGCCAAAGTGGCCATCTCACGCTCAGAGTGTGGAGAGATGTGTGAAAATGGTCACAGAAGCAGCTAGTCAAGTTTACAGTCACGAGAGGCGAGAAGGCTACATCAAAGCGCAAGTAGCAAGCCGAATGCTGATGTCAAGGAACCGCAGCAAAAAGGACATGACTGCATTGGTTACGTTCAAATAAAGACTCTGACTGATATCTTATTGCCACTTTAAATGTTGATAGGATGTTTGCGCACATTTATTATTTTGTTACGAAGTTTTGGAAAAATGGAATTTTTGAATTAAAATTGATGTAGGTAGGAGTTATTTTTTATTGTTTTTGAAGGAAGGATATTATTTTGTATGCCAAATGATTACATTAAATTGCTACCAAATCACATGATTTTCAATTTACTGTAGTCATTTCACCCCCAAAATTGACACACCCTATTGGGTACGTTAAGTTGTAATATTTTCGTTAGTTTTAATGTTTATAAATTGACGATTGGTTAGGTTGGAGTTCCGACAAAAGCCCCCCTTAGGACAAAAGCCCCCTGGACAAAAGCCCCTCAGTTAAAATGCAAAGTAGGACAAAACCCCCTCAGTTAAAGTGCAAAGTAGGACAAAAGCCTCCATTTTTTATATTATTGTTCGTGTGCTATGAAGTAATCCTAAACAAATATTATAATCTTTGTCTATGTTGATTCACTCTAGTTGATCACTGTTTTGTCTACCTGAATGGTTAGGTTAGGTTAGGTACGTGCCACAAAGGAGCATCAACAGCGTTTGAAGACCCTATGTCTGGACTATGTGAATGAGAGGAAGACGGAGGAATATCTGAATGGTGTAGGTCACAGCATTAGGTGGAAGTAAAATGAACTTTAAATGAACCTTAACTCTTAATGAACTTTTTAATATTGTGCTTTATTTGTTTGATTTTCCCTACATATGGTATGATGTTCCTTTTATAATGTTCATTTTTATGGTTGTGTATATAATTTTGTGCTCCTGTAAAATAGTGAGCTATAATTTTATAATACAAGTGTTAATGTGTGCTACTGCATAATACTTATAAAGCTGACTTTGCCTAGATAAGGCATGATGATCCCTTTATAATATAATTTTTTATGGTTGTGTAAATATTAGCCTTAATGTGTGCTACTGTATAATACGTATAATGCCTTCCTTATTGCAGTCTTATGATATACTGTAATAAATGTAATATTTTACATGTCAGAGAAGTGTTCATAAACTGAATGGGGGTGAGGAGGTTTTGGGAGATACCAGATTCAGAAATGTTGACACAATGTGAAGCTCAAAATTTTCACGGCTGGGTTCTTTTTTTGTAGTTTAGCCTGTCTAACCGTCAGCGAAGCGGCGGGAACTGTACTAGTAAAGAATAAAAATAATGATTAAAAAATTCTTATTATTTTTCCTAGGGGGCTTTTGTCCTACATTCGGTTAGGTTAAGGGATCACCTGAAGATCAGGGCCCCCAACGAAAATATCACGATCTAACCTAATCAGTCGTCAAGGACATACAGTTGACCTAACGATTGGTTAGGTTAGGTCATGATATTTTCGTTAGTTAGCCTTATAAGGCTAGCTAAAGTAGGCTCGGGGCCCTGATCTTCAGGTGATCTGGTTAAGTCGTAATATTTTCGTTAGTTTTAACATTTTATTTGATTAGGTATCCGCGGACAAAGTTGGGGAGCGCAAACTACACTAGGATAATGTAGGGGAACGTAAACTACACTAGGATAATGTAGGAGAACGTAAACTACACTAGGCACCACAGAAGGACGTAAACTACACTTGCTCCAAATGTTGCTTAAATGTTTTAAGTATATATAGACGTGGAAATTAAACATTTAATTTGTATAATAAGTTAATTGTTAAGAATATTGTGAAATTGTGGATCAGTTTATTTATTGTTCGTATTTATAGGCTATGTGGAAAAGAAGAAAAATAATTATTATATATAGGCATTTATTCCATGTAGATTTAATTATTGTAAGTATCATTCATGCATTTATTATTTTTATTTATTAGGTTAGGCCTAGGCTAGTAAAGTCTTTCAAGATTAAAAACTATCCTGTGGTCCAGGGCCTAACCGTCTACGCAGGCCTCTTGATGTACAGTGGGCCTACCCTAGGTTTAATCTCTACGTTAGACAGCCTATACTTGAGGAAAGGGATCTACACACATTTCGTCTACAAGAACAAAACATCGACATTCTAAAAATAACCTAACCTAACTTAACCTAGCCTAACCTAACCTATCTTAACCTAGCCTAACCTAACCTATCTTAACTTAACCTAGCCTAACGTAACTTACCTAAACCTAGCCTACCTAACCTAACCTTAGCCTAACCTAACCTATCTTAACCTAACCTAATAATAACTTGTCGATAGAATGTCAAGTCAATCAGATGTCATAAGGCCGGAGAAAAGACAATGATAAGTTACAAAGGATCGAGACGAGAAAAACAAAAATTATTCCAGAACTGGGAAGTAAAACATATGAGAAAAGATTAGTTGAACTAGATATGTATTCACTTGTAAAACGTAAATTTAGAGAACTAATTCAGATATTTAAAGTGATAAAGGACTTTGATAATGTAAATCCACGCTTCTCAAACTAGGGGTCGCGACCCTCAGGGGGTCGCGTAAATATTATTGGGGGTCGCAGAAACATTTGAAAATATTATTTTTTTCATAAATATACAGTGTTAGTATCTATTGCTTTTATGACATTGAGTGATGGGTCGCGAAAAAATTTGTCTGATCCAAAGGGGTCGCAAGTGAAAAAAGTTTGAGAAGCCCTGATGTAAATCATACAAAATTATTTTATAGGGATGCCAATTCAGTTACAAGAAATAATGGACAAAAACTGAAAGTAATGTTGTGAACTTCTTTTCATATAAACTTAAACTCCTGAAACTTTCATGCGTTAGACCAGGGGTTCTTAACCTCTGGGTCGCGACCCAAATTTGGGTCATTAAATTGTCATTTATCATTTATTTATGTTATCCCTAATCATTTTACCATTATTATTTATTTTATTATCTATTACGAGTGAATTCTTTGAAGCCATTGGTCGCCGAGCTAGCCCCGAGACCAGAATTTGAATCGCAGCCTAAAATGGTTAAGAACCCCTGCGTTAGACAGTTCATTGTTAGACATTTCATTGGATAGTTCATTAGACATTAGGCATAGTCTTTTGAACTGTTTAAAAAAACTGGGACAATTTAGATATTTCAACCGATTAACTGAAATGTTTAACGAAATGCTTAACTCATGTGAAATATGTAACGCATTAGAGATTTCAAAATTTACAAATTGGAACAACGAAACGTCTAACAAAACGTCTACTACTATTTAAAGTGCAGGAGCTGAAATCTGTAGAAAGACACTTATTCTATATTTTTAATAGTGTGAGACTCAGTGGTTCCCAACCTTTTTCTGCTGCGACCCTAAATTGGCCACCAACAGGACCTCCCTACCCTCAGGCTTATGATCAAATTTAAATGTATATCTAAATATAAATTGAATTAAAAAATAGTGAATATAGTGACCTTTTGCGACCCTACTTGAGGACCCCCGCGACCCTGATTTGGGTCGTGACCCGAGCTTGGGAACCACTGGTGTAAGTAGAAAAAATTTCAAATTGCTTCCCTATATTCGACTTCAGTACCAGGAATTAGGTCTTAAAACTATCGTTTCTTGATATAGATAGTTTTTGAATAAGCCCATGAAGCGCTATATTTACAAATACCGCTGTTATTTTCTGCGATAACGTTCCATAGTTATATCCTGTTGAGTTCATGAGAGTGTACAAAATTTCATTTGTTTGAAACAAGGGATAACCTGAAGATCAGCCCCCCCCGCCTTCTTTAGTTAGCCTTATAACTAACGAAAATATCACGACCTAACCTAACCGATCGTTAGGTCAACTGTACGCCCTTGACGATTGGTTAGGTTAGGTCGTGATATTTTCGTTAGTTAGCCTTATAAAGCTAACTAAAGAATGTTGGGGGCCCTGATCTTCAGGTGATCCAAAACAAGTATAGCAACGTGTTATCAAGTAATAATTAAAGAAGGTCAATCGCTTTCTGTTTTCCTATAAATTGGGAATTAGATTCGTATATCCTTAAAACAAGGGGAAATTTTAAGTTGGAAGAGACGTTGTATTTTGATTGTGTAAGTGCTTCATATGCTGGAAAAGATTCTTAATTGAACTACGAGGCATCTTTGCAACGTCACCTTCAAATAGGAAATGTTAAATATAACTCTGCTGTAAACTGCATCTGTATTTCAACATACTGTACGATAACTGTTCGTTTTTAATAAATTTTCATTGAATTCAAGAAAATGAGAAGAATCGTGGACAAAGTAATGATTGTAACGATATGACTGTGAGTATCAATGTAACGATTCAAAATATAACTCGCGAGTAATAATGTTAAAAACTTGGAATAAACTTGCAACAGTTCTCACATTTAATTAATGTTACACGTATTTGTTGTTATTTCATAATCATTTTGGTGTTAAATGGAGGTACTGTACATATTTAAGTTATTTTGTATTGAAAGAAGTGGTAAATGAAAATAATTCAGGATATTTATGGGTTGTTTCCTCGATAAAGACCAAGGGTTGACTGCAATATACTGTTCAGGAAACTGATAGAAAGAAATGTTAATAAAAATATATTAAATAGTCTTATGTACTGTGGGAAGTACGCCAATCATAATCATGGCTTGTTTTATTCACTGAATAATGCCAAAATTGGCTGTTGTATGGGAGAAATTAGAATGAATAATTCACTTCATGCTGATGATACCTCTCAATCAGTCCGTCAGTGAAAGGAATTTGTTTTTAATAAAGGTCTGTGAAAACTGCAGAAAACCATAATGGGAAACAAGGTGAAGAATACATTGAAAGTGGATTAAACAAAAGTTATGTATTTTTCTCCTAAACAGTTTGAACAGCAGATTACATTTTCCTATGTACTAGGGGCACTCAATATATTTTGCCCCACCCTTTTTTCTCAGCTAAATAATAGGCTATGGGGCTGAAATGTCTTTTGGGTCGTAAGTTTGAACTTTCTGCGCATCACATAACCTGATTTTTCCAGTTTCAACCTCCCCTCTTCCTCTTGTATAAAACCGTTTTTAAACGCCCTTGTATAAAACCGATGGATAACGCAGTTTCGAAAATGGCGTCTGACAGTGATGTGCGTCGTAAACAGAGAGCTGTTATCGAGTTTTTAACCGCAGAGAAGGAAACAGTTGGAAATATTCACAAACGTCTACAAAACGTTTACGGAGATGCTGTTGTTGATCGAAGCACAGTTGGACACTGGTCTGAATGTGTGAGATCATCGGAGAGAGGGAGAGCCAGCTTCGATGATGAACCACGCGGCGGTCGCCCGGCATCGACTGTGACATCTCACACTGTGCAACGTGCTAACAGCATCATTCGATCAAATCGGCGCGTCACATAAAGGAGCTATCCCTGGAGCTAGGAATTAGTGAAGGAAGTGTGAATATGATAATTCAGCAATTGGGATACTCAAAAGTGTGTTCACGGTTTGTTCCTTGCGAACTGACTAACGAGATCACAAAGCCCAAAGAAAAGAAATTGCTTCTGAGTCGTTGACTCGATACGAGACATAAGGGGATGACTTCCTCTCACGAATTGTGACTGGGGCTGAGACTTGGGTAAACCACTTTGAACCTGAAACAAAACGCCAATCCATGGAGTGGCATCACGCAGACTCGCCAAGCAAGGAAAAGTTCAAAATGGCTCCCTCTGCAGGAAAGGATATGGCCACCATTTTCTGGAACATTCTGGTGGACATTATGAAGAAAGGACAAACAATCAACTCAGAGGCATATAATTGCTACCCTACAGAGACTCCAGAGACGTATAAAGCGAGTTCGACGGAGAGAAAACTGGAAGACGTCCTTCTTTTGCACGATAGCGCAAGACCACACAACAGTTTGCAAACAAGAGAGGCCATCACAGAAATGCACTTCACTGTGTTACCCCACCCTCCATACAGCCCGGATCTGGCACCTTCAGACTTCCATTTGTTTGGGCCAATGAAGGATGCTATTCGTGGAAGAAAGTTTCAGAGTGACGATGAAGTCGTTGAGGAGGTTAAGAGGTAGCTCCAGCGGAACCCAGCGGACTTTTACCAGCAAAGAATAAAGGCCCTTCTTTCGAGGTGGAGGAAAGCCGTAGAAAAGGATGGAGACTATGTGGAAAAATTAAAACTTGTTAAAAAGGTATGTAACTACTTGTGTACAAAATTTCTGGAACTTACAATGAAACTTGGAAAGAAAAAAAAAGGTGGGGCCAAATATATTGAGTGGCCCTCGTATTTAAGTTAAATGGTGTTCCAATTAAAAAGGTACATGAATTTCATTATTTAGTTCATCTTCTATCTAATCCCTGATGTGATGATCCTAATATTAAGATAGAATACTGAAATTTATAAGCTAAATTAGATACTGTAGGTCAATAGGGAAATTTAATTAATTAATGTGTAACCGAACTAAAAACCCAGTTATCTAAACGTCTTATTTTAGCATACATCGTCAAGAACTGTGAGAGAAATATCGAAAATATAGAGAAAATGATGAATCTACTTTATAATAAAGCGTTCAAGATTTTGTATATGTTAGCCACCCATACTGTGTCTAATTTTGCTGAAAATAACAGGCGAGCTTCTTACTAGTTAATGCGAACAATTCACCGTTCAACTAGTCCTTTAGTTGAAGTTCTTGTTTTGCCTTCTCATATAAAATATAATAATTACTAAATATACGAGTTAAAATAAAACCCTACACACCAAAAGAAAATGGACGTATTGAGTTAGTGAACAGTGACTCCTTCTCGAGTCCCAACTAAAAGGCTGAAGTTATTTACATTATAGTAAATGCAGTGGGCACCTTTCAGTTGGGACTTGAAATGGCGTCATTGTTCGCTGAAACAAAACATTGTTCAATTTCAGTTTGATTCATTTTATAGAAACAGGTTATTTAGGATTTTAGATGATCTAACTAACTAACTAACTAACTATATATATATATATATATATATTATATAGGGTGGCCATAAAGTCTGGAAACAGAATATATTAAGACAATTTGTTTTCTCCGTTGCAGATAACCTACAGTTCTGAGAAAAATGTCCTACGTTTCCAGACTTTATGGCCACTCTGTATATTGACCTATTCCTTAATAATTCTTTTGTCGTGAGCTCTCTTTACATGAATGAATTACCATGAAATAAAAGATGAAGCATCAGTAATTCTTCATCATTTTCTTTAATTCATCTTCGTCTCCCAGCAGTAAATTTGTGCAATCCTACATTCCTTTCGGCATCACACTTCTTTTCTTTGATTTTTACTTGATTTTTCTTCTCAATATTTCTACTTCAAAACATTTTTCACCTTTTTGTCATACTTATATTACGTTTTTGTCGTAGGTTTTTTTTACCATATTTATTTTTCTCATGTACTATGCTCTCTCTCTCTCTCTCTCTCTCTTATATATATATATATATTATATGCGTTTGTATTTGCCAAATATCTGAAGACAAATTACAGACTTTCTTTAGTTCATTTATGTCTTGTGAATATATGAGCTCTGTGATCAAACTCATAAATTGGGAATTAGACTCGTATATCTTTAAAAAAAATGGGAAATTTTAAGCTAGAAGAGACGTTTCATTTTGACTGTGTAAGTGCTTCACATGATGGAAAAGATTCTTAATGGAAATAAAGGACAACTTTGCAACTCCGCCTTCGAGTAGGAAATGGTATAACTCTGCGGTAAACTGCATCCGTATTTCAATATACTGTACGATAATTGTTCGTTTTTAATAAACTTTCATTGAATTCAAGAAAATGAAAAGAATCGTGAACAAAGTGATGATTGTAACGATATTTAAGATGACTGTGAGTATCCCTGTAACGATTCAAAATGTATTCGCGAGTAATAATGTTAAAAGCTTGGAATAAACTGGCTCCATAAATCGTATTTAATTACTGTTGCAACCTAAAAACTACCGTGGACTGAGAACCAACTGAAGGGAGATAATATGAGAAACAATTTTTGGGTGCGCTAAGAAGATACCGACAGTAATTGCGAGACTGAGATGTGAATAACGCTTAAGAATAATTGATGACTATTTGCAGTAGTGTGTTAAGTGTAAGAAAAGAAGGCATAAATTGAAATATTCCATTTTGCGGATAAGCGAAGCTCGAGTTCTCGAAATTTGGATTTGATTTATATATCCTCGCTTCTGCAATACAAAATTAGTTTGTCTTTTTCTCGCTTCCGTTTCGCGCATCTTCCCATCTTTCCTCTTCATCTTTTTATTATTTTACTGACAGTCATTTATAATCTATTTTTATTTTTATTTCAGTACTCTTTGCGCATAAATTATATTCTCGGTGTAAGATGCGTTTGCAAATTATGCGCGTGGGATTGTCTCAGAACGAACCTGATAATGCGTGAAAAAAAAGCTGCAGTTATTATGACGCATAAAAATGAAATCTATATTAAATATATTCTTTCTTTATTTATTTATTTATTTATTTATTTAATTAATTAATTTAGACAATATGTGGACTACCTTCGTTTTCAAGTAGGATCGTTTAAAACTAACGTTGAAGGAATCAGAGACAAAGAGGAAAAGGAAATAGAAATTTTGTACAATGGATCATGTAAATTCTATGAATATTCACAAAGCCGTTTGAACGCAAACGCCTGTCCAAATATAAATTGCTAAATTAATATTTGAGTCCTGAGATGGCCGCACATATCACACTTTTTAAGTGATATATATATATATATATATATATATATATATATATATATATATATATATATATATTATATATATGTACAGGGTGGGCCGTAAGTTTCCATACATAGGAAAAATTAAACGTTTGTTTTTATGTTTCAGATACCCTAAGAATATACGTTTGACGTAAGATCTTGTTTACTGATGAAGCAAATTTTTACGTCAATGGAGAGGTTAATCGGCAAAACATACGTTATTGGAGTAATGCTAACCCTAACTGGCTGAGTCCGACGAAGATGCAAGGTGCCGGTAAAGTGATGGTGTGGGCGGGATATGGGGTGACAGAATTATTGGACCAATTTTTGTCAGTGGAAATCTTAATGCCGAAAGGTATCTTAACATGTTGCAAGAAGAGATTTTCCCATCCCTGCTAAACGAGGAAGGTAACTTCCCAGTTTACTTCCAGCAAGATGGAGCTCCACCTCATTATGGTCTTCACGTGCGTCGGTATTTGGATCAGCAGCAGCAGTTTCCGGATGCTTGGATTGGTCGGCGTGGTCCTGTGGAGTGGCCTCCCAGATCCCCAGATCTCACCCCCCTTGATTTCTATCTTTGGGGGCACTTGAAGGCCATGGTGTATCAGGAAAAGATACGAGACATAAATCATCTAAAGGAACGTATCACCAACGCCATTATAAGCATAACGTCAACTGTGCTAATGCGTGTTCATCAACAGTGGGGAACACGTATTGAAATGTGTTTTCAAAACAATGGCAACCATGTAGAGCATATTATATAAATAAAAATGGTTGTCCATAACAAAATGTTTATTTTTCCTATGTATGGAAACTTACGGCCCACCCTGTACACGTATATATATATATATATATATATATTATATATATATATATATATATAATATATATATAATACGTGTGTGTATGTGTGTGTGGTGAACTCTCTCTCTCTCTCTCTCTCTCCAGTATATTACTATCAATAAAACAACTTTGGCAAGAAGAAGTAATTTTATAAGGAAGAGCAACCACGAAAAAGTTAGATAAAACCTTAATAAATGGAAAATGGTGCTTTTATTTGCACAAAAAGGCAGATATGAGGTCGCGTATCATACAATTAAATTTCATATTTTTAATTATAAAATTCAGTTTTCAGAGAGGATATTTTAATGAAAATTTTGCGTCAAATAAATGTCACCCTTTTCTTAATATGTTCCCTTACAATATAACAGAAGAAATGAGTAGGAAGATATTAGTAAAAATTTTATGGTAAACTCGCGCGATATTGATATTATTATTGATATTATTATTATTATTATTTTATTATTATTATTATCTTAAAACGTAGATTTATGATATGGTTGAATTAAAATTGTGAATAAAATAAAATGCTAAAAGTATTCCAGATCAAAAATGATGATGTTTGGACGGAATTTGAAACCTCAATTAGATTAAAGCGAATTTCGTAATATTCCGCAATAAATCTTTTGTAATCCTCTCGTCCTGATACTGATAACATTCGCCCAGAATCTTACTGATGTCAACATTTCTCGTCCAGAAAACCAAGGGGCGTAAATGAAAGTGGGCCACGAGGCTTTTATGAGTCATATGCTGCGAGGAAATAAAGAGCAATATTTAAATCTCAATTCCTCCTTTCCTTAGACCGGTTCCCGGACGTAAAATTACTGATGGTTCTCATTAGTTGCGTAATCCAACTATTTCTCTAATGCTCACGCCTCATATAACGATATATCATGAATTTGGTAGGAAACAAAAAATTAATATCCTATATTTTTGGAGAATCTAAACTCCCTTCATTTGTTTCTTGCCAACAGTTTTTAACTAATTACTAAATTTTTACGAGAATTCTTCGGATTAATCACTGTTCCAAGAAGGTTACGAGACACGTATTAATAATATTGTCAGTGTTATTTATATTCTAACTTTTATTGCGGGAACCAAAAAATGTTTCGGATGCGAAGCAATTTATATGAATTTTTCTTAAACGTTGTTACATATTCAAATTTCGTTAAAGCGGTCGTACAAGAATACCAAATAACGCACGAATGCCTCGTGTGTTAAGTTAAATGAAAGTAGGAGTTACGTTTTGATGGTACGCCAAAGCGCGAGTCTGCGGTTTACTTTTACGATATGTTTGACTTTATTTTCTACGCAATAAGATATTAAAGTAGTTCCTATTTAGCAATCTTAACGTATATAAACGCCTGAATAAAAGGGCACTCAACGTCTCAAAAAATGACGTGTAAGGAATGCATAATTTCCAGAAACTCTCTCTCTCTCTCTCTCTCTCTCTCCGCCTGTGTAGGGAAGTGAAGGCGAAGGTTAGGCTAGCGAAACGTAACGAAGAACTACGGGTGGCAAGCCGCTGCAAGGGGAACCCTAAGGAGTTCTTCAGTTATGTTAATAGTAGAAAGCCCATTAGAAGCATGATAGGTCCGTTAAAGGACCGACCCTGCGTTCTGCGGACCTCTGACGCGGACATCGCTAATGTGTTGAATGAGTACTTTGCGGGAGTGTTCACCAGGGAGGACACTCGCGTCATCCCCGAGGCAGGCGTCAGGCACGAAGGTGCTGGCCTCGATAGTGTTTGACGTACCGCGACAGTCGGTGCCGATAGAATAGACAAACTGGGCGCGTTTAAGGCTCCTGGACCAGACCAGTTTCTTCCAAGTGTGTTGCGGGAGGTGCGCGACCAGGTGGCTCCCCACCTGGCTACAGTCTTCAACAGATCGTTGGAGACGGGCCAGGTGCCTGGTGACTGGAGGGAAGCCAACGTGACCCCTATCTTTAAGAAAGGGGATCACGAAAGTCCAGGGAACTATCGTCCCATTAGTCTCACTTCAGTTGTAGGTAAATTATTAGAGGGGATAATAGCGGATAGGATCGTTGACCATTTGGATTCCTACAAGCTGCTTGTAGACTCCCAACATGGATTTAGACGGCATAGGTCGTGTCTCACCAACTTGCTCGAGTTTTTCCACGTCATGTTGTGTGAGTATGATAAGAGTAGGGCGATTGATATACTTTATCTCGACTTTCAGAAAGCCTTTGATAAGGTACTTCACCGCCGGCTAATGGCGAAAGTGCGCGCGCTGGGTATCGGTGGGGAAGTAGGTAGGTGGATTGAAAACTGGCTGAAGAATAGGCGGCAGAGGGTTGTAATTAAAGGGGTTAGTTCGGGTTGGGCCTGGGTCACTAGTGGGGCTCCTCAGCGTTCCGTTTTGGGGCCACTGTTGTTTACCATTTACAAAAATGATATCGATGCTGGCATATTCAGTCGGATCGCCAAATTCGCTGATGACACGAAGCTTGGGGCCAATGTTGGGACGCCCGAAGCGATCGAGCAACTGCGTGCGGACCTTGGTAGGATAGGAGAGTGGTCCAAAAAATGGCAAATGCCGTTTAACTTGGGTAAATGCAAAATGATGCACATTGGCTACGCCAATCCCAAGTCGGACTACTCGATGTTGGGGAACAATATCGAGACGACTGATTTGGAAAAGGACTTGGGTGTGCTAATTAGCAACGATCTTAAGTTTACCAAACAGTGCGTAGAGATGGAAAAGAAAGCCCAGAAGTTGTTAGGTTATATCAGGAGGCAATTTCGATTTCGGAACAAGGAAATTGTGTTCGCTGTACAATTCTCTGGTTCGGCCGCACCTGGAATATGATGTGCAGTTCTGGTCGCCCACCCTCAGGAAAAATATTGAGAGGCTGGAGCGAGTGCAGGCGAGGGCCACAAAGTTAATCCCTTCCGTTAGGCATATGGGCTACAATCGACGCTTACGCGCCCTGAACTTGTTTTCGCTGGGAACTCGGAGGCTGCGCGGTCAACTCATCGAGGTTTTCAAGCTCTTACGCGGGTTCGACGATGTCGATTTTAGAAGCATGTTTAGTTTAAATGATAACCCAACTCGCAACAATGGTTGGAAGTTGGATTTGAAACGGTTTAGGACTAGTGTGTGTGGGTATTACTTTACCTATAAGATCTGTGACACGTGGAACAGGTTACCTTCAGAAGTTGCGAACAGTTCCTCTGTGGATCAGTTCAAGAAAAGGTTAGATCACATCTTGCACACTATTTGAGGGTGTAGAAAAATTTTCATGGCACCCGTTGCCATTGGTACCTCCTCGGTATGGGCCGCAAGGCCTTTTGAGGTACTTCTTTAACTTGTAATTCCTTGTAACTCTCTCTCTCTCTCTCTCTCTCTCTCCCCTTCCGTTTTATATGGAATTTATTTTCAGCAGTCAGTATACACTTCATAATTTTCCGCATATTGTAAACAACGAAAAACTATTAAATGTAAGCACTTAAATGTTTTCCCTCCCTATTTTCTACCGCATTCAGATGCAAAAAGACAGGAGAAGTTTAGCAAATTCGTGATAGAGATTAACGACTAAATCGCTACCGTTCGTGATAAACCCACAATAAAAACTGAGAAAAATAATTGAAGTGTGCGAATTCATACATCACTACGCGTCGTCTCCTAATGACTCTTCTGCTGTATTTTAAATAAGGAATGTTTTTCATTTTCCAAATAAGAATAAAAAATTAAAATTAAAGGTTTAGTGCCCTTCTTACTATGTATCTTATGTCTGTCATTGTCACATACTTCTTACACCTTTCAACTCTACTGTGAGCTAATATAACACGGTCTGTTTTCAGATCTTTAAAACTAGTATCAAATGTCGTGATTCTAGAGCGGCTGCTGCGCATAAACGCGTTCAGAGGGACGACATTCTTAGTTTGTCTCTTCAAAAAGTCAGAAGTGAGGAGTTAAAATGTAAATGATGGAAAGAGGAGTGACGATTTGTATGCCGTAAATGGCAAACTGTAGTCTCACCTCTTTTTTTTATAAAGAATTGTAAGCAGTCGTATGAACTGTAACCTTTTATTTATTTATTCAGACATTTATTAATGAATTATATATATATATATGTATGATTGAACTCAGAATGGTTCCCTGAGGTTTTTTCATGATACACACAGACCGTGCATGGAACAAGGAACTCTAGAGTTCCTTGTCCCATGCACGGTCTGTGTGTATCATATATATATATATATATATATATATATATATAGAGACAGTTGACAAAAATTAAAGATTGGATGACCGTTCGATTATGACCACAAATGGACCTCTACAAAAAAAGTCTTCGGAACTGGATCCAGATAAGTCTCTTTCAATGGAATATCTTGGATACTGATCGTGTTTTGGACTGTTTTCCTTAAACATTTCGTAATAGCAAGTAATTTATTGCAGGGCTGTCCATAGTTTTTGAATGGTGGCTGCTCGCATTGACAATTTGAAGTCTCTCGATCTAAAATGTAAAAAGTGTTACAACTAAATTTTCCGAATGGTCATGTTTTACTTTGCTGCGTAAAATTTCGCATTATACTTCACTCTACAAAAGCTGATATGTGTTTATAAATTCATAAATAATAAACATTTTCAAATCTGAAACAAAATCACTTTACGAGTTTTTGAATTCGCCACCAACTCCACTCGGATAGATCTAGCTGCAAATAAGCCTCTGCGTCGAATTAATTTTAACTTTAATTTTAAAAGTTGCTCTTAATTAGAAAAAAGTTGTGGTCGACCGCATACAGTAATAACGTGATTTTAGTTGGCGAACAGAATAGATAGGGCTGACGAGCAAGATTTTGGGTTGCGACCTGTATTTTGGATGCCAGTATTGTTTATGATGTTGATCATATTTAAAAACAGTGGCTAAATTATTTCTCCCAGCTGTGTAAGTAAAGCGTCTTCATCAAGTTCATATAAGAAGAGATGCATAAGGTAACAACATATAGCAACATAATGCTATAATCACTTTAAAGCCCTCTATTGCTCTGGCATTTTCCATAAACACTGTATAAACATATACAAAAACTACAATAAAATTTACGGAAACAGTAAAATTTTACTAATCCAAGTATTTTGTAGAGCTACAATTAAATTAGAGTAAATTTACTGTTGTCGTTTGGTATTACATTGTACATTATTAATTATTTAAATTGTATATTATATAGCACTGCTTCGATATGAAATCACAGTTCATATTGCAAATTCACGTAGTGCATATTTTTAGTGGAGTTAATAATCCTTGTTACTAACAAAGTAAATTTCAATAAAATATGGTAAAAATAAAATTACTAAATAATTTTGTAAGATTTTAATTAATCTGCAGTTAGAATGAACGTTAGTAAATAGAACATAGGTTATAAACCAAGATATTCAGACGGCGATCTATACAATTTAATTAAAAACACGCCATTGCTAAGCCTCAGTGGATTATTCTTCACTAATGTTAAAATCACAACCACGTCTGAAGGAATTCAAGAAATGATTGGTACACCAATTACCAGAATGTAGCTGAAATTGCTCGTCAGTACCAGAGGAATTATGGCCGAACTCCTCCAACACGAAAGAAAATCTTGAACGTTGCACAGAAGTTCCACGAAACCGGAAGTGTTCACAATACACCCAAGACCAGGCTACCTAGATACCCTATCCCAATGCTGATGAGAACTGAGAATTGATGAACAAACATCCCTCACAATTTTTTTATGCAGGAAAGAGGGGCCAAGGGCGAATGCCTGCAAAAACGCACCCCGATAGAGGAAGAAGAAAGCCAAAATCAAGGTCCAGGGTTTTCAAGATGTCTGGACACTGCATTTGAAAGAATGGAAGTCATAGAGAGGGAGTGAGGAAGATTGTCCCAGAGTTCACCGACTGAGTACATGAAAGATTGAAAATATCGATTAACCCTTGCGTTAGAGCACGGGGTCCCCAATTTTTTTTCGGCTGCGTACCCCTCGATTGCTTCGGCAAGCGCCCCGTACCACCCCCTTACTCAAAATTGCTCAAAAGACGGTGTAGCCGCTACACCGTCTTTTGAGAGTACTTTTCCCTGTGAAAGTTAGCTCCAAGGCAGGATGCCGCGTACCTCTCGGAACCTTCTCGCGTACCTTCATTTTGGAACCCCTACGTTAGAGAGTTGAACAAAAAAAGGGATGAGAATCTGCCGAAAGCCTGTTACTGCGTGCTCTCCTTAATGGAGGAGGCATGCAGTTAGAGAGTGCAGAAGAGCAGTGTCCGTTATAATAGCGATAGTAAAGAGAGAGTGAAGCAACATTGCGGCGAAGAGTGAGGGATTGAAAAGAGTCAGTAAGAGGTAGGGAATTGATGAGACGAAAAGCCTTTGATTCCACCTGGTGAAGTAGAGGTGTGTGGATTGAGCCATCCCACACATGAGAAGCGTACTCCACACAGGGGCGGACAACAATCAGAGATAGTAGAAAGATCAGAGGTCAGGTTTACCATAGCCGTCCTACTAGAAAGCATGGAGTGACTGCTGAGAGGACGCTTTGCGAAGCCGATGGAGAAATGAAGAGTGGAATCATTGGCATAGGAGTGGATAGGACAGGAAGTGCGACTTAATAGATCATTGATAAATAAAAAGAAAAGAGTAGGTGACAGGACAAAGCTCTGAGGAACACCACTGTTAATAGCTTTTGTAATGAAGTAATTACTAAGTTTAGGAATCATCCTAAGAATTATATTGTTAATTATGATATCATAAGTAGGATGAAAGAGACAATTTGAGATCTTGATTTGTTTTAAGTTTAATAAATCATTTAAAAATGAGAACAAAAATTGATAAATGATGAGACCTAAATTCATGAAGCTGGGAAACCTGATTCGGGGAGGGGGCGCCAAGGAGTGTAGAAATGCCTTTGTAAGGAAAATTTGAATATGTCCTTAAAATTTGAGAACTACCATTAGCCTCAGACAAATTTCCCCTAAAGAAGCCAAGTGGTTGATGTATGTGAAAGATTGTTGAATGTAAATAAAAGAAAGGTTCTTGCTGAGAGAGGAGAGGAGAAAGGAGAAAGTTGAGAGGATGTGAATGAAATTAAGTATTTGGAGTAAGCATGTTATACGTGTGATAAAGTCCTTCTACGAAGAAAGTGAATGCTCAGTAGATGCACCATGAAGTTTACAAAAGGTGTATTGGTGCTAACATTGTGAAATGAGTTTGAGCGTGGGTTAGGCTTGGTCTGATATATTAAGAATGAATTAATTCCAGTTCAGAATAATAGTATTAAACCAGACAACAGGGTAGAATCAGTATGGGATAATATTTGTGTATTAAATAAAGAATACATTTGGATAAGTTGTGTGTGTGTGTGTTTTAAATATAACTGGCATGAGCCTATAGTGAAGATAGGCTTTGCTGATCTTCGTGTTGTTTTATTTTATTGTCTCAAGCTTCCCAGGGGAGAGAAATTTGCAATTCAGCTTAAGGCAAAAAAAATAAAATAAAAATTGACTAACCCAATTATCCAAACCATTCAACAGTCCTGTCATATGTCATCTACTTCACATTGCTATTTTTCATTATTTATTGGTATTTGTATTATTTTATTTATTTTTGGTTCCTGTCTGTATTACCATTAGTTGTCACATGGACTAGTGGTCTGCTAGTACTCAAATATGGGTACAGGATACCTCTAAGACAATTGATCGTGTTAACCATGACAATTCATTTATCGAGACATTTTGAGATTTTGCAGTGTTTTAAAGTTTAAAAAGCCTTATTATGCAGAAAAGTTAGGCTGTGGTGGAAAGATCTGATTTCACAAAAATGAGGAAAATTTAATAATTTTTTGATGTAGATGAAATTTGTCACACGTGTGTGTGTGTGTGTGTGTGTGTGTGTGTGTGTGCGCTGAAGGTCTGGATTGTCCTTTAAAACTTTGTGATTTATATTTGCAGAACCATGATATTCTTTTTTAATGATACCAAAACTAAGGTTACGCAGTTCCACCCTAAAAGCTCGAACTATTTACAGTACCTGATATTATATTCAAAATGAGAGGTGATCTAATAAAGGCAGTACAAGAACTTAAGTATCTCAGTTAATTTATTACTAACTCCTTAGGTGACAGCTGAGACATAAGAATACAGTATCAAAGTTTCTATGTTAAAACAAACAGGACTATAAGGAACTGCTAATTTTGTGCAAATAATATTAAAGACATTTTTTTTCACACCTTTTGTCAGCAGCTCTGAGAGAAATATGAAAAAGGATCTCGCAGAAACCTAAATATGCTTTATAACAAACTTTTCAGACTGGTACATAAGTTACCCCAAGTTGTTCAGTTTCTCAAATGTTTGCTAGCCACAGTGCTTCAAGCCTTCCAGTGGAAAGAAATGTTCAATTCAGTTTAGTGCAAAAATTAAAAATACATTTCGTGGAATCCTTAATTTCATATGGAGAATGTCCATAGATACAGTCATTGGCGGCGGAACGGGGGGAGTCACCTCTTAAATTCACAGAGGGGGTCAGACCCCCCCTTGCCAGCGAAGATATTTTGACATTTTAAACTTTGAAAAACAAGTTTTTTTAACTGTGTAATTAGTAAATATTTACTTTGTGTTTGGCCTATGTAACATACAGTATGAAACCAATACTATACAAAGAAATCAATATTAGACATGATAGATGAACAACAACAAGTGTTGTACATTTAATCCTAGATTAAACAGGAGAATGAACAATTAATAGAGTAATGTTCATTTAATCCTATTTTTTTTTATTAGTATTCCATTACACTGGTATCCATCAATTTTGCTGTCGAGGGTTTTGTAAGTGATTCTTATAGGGTTTTTCCTCCTGATTTCGAATCTGCAATCCGTTTTTCTCAATCAGCTCAGGTTATCCGGCTATGGCCTCATAAGTAAAATAGAATTTTTCGTGATTTTGTCAAAGCGGAATTGGAACAGTAACATCTATCATCACTTGTTTCACTTGTATAATATCTTTTTTTACTTTTCAGGCATATAGATAAAATATTTCATAATGAATAGAGCGTGTAAAAATGATCCCAATAGATTCTGCTACATATGTGGGACGGTTACCATGCCAAATAACCAGTCCCAAATCACTAAATTTGTGAAGACAATGTATAGAGCATACTTTGGAATTAAGCTAGGGGACCAGGACAAAAATTTCGCCCTCATATGTGCTGCAAGACGCGCATTGAAAATTTGAGAAGATGGAGCAAAGGCAGAGCGAAATCTTTGCCTTTTGGAATTCCCATGATTTGGAGAGAAGGAAAGGATCACGTGACAGATTACTATTTCTGCATGACAAACCTCCAAGGTGGGCTTATAAATTTATTTTTCTTAAATATTTTGAAATCCTCGTATGAAACTTGACATAATATTCACCATAATGTAATATTCACCATATATAGCATAATATTCACCATAATGGTAATCATACATTTACATATACATATTGTTATAGAAAATACATTTACACATACATATTGTGATACAAGTTACATTTACATATACAATGATTGTATATTTTCTTTCTTTTTTATTCATATTGTCCCCGAAGGGACAATATGAATGAAAAAGAAAGAAAATATACAGACTCCATCGACCTATTTCATATCTTACAGAATGCTTCTTCTATTTCATATGCAAGTTTTATATCCATGTTTCTGTGTTTCTATTTTCAGGAGTTAACAAGAAGAATAAACACATTGTTGTATACCCTGACATTCCTTCTGCTATGAGACCTGTACCCCATGGTCCTGGAATTCCAATACCCGACCCACCTCAAACCCTGGACTTCGATGATTCTGATGATGAATCAATGACCAATGCCAATGACCAGTCCCAGTCGTATATACCTCAAAATACCGCTTCAAATGAGCCGAGGCCTCTCAACCAGGCCAAACTTAATGATCTTACCAGGGATTTAGGACTCTCCAAATTAGCTGCCGAGATCTTGGGCTGACGACTTCGAGAGGACAACTTGCTGGCTCCGGGAACAACATTCTCCTGGTATAGGAAACGAGAGGAAGAATTCCGCAAGTTTTTTGCAGTGCACGAAAATACCTCTTCCTTAGTGTACTGCTGCAATGTTGAGGGGCTAATCGAATCCTTGGGCCTGCCATATAACGCATCAGAATGGAGGCTATTTATAGACTCGTCTAAACGAAGTTTGAAAGCAGTACTTCTCAACATTGGGAATAGGGTTGCATCAGTCCCTGTAGCACATTCCGTACAACTTACTGAGAGCTACGATAACATGAAAATTTTACTGGATGCTCTCATATACGACCAACATAACTGGAGGATCTGTGGAGATTTGAAGGTAATACTAATATCATAAGTAAACTATTGCTATTGACTATGTTGTTTTTCCAAAGGTTATTTGAGAGCGTATAAGAACACTTAACTTCCACACAGAAGTGATACAGTCCAATGCATAGATTTTTTTATCTGATAGAACAAATTCTCTAAATTCTTTAAATATTTTCATTTTTTTTCAGATTGTGGCATTTGTATTGGGAATGCAAGGGGGATACACGAAATACCCATGTTTCCTCTGCAAATGGGATAGCCGAGCGGATGAGAAGCACTATGCATAGCGTGAATGGGCATCCAGAGAGAATTTTGAACCTGGGTCGCAAAATGTCGTTTCAGTGCCCCTTGTACCACCAACAAAAGTTTTGCTCCCACCACTTCATATTAAGCTGGGCTTGATGAAAAATTTCATCAAATCAATGAATAAGGAGGGTTCAGCATTCCGATATCTCGAGAGTAAATTTCCTCATATATCTGATGCTAAACTAAATGCTGGGGGTTTTGATGGTCCTCAAATTCGAACTTTGATCAAGGATACTCAGTTCGAAAACGCAATGACTCCAACTGAGAAGAATGCCTGGCAGGCATTCAAATCAGTTGTCACTGATTTTCTTGGCAAGCGAAGAAGTCCAGAATACGAGTCCGTTGTCGAAAACTTGATGGAAGCTTTCAAAGCTCATGGGTCGCGCATGTCCATAAAAATGCACTTTTTGTGGTCCCACTTCGACTATTTTCCTGAAAATTGCGGGGATTATAGTGAGGAACAGGGTGAACGATTTCACCAAGATATCAAAATAATGGAAGAGAGGTACCAGGAAACTGGGATATCAATATGCTGGCGGACTATTGCTGGTGTTTGAAGCGAGACGTGCCCGAAGAAAAACACAGACGGAAAGCCAAAAAAACTTCATTCCTTCCCCAATAAACTTTTTTCCATATTCATTGTATGAATAAAAGTATTTATTCACACAATGTTTTCATTTTTCACGAGTGTTCTTATAATATTACTCGTATCTACAGTGTTTAAGCTAAAAAAATCAATAAATTTTGGGATAAAATTGGACTTATAATAAATGGCCAATAGAGAAAAAACCTGACCTGATTGAGGAAAACCAATGTCATTTTCGAATTCAGCATGGTCGAATTATATAATATGAGTTGAAAAAACCCTCACAGCAGACAAAAACATTTCATATGCATACCAGTGTTATTAATCGAGATTTCAACGTAGTTTTAAACGAATTTACTTTCACAATATTTTTTATATCAGTATTTAAATCATTCCATAGTTTCAGTTCAATGAAAATGGGTAAATTTTTAGATGAAGACAATCTAAATTGAGGTATAACATGCTTTGATCTATTTCTGGTCTGATATGAGTGGATTTCTTCATGAGTCACAAAATATTTATTTACTCATTGTAAATTAATGATTTTGTTTTTACACTCGTAAATGAAAATAAAATACGCCCATTTGGTTACAGCTATGAACTTTAGTAGTTTTAGCTCTTTAAATAATGCACTAGAATGAGCATGAAAATCAGCATCAGATAATAACCTTACTCCTCGTTTCTGGATGACAAAGGTACTGTTTAAAACGTTGTTAGTGGAGTTTCCCCAAACAAGGTGCATTATGTTATATAAGAAGAACAAGAGTATGATACAGAGTTAATAAATCTGTTTATGGAGTACATTTCTAAGTTTAAACATTATAGCAAAGCTCCTTGAAATTTTTTTTAAATATAATTTACATGACCACTCCACTGCAAATTCTTGTCTAGCATTACACCAAGAAATTTTGTTACAGTAGACTCCTTTACAGCGATTTCACCAACAGTAATTTCATCAAAATACACATTTTGTTTGTTAGTAAAAATCATGAAGTTTGTTTTACTGGCATTTAGGAAGAGCTTGCTGGTGGTCAACCATTTCATTACAGTGATAAATTCTGATTTAAATATATTCTTAGCTGAATTAACATCTTTGGAAGAAAAAGACAGTTGTATCATCTACAAACATTACGAAGTTAAGTATATCAGATGAGCGTGGAAGGCCATTTATATATAATAAAAATAACAGTGGACCCAAGACAGCCCTGTGGTACACCATGTTTGACAAGCGTTTAAGTTGAACAGACCTTATTTACTGATATAAAATTATATCTATCAAACAAATAACTTTTAAACCAATCACTGATTGCTCCTCTAAAGCCGTTACAATATAATTTGTTAAGTAGAATATATATACATACTGTGTATATATATATATATATATATATATATATATATATGGGTTAGTTACTCTTGGGGAAGCGTTATTTAGGTTCCGTCCACAATTATGTCAGTTGATTGGAGAAAGTAGCCTCTCAATCTCTTCCAGTAACCTCTTTTCACGCGCACTTGCCGTCGCCGCCACCGCCGTCGCCCGCGTCCAGGTGACCGCTAAAGTTCATACTATGACGCCACGCACGCGCGCGCGCGCACACACACACACACACACACACACACACACACGCGCGCGCGCACACACACACACCACACGTATTTATATTTATTTACTTAGTTATCTTACCCTTATCACCATCCTCCTTATCTTATCGCCCTTCCCCCTTATCACTCCTGAACCCGCTTTGAGAGAGTAAAAATTTTGCTTCACCCCTTTCCTTCTCTTTTCCTCTCACTCCCCTCAGTGGTACTTCGCTCGTTTCCCCTTCCCCTTGTCCCCTTTCCCCTCACTTGGCACAGGCACCGGCACTCCCTCGACTTAAATGCACCGATACTACTATACTGATGACTAAGAAGTATACACTTTTAACTTCCATACTACTGCTGACATGAATCAACAAAGCTGCATTTTGTTACGATTGATTTTTTATATTGAAAAGTATAATTACGTTAATAGATAATAGGATTATTGTTTTTTAGATAACTCTCAATATACATAATTTAGATATTAAATGAAATGATTTGTCTGAAGAACTTTCAATTCTGTAGTTGGAGAAAATGGGGGTAAACGTGAGAAACAAAACGTGATTATTTAGCTTATGCATTTTATTTGTTTATTAATAAAAGCAAACGTGCAAGCAAACGTTTGTTTATTCAGAAAGTTAAACTATATTTGCAGCTTTATGCTGTTAACACAGTATATGGAATATTTTACGCAAAATATTCACAGTATCAATTATGCAGATAGTAGGAAATGGAGGGAACCGCTTATTATTTTCATTTTTATTTCTTGTTTTGTGAAAAGAGGTGTTTTGGAAGTCTGGCGTATTTGGTACCCCGCCATAAAAAAGCAAAATCTCTATATTAATCAACCATTAATTTTTATTTTTAAGTACTAAGTATATTTCACTATACATATAATTTTTTTCGGCCAACTTTCTTCCGCGACTGTACCTATATTAAAAATTTGGGTAGATTACATAGAAAAATTTAACCCAAAGAAAAATAATCCGAAATTATGTTTTCCTCAAGAATAAAATTACATGTTCCTGATTTATCTTATTTTCAGACGAAAGATCCAACGTTAAAATGCTGTGATTTATAATTTTAACCAGATATGGATCATGACCCAGAACTCCGTTCATTCCTAATAAGGTTGCTAGCTTGTTCAAATGGTTCACTGTATCAGGCTGAATATGTATTCATTTAGTTTTATCCATAAATAAATAGTTATATAATATGCAGAGCTGAATAATTGAATAAACTTATACAGGGTGAGTCAAAAGTCTGGAAACATACCGTAGGAACTATGCTTTTTAATGCAAATATACATACATATATATTTGCACTGAAAAGCATAGTTCCTATGTTTCCAGACTTTTGACTCACCCTGTAGACTGTAGAGTATTTTAAATTAGAAATATGTCGTAACTAAGTTCATTTTCCATATTTGAGAAGAACTGGTAATTAAGTTTATCATATCAGTAGAAGTAGCAGAAGAATTTAGCTCAGTGGTTCTCAACCCCTGGGTCACGACCCAAAATTGGGTCGCCAAGCCATTTTGATTGGGTCATTAAATTGTCATTTATCATTTATTTATATTATCCCTAGTCATTTTACCATTAATTATTTATTTTAATATTATTACAGCTGAACTGTTTGAAGGCATGGGTCGCCGAGCTAGCCCCACGACGAGAATTTGAGTCGCAGCCTAAAAAGTTTAAGAACAATTGATTTAGCCTGTCACTCACTTGTACTGCAAACCTGTATTTGTTCAAACTAGAGATGGAACCCGGTTTTTAACCGGTGATGAAAATTTTTAATCATCACCGAAACCGACGATAAGAACCGGTTTTCAAATTTTTCCGAGTCTCCGATCACTTTGGTCCATTTTCTATGAAACACGTTTCCAAACGTTTAAAAACATAGTAATTACGTTTTGCATCGTTTCGTATCGTTTTTTGTTTGTTTATAAGTGTAAATAATTGATGCTTCAGTCTTGAGTGTTATGTGGATGATTGTACATTGATCAGTTAAGATTCTAAGATTTAATACTCCATCATGTCAAAGAAATCAAATGCTTGGTATCATTTCACTCGTAAGAATAAAGAAGAAGCAGAGTGTATGACATGTCACAAAGTTTTTAAAGTGTTGTGGAGGTTCTACTTCAAGTTTATCATCCCACATGAAAAATATTCATGGCATAAACATCGACCAGATTAATCAGCCATTGAAGAAACAAAGAACAGTGGAAGAGTTTGTACAAAAAAAGGTCCATAGAAGAGGAAATTTCGAAACTTGCGTGTGTAGATGGACTGAGTTTCCAATCAATTGCTTAAAGTGAATTCATTTAAGAGAGCCTAAGAAAGATAAAATACGACAAGCCTCATCCAACTTCCCATAATGGTGTCAGAAAAATGGTGCTTAGTTTTATGAGAAAAAGAGACATGAATTGGTCAACTACTTCAAGAATCAGGTGAGACAAGGAATCCGCTATTCATTAACTATGGATGAGTATACATCTTTGCAAAACCAAAGATATATTAATATTAATGTTCATGATGAAAATCAACATTGGTCTCTTGGTCTCATGAAAATAAATGGTTCTCTCGATAGCACCAAAACTATTGCAATCGTTAGGAAAAGATTGGAAGACTTTGGCTTGGACCTAGATAAGCATATCGTGGGTTGCACCACCGACGGTGCCTCAGTAATGGTCAAATTTGGAAGAGAAATAGTACCTGATCACCAGCAATGCATTGCACATGCTATACATCTCGCGGTTTCGGATATCTTGTATTCAAAAACTGCTGAAAACTCAGTTGAAGGGGAAAGTGACCCTACCCCTGAAGATGAAGCCATCGAAGAAGATGAACACTCTGCACATGAGTTAAGCGAAGATGAGTGTGAAATTTTATGCACTGATACAATTTTTGAGTCCGACATAGATGACGTAATTGTTCTTCCAAAACTTCGAGAAGATTACTTAAAAGTAATAAATAAGGTGAGAAAAATCTGCCGCATATTTCGAAAGTCTCCTTTGAAAAATGAGAGATTGCAGGATTTTGTCAAGATGAATTTAATGGAAAGGAAATGAAGCTTATCCTTGACTGTAGAACGAGGTGGAACAGTCTTTTGGCCATGATAGAAAGATTTTTGAAACTCAAAAATTGCATTCCAAAGGCTCTCAGAGTGATACGCTCAACAGAGACGATTTCAGATGAAGAATGGAATGCTCTAAAGAGCCTCTTTGACACGCTTCGTCCACTGGAAATTGTTTTGAAGGGACTCTGTTCCGAAGATGCAAATTTGCTCAAAGCTGAATCTTCCATGAAGTTCATTTTGGATAAATTTGAAAGCAAAAACAATCCTTTAGCTTTTGAGCTACGTCAGTGTCTCATTGATCGCTACTCATCGAGAAGACAAAAAGAAGCTGTCGCCTTGCTGAGTTTTCTCCACAATCCCGAGGTCTTGAAAAATGAATCATCAGCACCGTTCCTCTTTCCTTCAAGACAAGCACTTAAGAAGTATACGGATCATACATTTAAAAGGCTTTTTCCAGAAGCTTGCCAGATTTCAGAAACAGACGACCAAGTCCAATCAATTGCTTCGAAACTCGAAGATTCACAATGCACCTCAGGTCATGAAGTAAATGATGCGATCAATTTATGAACGAGTACATCTGTGAGATGAACAAACTGAAAATGAAACCTAAGAAAGATTCTTCTGAGACCTTTGACGTAAACAATGAATTCAAATATTTTGAAGCTACTTTGAATAGAAGCGAAAATTTGGATCGAATGTACGAGGCGTTGCTTACAATAAAAGCCACCAGCGTAGAGTCCGAGAGGGTGTTTCCAGCTGCTGGTTTATTCGTCACAAAGATTCGATCAAGAATGTCAGATCAGTCACTTAATGCTCTTTGTTTTCTCAAGTGTTATTTCAAAAATCAAGTTCGATAATAAACTTTTTAATTCAAATGTTACACATACTTGATTGAATCAATTAAAACCTTATTTCTGTTTAATATTTTGATCATTTACCTCCCTAAAAAGCATACAGAATCCCATCGGTGAAAACCGGTAAAAACCGGCTTTAAGAATATAGCGACGGTGAAAACCGGTTTTACACTTTTCGGTTATTTTCCATCCCTAGTTCGAACGTATTTTACTCTTTCTCAGAGATAAGACTTTTTTTATCAGTTTTTATAATACGTTACTAATGTTCAAACAACTAAGCATTTAAGAAAAAAATACTAAAATGATATAAGGGTACTCTCATATATATATGAGAGCAAACATTATTCAAACGAAATCAACATTTCTTAAAAATTGTCGAACATCAAAGTGAAGTTTTGGAAGCTCATAATTGTTAGAAAATCATTTTAACTTCCAATTATTTCCATTCAAAGTACATTTATATGTCTAACATATAAGACACAAAATGATTTAAAATAAAAATTTACGAAACATTTTCTTTAATAACTTAAAAACTCAGAAAGTTATATAATTATTATTAAAGAATATATCTGTATATAATTTTAAAGGAGGACGATGTAGTGTTAAATACACTCCAGCGTATAAAGTTTCCAAAAACTATGTTAAAATTGAAACTGTTCATGCATATTCTCACTCACAGTACTCATAAATCAGTAAAGATAATCCTTATGGATTACGCTACTGGGCTTATCAAGAAGCGTACAAAAAATATCGTCACAGTTTTGAATTGTATTTAAAGTAATGTTAAAATACATTTCGCGCAGCTTTGTGTCACAATTATTTAATGAAAACAATCCAGTGACCCTTGAAAAACTGAGAAAAATCCTTTTTGTCGCGAAAATTCAGTAAATATATAAAACATATTTTAAATACCTTTTAACGAATAAGAGCTCAGCTCGCAATATAAGAAGACACTCAAGTACAACTAAACATACTGTAGGACGAAAACAAAATGCTTCACATACTTCAGGAGGATTATTTGTCTTCTATCATACACTCAGTTTTTCTCTCGTTTTGTGGAGCTGCGCAGTAAATATATTCAGAGACTTAATACTGAACTATACAGTTATTGAAACATTACATTCTGTTTACGGCTTCGTTTGCTCAGTAAGTTTAGTTTGCTTCTTTACACGCTAACGGTCGTCACTTACGTAACACACATTAGTTTTCTTTCTTTTGTCTTTTCACAGTTTACATTCCATCCTTCGTTAGGATTGCCAACTTTTAAATTAGGCTCGGCCGCTGAGTAGCCCCAACTGGTAATAATTAAGCAGTGCCACTTTATTATTTGTAGACGCTTATTAGCTGCAGTTTTCGTTTCTCAATGACCTCCTAACTAGATAATATAAAAAGTAGAATTGAAAACAAAATTTTAAAATTTTACTTTTTATATAATTGAAGAACCGAGATGTTTCGTCTCCGGTTAATTTACTTTGAAAATATAACCAGAGACGGACAACGAAAACTGGAGAGTTGTCATCCCTATCCTTTGTGAGCGAAGGTTGTAAAATGATGCGAATACTCTACGTATGTAAAATGTTCCAAGCCAATCTGAGAAATATGGAGGGGGGCGCAGTGACGAGCCTGCTGCACGTAATGTACAGGATGTCCACAATGTCTTGTCACCCCAGTAAAATACTAACTGTTTTTCGTTTTTCTAGGGTTGCCAGACATCCCGTATTTTACGGGACAGTCCCACATTTGATCCAAAAATCCCGCGTCAAAATCCCGCGTTCAAAATGTCCGGCAAAAAATATTTTTTAAGCAAATTTTTTAGGGATGAATTGATTTAGAATCTCAATATTATGCATAATAATTTCAATTTATTCACGGTTTAATTGTTAAATATTATTGTAATAAAATTTTTCTAATTTTGTTTGTTGTAACCGTTGAAGAAATCGTTTCAATTTGAAAAAAAATTTGGTTTTAAAAAACTTCAGAAATTTTTTTGTCCCACATAGGCATTTGAAAAATCTGGCAACCCTAGTTTTTCTTTCAGACCCATTTGAAATGTGTGATAGCAGCAACTATACACGATTGAACAAAGCATATTGGCTAGTACCTGGGTCCATAAGCGACCACGTAATGGCAAAACCATTTAAAATATTGGTGCAGACTTCCAGGACCGACTCAATCGTGCAGCTCCTCCAAAAAGGACTCCGTTGAGATGGGAAAAGAAACTGTTCACAACAGGAATTGTAAAAGATAAACCAAGAACTGGCAAGCCATCTACCAGGCAACAACAGTGTGCAGTAGTTGAGCAATCTGTGTCAAGATTACCAAAAAAATCAATCCGTAAGCGATCATCAGAGCTTGGAATATTTTACTAGGGTGACAAGACATCGCGGACATCCTGTATTTGACTCGCCCCATTTCTCCTTTTCAGTGCCGTCAGTTGGAGAAGGATATAAAACTGAACAACCAACCCCATCCTCCAGGATGCTAGCTAGCACGCGCTTTGTAATCGCTCTAAACACTTGTTTTCCCTCCACTGAATTAAATTTCATTATTTATATAAAATTCAATGTATTAATTTTAAATATATTTAGGATTTCGTGTAATATCGTCTAAATAACTTATTTAGTTTAGTTGGTTGTATAAACAGTTTTAATTTGATTTTAACGGTATCCTTATGTAATTTAAATAAAATTTATACTGCCGCTCGTGAAGTATCCATTTTTCAAAGTTTTAATTATATGATACATTTGATATTTGCGCGGAGGAAACATGACTAAAAAAGTGAATATTTAAATTTTGTAGTTTAAAATTAAGTGTTTTTATTCGTAAAAATGTGTAAAATTTAAAAACTAAAATTGTCACTACTGTAGCGCAATGGAAGATCTCAATTCTCAATTTAATGATGTACTAATTTTAAATAATTTTGAATAAATTTGAAGATAAAGCGTAGACCTGATGAAATTATAACAATCTAAATTTGAAAGAGTTTTACAGAAAATACAGAAAAACAATTCAACCTAACGTTAATTTAAGGAATAATTTAAAATTAATTATTAATATAGTTGAGGAAACGGAGTATTAAAGTTTGTGAACTTCATAACAATGTTAAAATTATTAAAGCAAATAATGAAAGAAACTCTTAACTATTTCATACTTGGAATGACCTTAAACCTAAAATAAGAACTTTGTTTCAACTGGATTTATAGAATCCATTTAGTCTTTTGAAAACTTTAGATACTGCAAACAGAAGGTTCTCTCTCGGTTTTCCAATCTTTAAACATGATTATTAAACACAAATTTTGCGGGAGAAACCCGCGTATAAGAGAGAGAAAATTTTTGGGTGCTACTATAGCGTGATTCCTACCGGTGACTTCGATACTATAGGGTGATTCCTACCCGTTTTGGTTCGAAACTACAGTACTGTAGAGTGTGATTCCTATCCAAGGTATAAATGAAAATATAATAAATATAAAATGCTATTTATTTTTCAATTTTATTTATTTAAAAAATAGTTTCGGTGCTACTATAGTATGTGGTCTACCTACGATTGGTTAGGTTTAGTCACGATATTTTCGTTAAAACTAACGAAAATATCATGACTAAACCTAACCAATCGTCAAGGGCGATGGACATTGGAATGTAAACAAGCAATTAGTAAACAAGGTAAGAAGCTATAATTAAAAGGTAGACCGCCGAATCGAGGTAGGAATCACGCTATAGTAGCACCGAACTTTGTTTCAACTGGATTTATAGAATCCATTTAGTCTTTTGAAAACTTTAGATACTGCAAACAGAAGGCTCTCTCTCGGTTTTCCAATCTTTAAATATGATTATTAAACACGAATTTTGCGGGAGAAACCCGCGTATAAGAGAGAGAAAATTTTTGTATTCAGGCCGTCAAGATCGAAAGAATTAATGATGAAGTTGATAAAGGAAATTTAGCAAAAGGTAATCCTTTAATTCCACTTGTTGGAGGAAACGATTTGTGCCGTTTTACGAGTAGGAGGACTTACATTCAGAATATAGGAATTCAATTAGATTCTTCAAAGCTATGTCCGTGTTTTAATTTAAAGTGTTTTTGCCAATGATCTATGAAAGGACTCGACTTCCGAGTTAAATGATTTATTATAATACTGGACTGGAAGTTGAGTGTCTTCTCGAAGGAAATGATTTTGTAGAATTTTGGTCAGATTTCGACAAACCTGCTGATTTATTCGTCCATTAGGATCTTTTCGGTTTGACGGCATGTAATATTTTTTAACATTACTTGTTTTTTATTGTCCAGTTTTAATCGAGGATTTCAAAAATAACATTCATGTTTTAGAGAAACAAATAGTGAGGAAGTTATACGCAATTTAACAAATTTAAAATATATATTTTTAAACCGCATTGGGATCTTTTTGGTTTGACGGCTGGCGGAAAAAAACGAGTCATGGCTACGAGGCCGTCAAATTCTAGACTATCAACTAGGTTAACTGAATGCCCAGTTAGGTTAACAGAATGCCCGGTTAGGTCAACTGTAAGCCCTTGACGATTGGTTAAGTCATGATATTTTCGTTAGTTTACTGTCAAAACAAACGAAAGTATCATGACTTAACCTAACCAGTCGTCATGAGCGTACAGTTGACTTAAAACTTTCAGGGATTTTGGAATCTTAAAACGTATATGATATTCTCTAAACTAAAATGTATAACTGCCTCACTATTTGTTTCTCTAAAACATGAATGTTATTTTTGAAATCCTCGATTAAAACTGGATAATAAAAACAAGTAATGTTAAAAAATATTACAGGCCGTCAAACCGAAAAGATCCGTCCATTATATAATGGCAGTCATTCTAATCCCGCTGGAACGAGAGGTGAGGTAAATGAAAACCTAAACTCTCATGTTGGGAACGCAGTTTTGCAGACACACGGAAACTCCGGGGCACGGACAAACACTCACCGGACAAAAACTCACCACTTAAATGCAAAAGAGGACAAAAACTCACCAGACAAATGTTTTTGCGAAATACATACACACTAGTCTAGATCTTAAGATCTTAAGATTTCAAGATTTTAGACTCATTGTAGATCATTACTCTTCATTTTTCAAACTGTTCATCTTTCAAATTGTTGTTTTAAACCAACCAACCAATATTAATTTTTCACCAACCTATCAATCTTTCGTTGTATATTAATGCTCAGTTAGGTCAATTGAATGGCTGGTTGAAGAGTAATTATCTACAATGAGTCTAACGTCTTAAGATCTAGACTAGAGTGTATGTATTTCGCAAAAACATTTGTCTGGTGAGTTTTTGTCCTCTTTTGCATTTAAGTGGTGAGTTTTTGTCCTGGATTCGGAAATTCCACGCACTAAAAGTAAATTAGAAAATAATTTTAAAATATTTGGTTTAAGCTCACGTACAAGACAGGAATAAATTTAGCACGGATCACCTGAAGATCAGGGCCCCCAGCCTTCTTTAGTTAGCTTTATAAGGCTAACTAACGAAGATATCACGACCTAACCTAACCAATCGTCAAGGGCGTACAGTTGACCTAACGATTGGTCAGGTTAGGTCGTGATATTTTCGTTAGTTAGCCTTATAAGGCTAACTAAAGAAGGCTGGGGGCCCTGATCTTCAGGTGATCCTTTAGCACATTTACGTTTTAGCTCACTTTGATAATTTTTGTACTATGGCAATATCTGAACTGAAAATGAAAAGATAATATAGAAATTTTATCGAAGAATTCCAAAACCAAAGGATATAAAAGTTTGGTAAATGATACTGGACCATTAGTGGATTGCATAATGGTAACTTAGTTAGCGATTATATGGAGACAGTTTCACTTCCGAACGAATTCCACGAAAATAGTTGGAACATCACTTTGAGATGAGAATAGGGAAAACTTGTAGAAAAATCTAAATAAGGTGATCGGGGGATGAGATAAATGGCAAGTGAAATTCAACGTTCATAAATATAGTCACGTATATATACGGTGTCCCATAAGTTCTTTTACCCCCTTTACCCCTCACCCTATTCCAGTAAGAAAAGGTTCAAGAGTAAAGGGATGTAAAGGGAGTAAAGGGACACCCTGTAAATTATCGCTCTAGAAAATACATTTGTACTATGGCAGATGAGTGTAGGACAAAAGCTGGAGCTATTGAAGAATAGGGACCCCAGCCTTCTTTAGTTAGGCTTATAAGGCTAACTAACGAAAATATCACGACCTAACCTAACCAATCGTTAGATTAACTGTACGCCCTTGACGATTGGTTAGGTTAGGTCATGATATTTTCGTTAGTTAGCCTTATAAAGCTAACTAAAGAAGGCTGGGGTCCCTATTCTTCAATAGCTCCCAAAAGCCCCCTATGACAAAAGCCCCCTAGGAAAAATAATAGTAAGAATTTTTTTAATCATTATTTTTATTCTTTATTATTTACAGTTTATGTTTATAGTTTATGTATTTTTGCTCTCGTCATTTTCGTTTAAACTAACGAAAATATCACAACTTAACCTAACCAATCATCAAGGGCGTACAGTTGACCAAACCGGGCATTCAGTTGACCTAACCGGGCATTCAGTTGACCTAACGTGGCATTCAGTTGCCCTAACTGGGCATTCAATTAACGGTGCTACTGTAGTATGCGGTCTACCTCCGATTCGGCGGTCTACCTTTTAATTATAGCTTCTTATCTTGTTTACTAATTGTTTGTTTACATCCCATTGTCAATCGCCCTTGACGATTGGTTAGGTTTAGTCATGATATTTTCGTTAGTTTTAATGAAAATATCATGATTAAACCTAACCAATCGTAGGTAGACCGCATACTACAGTAGCACCCAATTAACATAACAGGTTAATATTGGTTATTTCACCTAAATATCTTCTGATCTTTTCAGATTAGATGTGACACCTGACTTGCCCTACCCAAAAAAATTTGTCCAGGGGGCTTTTGTCCTAGGGGGCTTTTGTCCAGACCCGACGTCCCCCTGTGGTGCCTAGTGTAGTTTACATTCCCCTACATTATCCTAGTGTAGTTTGCGTTCCCCAACTTTATTTGATGGATTCATTTAAAAAATGTCTCCTAAAGACTAGTGTAGTTTACGTTTACGTTCTCCAACTTTGACATAGTGTAGTTTGTGTCCCCCTTTTGCGTCAGGGGGACGTAAACTACACTCACTCCACCTATCCTAAAAATCGCTAAAAGACTGAAAGAAATAAACTTATAAGAACTGGAAATTACAGGTTTGAGGAAAAGTTAATTCAAGTTTTTAAACTCTTGACTAGATTCGATAACGTGAATTAAGAGAACTTTTTTTGACAGCAAACAAGTTGCTTAATGGTTTTTTCTCGGTTTTGATTTTTTAGTGAAGGGGAAGTAATTTGGGATTCTAGTTTAGATTAGGGAGCAACCTAATATTTCTTTTGCGGTGAATGTAGTCGAAGGTGACCGGGTCTGGATTTAGTGCACGAGAGATCATCGAATCAAGAAGCGAGAAGAAAGGGACTCGAATGCAATTGAAACGCAAAAAAAATGGTACACTACCGACCGTAATCTAATGTGATAAGGAATAACATTCTTTATCTGACATTAAAAGTGTTTTAATTTTTTAAAATTGATGTACAAAATTACCTTTGTATAACAATTGTCGCACACTTGACCTCACTTATTACTTGTTGCCGAACAAGTAAACGTGTGTGTATACAGAGTGTTTCAGGAGGAAAGGTCAATACTTCGGGAGGTGATAGTATCGGTCATTGTGAGAAAAAAAGTTCATACGAACATGTGTCTAATTCTGAATGGTTACGGAGATAGAGCTGTTTGAATCTACAAATACAAAAGCATTGTTAATGGTAATCAAGAAGGAGAAACCAATTACTGTTTCTAACATTTAATGTTTAAACATTGGCATTTTGAATGGTATCAGATACAGAAATGACAAATTTGTTACAGTTTACAATACGTTTTCGAAAATCCCACCGTCAACCTCAATGCACTTTGCAACTCGTATGCGAAGATCGCGTGTTGTTCGTCTGAGTTGATCTTGACGCTCCTTTATGCGGGCAGCAGCATCCAAAATGTGCGCGAGCAATTCGTCTCGTGTATCCACCTTTCTTTTCTAAACTTGACTTTTCATCCACCCCCACAAACAATAATCTAACGGAGAGAGGTCTGGAGACCTTGGTGGCCATTGAATGGGATCACCGCGGCCGATCCATCGACCAGGGAAAGTTTGATTTAGGTATTGCATCACCAGACGGGTAGAATGTGGAGGAGCTCCGTCATGCTGAAAGTACATACCAGCGTGTGTAACCAAAGGAACATCCTCCAATAGTCCTGTCAATTCATTTTTGCAGAAATTCTAGGTAACTTTGTCCTGTAAGACGATTCTCTAAAGTAGCAGGGCCAATCAGCTGATCATCGATGATACCGCACCACACATTGGCAGAGAAGCGATGTTGAAAATTTGTTTCCACAGTGGCATTTGGATTTTCGTCTGACCACCGATGAGACTTACGAGTGTTGTTGATACCGTCACGGGTGAAAGTAGCTTCATCGGTGAACAGTATTAATCGAAGCAATCGGCGATTAGCATTTACCCAATGACAAAATCCCAGTCGCATGGCAGCGTCTCCTGGTTGAAGGTGTTGTACACGCTGTACATGATATGGATGCAAGCCTTCCTCACGTAATGTTCGCCATACTCTTGTGTGTGGTACACCGAGACGTGTAGAAATTCTTCGTGAGCTAGAAGTAAGACTACGCTCTAACAACTGAAGAATGTCTTCCACTTCATCCACATCTTGTTGACCTTCACGTTCAGATGAAACATGAGCGCTGGAAAGTGTACCAATCTCACGGAATGTGTTGAAAACCCTGGTAAACACACTTCGATCCGGAATTCTGCGGTTCGGAAACCGTCGACGGTATTCTGCAACAGCAGCTGTTGCACTTCCATCGCAAAAACCGTAGACATACACCATATCTGCATATTCGGCATGTGTAAAAGTGTGGGGCATTCTTAACACTGCTTCAAACACCAAACAATGTCACTCACAACAGTCAGCTGTCGATTGGCTTATGTTACATGCTTACATTACAGCTTACATGGTTCAATGTTATAGGGGAGGGAAGGGGGAGGAAGAGCTGCACGGCCATCAGATTCAAACAGCTCTATCTCCGTAACCATTCAGAATTAGACACATGTTCATATGACCTTCTTTTCTCACAATGACCGATACTGTCACCTCCCGAAGTATTGACCTTTTCTCCTGAAACACCCTGTATATATTATGCAGGGACGTAGGCAGGGGGGGTACGGGAGCTTTAGCCCCCAAAATAAAATCATAGGTTTGATATTTATATGCATTTTTTTAAATTATAAGTAAATTAAATGTAAGTAGGCCATGCCGAGTACCTTCAGCACATGTTTAATTATTGTTATACATTTATGAATGTTTTTACTCATTTACACACTTTTAATATATATATATGCGATGAACTTCACAATTAAACACATCAAATGAATGAATGATGCAAATCCACAAGAAAAAAGAAAAATGATTTCAAGGCCTTTCGTGTATTCAGACGAGATGTGTTTCTGAATACATGAAAGGCCTTCGAATCAATTTTCTTTTTACTTGTGGATTTGCAATATATATATATATATATATATATATATATATATATATATTATATATATATATATATATCAGTGGCGGCTGGTGGTCAGGGAGAGTAGGGAGGCCCAAAATTGTCTATAATATATGCTATATAAATAGAATAGATTACAAAGTGTTAGATGCCCTACCTTCTGCATGTCACGATCGTATAGAATTAATACTATTAATAAAATTGTCTTTCATAGTTTATAGTGATAAAAACAGAGGAGGCCCGGCCTCCCATGCCTCCTCTGAAAAGCCGCCACTGATATATATATATATATATATATATATATATATATATGCACCTCGTTAGTGTAGTGGTTAGCGTCGCTGACTCTGAATCCATCGGCCCCGGGATTGAGACCTGGTGACGGCAGCCGGGCGCGCAGCAAAACCCAGCTGTTCATCCTTCCACACAATAAAACTGGGTTGGTAGATAAATGGATACCCTGGGTAGCCTAGTGGTTAAGACGCTGTGCTGCTGGTGGGGTGCGGCTCCGATATGACGTTAAAAACTGTAGGTCAAAGGTGGCGTGACAAGCTTGACCTTCGTCAGAATGAACAATTCGGGCGGAAGCTAAATCAAGGTAACTAAGGTGTGTGTGTGTTAGCCCCTCCCGAAAAGAAATTCTGGCTACGTCCCTGTGTGTGTGTGTATATATTATATTGTTATAATATGTTTTAATGTTTCAAACCTGGTTTACCTAACTGTGGTTGTATTTGTGTATTGCGCATGTCCTCCGTGGTGGCGGAGGGGACCTACAATTTTACGTGGGTTCCGAACCACAAAAACCTTAATTTTACTACCTTACACTATACTCAGTCTATCAACATACTGTATGCGTCTAATCGATTTTTAAACATGTTTATAGACGTGCTACTAATTACTTCTACCGGCAAACTATTCCATCTATTTACTATTCCATGCGTAAAAAAGTTTTTGGCAACTGCTGTCTCGAACCTTCTACTTGTCAACTTACACCTATTATTTCTCGTCCTATTATATTGTGATATTTCGAAAACGCTATCTCGATTTACGTCATCGAACCCACTCATAATTTTAAAAACCTGAATTAGATCACCCCTTAGCCTCCTAGTCTCGAGTGTAGTCAATTTTAACTCCTTAACCCTATCCTCGTACGACTTCGACCTAAGCGACGGAATCATCTTAGTTGCTCGACTTTGAACTCTTTCGATTTTATCTATATCTTTGCGCATATATATAGGGTGTCCATAAATTATTCACCCCATTATAAGCCTTAATAAATTCGTTATTATAGGAGCTATCTTAAAACAGTTTGCGGCAATTAATAACACAACTCAAGAAATTTTTTTCTCTATTTCGCAGAACATCCACTAGGGGCACAATGGCGACAGTGAAGGAGAAAGCAATGTGTGTGCCTTGGATGAGGAAAACCAAATCTCCAATTACTGTACAGAGACGTTTTCGGGAGGAATATCAGAAAACTCCACCAACAAAGCAATCACTCAAGCGATGGCTGAAACAATTTCAAGAAACTGGCAGTGTGCTACATCAGAAAGGAGCTGGTAGGCCTAGTGTGTCTGAAGATAAGATAGCAGGAATTCAGGAGGCGTTTATCCGAAGGCCTACAAAATCCATCCGCCGAGCAAGCCGAGAACTGCAAATACCGCGTTCAACAGTGCATAAAGTGTTCACAAGAGGTTGAAACTTTATGCCTACAAATTGCAAACTTTGCAGAAACTTCTACCAAATGACAAACCCAAACGGGTACAGTTTGCTGTTGACATTCTTGACCGTATTGATGAAGATGAGCATTTTTTGAACAATGTCGTTCTTAGTGATGAAGCGACATTCCATCTGTCTGGTAAAGTCAACAAACACAATTGCCGTATATGGGGATCAGAAAATCCGCATAAATTTATTGAACACGAACGCAACAGTCCCAAGATAAACGTTTGGTGTGCTCTCTCCCATAACCGTGTGATTGGACCATTTTTCTTTCATGGGAACACTGTGAAGGCTACAAATTACCTAGATATGCTTGAATGGTATGCTGCACCTCTGCTTGAATGGTATGCTGCACCTCAGCTTGAGGATATGCAGCCCCGTGTGTTCTTTCAGCAAGATGGGGCACCGCCACACTGTGGATTAGAAGTGCAGAGGTTCCTCAATGAAAAGTTCCCTTCTCGTTGGATCGGGCGAGATGGCCCTATTCCATGGCCTCCTCGTTCCCCGGATATCACGCCTCTGGATTTCTTTTTATGGGGCTACACAAAGGACAGAGTGTATGCAAAGAAGGTTAATAACATCACAGAATTAAGACACCGGATTCAAGAGACATTAGCTTCCATCACGCAAGACATGCTTCTTAATGTTTGGAACGAAATCATCTATCGCCTTGATGTTCTGCGTGCTACCAATGGGGTTCACGTGGAGGTTTACTGAATTAAAACAAAAATTTCTTGAGTTGTGTTATTAATTGCCGCAAACCGTTTTAAGATAGCTCCTATAATAACGAATTTATTAAGGCTTATAAGGGGGTGAATAATTTATGGACACCCTGTGTATATATATATATATATATATATATATATATATATATATATATGCTACAGTAAGAGTGTGAAACGATTTCATGAAATCTCTAAAAATTTTAGTAATTTCGCGTAATTACTGCTTCACTCAAGGACTTCAGGAAGTTACTAAAATACTTAAAAATTTTACCTAACCTTACCTAATCTAACATGCTGAAGTCCACTCGTTTCACAATCTTACTGTAATATACAGGGTGGGCCGTAAGTTTCCATACATAGGAAAAATAAACATTTTTTTATGGACAACCATTTTTATTTATATAATATGCTCTACATGGTTGCCATTGTTTTGAAAACACATTTCAATACGTGTTCCCCACTGTTGATGAACACGCATTAGCACAGTTGACGTTATGCTTGTAATGGCGTTGGTGATACGTTCCTTTAGATGATTTATGTCTCGTATCTTTTCCTGATACACCATGGCCTTCAAGTGCCCCCAAAGATAGAAATCAAGGGGGGTGAGATCTGGGGATCTGGGAGGCCACTCCACAGGACCACGCCGACCAATCCAAGCATCCGGAAACTGCTGCTGATCCAAATACCGACGCACGTGAAGACCATAATGAGGTGGAGCTCCATCTTGCTGGAAGTAAACTGGGAAGTTACCTTCCTCGTTTAGCAGGGATGGGAAAATCTCTTCTTGCAACATGTTAAGATACCTTTCGGCATTAAGATTTCCACTGACAAAAATTGGTCCAATAATTCTGTCACCCCATATCCCGGCCCACACCATCACTTTACCGGCACCTTGCATCTTCGTTGGACTCAGCCAGTTAGGGTTAGCATTACTCCAATAACGTATGTTTTGCCGATTAACCTCTCCATTGACGTAAAAATTTGCTTCATCAGTAAACAAGATCTTACAAACGCATATTCTTAGGGTATCTGAAACATAAAAACAAACGTTTAAATTTTCCTATGTATGGAAACTTACGGCCCACCCTGTATATATATATATATATATATATATATATATATATATGAAAATTATTTCACGAAAGTAACGCGTGAAAAATATTTATGATGAATAAAACCACAAAGGAAAGGAAACACAGAATGGTGCTGAAGCGCTTTCGTCTAATGGCATCCTTAGGAACACTGAAGTACATAAAGAGTTACAGCCTATATACAGTATATATATATATAATATATATATATATATATATACTGTATATATATACACAATAAACGGAGAGATAAAAATAAAAATTAAACATTAAAGGATTGTGGGAGGAGCATACAAATTTGTAAGGAAAAACTACCGATTTTTAGCACAACATCAAATGAATTGTTTCAAACCAATGTTATAGATAATTACAAAAAAAGAAAATACAAATTTATACTGGAAATCTGCCCAGGTTTTAGCACTCTGCCCTTCTTGTTTAAGTTCGATATATATAAAAATAAATTGAAAAATAAAAGTTATTAGAGTAGCGTACAAGTTTACCAAAGATTTAGCGTTCTACCCTTCCTATCTACATCTGTTCTGAAGGAATTCAAAACAACAGGATCGAGTTGAAAAGACCTTTGCTTATGTTGAAGTTATTTGTAAGTTGGATAATGGCAGACTCAAGAATATTTCTATTAACAATGTTGCTAGAGTGAAATAAAACTGAAGCATTATTCCAATCAATACTGTGGGATAACTCTGACAAATGAACAAAAAGGGCACTGGACGACTGTACTGTTCTAACGGAATATTGATGCTGTTTTGTTTTATACGTGTGTGCAAATCCTTTCCCGTCTGACCTATGTAAAAGGAATCACATTGTTTACAACCAATTTTATAGATAATGCCTGAATTATTGGTAGGGCTATTTTTTACTATGATATTTTTCACAATATTGTTATCTGAAAATACTACATTAATATCCAAAAGTTTAAGTATATTAGCAATGCCTAAAAAGCCTGGGAAAAATGGAAGTACTAAAATATTCTTTGACAAAGTACGAGTGTTATTATTCACACGATAGAAAGTTCGTTTTGCCTTGTTGAGACAAGATTCCATAAACGCAGATGGATAACACAGATCACTTCCAATACCGTTGATTTTTTCCAATTCGGCATCGATGTATTCCGGACTGGCGATCCTAAGGGCGCGGAGAAACATTGAAGAAAAATAGTCATCTTAGTGTGGGTGTCATGTCCCAAGTAAAAGTGTACGTAGGACAAATTGTTTGTTTTTTTCCGATAGATACTAAACTTAAAACCTGGGCTTTCCCTATGTACACGCACATCCAAAAACGGGATTGAGTTGTCTTGTTCCACTTCTAAAGTAAATTTAATGGAGGGGACTTGATCATTTAACTGAAGGAGGAAGTTATCCAGGTCACGATTCATCGGCCAGATACACAAAATATCGTCGACGCACCGCAACCAAGGGATGCCAACCCCCAGGATTCTCGGAATGTAAGTAATTTCGAAAAACTCCATATAAATATCGGAGAGGAGGGGCGACAAGGGGTTGCCCATGGCCATCCCAAAAACTTGTTGATAATACTCGTTATTGAAAGTGAATTTACAGTCTTTGATGCAAAGCTTAATAAGTTCCAAAACAATGTGTGAAGGTAGTGGCAGGTCATACTTATGTAATTCTCGGAAGAGAAAGTCAAGCATATCGTCAATCGGCACTTTTGTAAACAATGAACAAACGTCAAAACTGATCAATCTGTCGTTGGTTTCAATACGTGCATTGTTCAATTTTTCAGTAAGATCCATGGAATTTTTTACATGTGAATCAGAGATAGTTCCGAGAATGGGGAACAAGACTTTGACAAGCCATTTGGAGAGTTTATAAGTAATAGAGCCCACCGAGCTAATAATAGGGCGCATAGGGTAGCCAGGTTTGTGGGTTTTAATAAGACCGTAAAGGTAGGGCAGAGAAGGTGAAGTGGACATGAAAAGCGGAATTAAGTCCTTATGATCTTTGAGAATGCATTTCAAGCCTCAATTAAATGATTTGATGACGTCATCCTGCGGGTTCTTCCTAAGTTTGCTGTATGTGGCGGGGTCCTGGAGAAGCTCGTTCATCTTTCTGATGTAGTCCACTTTGTCCATAATAACTATGGCTACCCTATGCGCCCTATTATTAGCTCGGTGGGCTCTATTACTTATAAACTCTCCAAATGGCTTGTCAAAGTCTTGTTCCCCATTCTCGGAACTATCTCTGATTCACATGTAAAAAATTCCATGGCTCTTACTGAAAAATTGAATAATGCACGTACTGAAACCAACGATAGATTGATCAGTTTTGACGTTTGTTCATTGTTTACAAAAGTGCCAATTGACGATATGCTTGACTTTCTCTTCCGAGAATTACATAAGTATGACCTGCCACTACCTTCACATATTGTTTTGGAACTTATTAAGCTTTGCATCAAAGACTGTAAATTCACTTTCAATAACGAGTATTATCAACAAGTTTTTGGGATGGCCATGGGCAACCCCTTGTCGCCCCTCCTCTCCAATATTTATATGGAGTTTTTCGAAATTACTTACATTCCGAGAATCCTGGGGGTTGGCATCCCTTGGTTGCGGTACGTCGACGATATTTTGTGTATCTGACCCATGAATCGTGACCTGGATAACTTCCTCCTTCAGTTAAATGATCAAGTCCCCTCCATTAAGTTTACTTTAGAAGTGGAACAAGACAACTCAATCCCGTTTTTGGATGTGTGTGTACATAGGGAAAGCCCAGGTTTTAAGTTTAGTATCTATCGGAAAAAAACAAACAATTTGTCCTACGTACACTTTACTCGGGACATGACACCCACACTAAGAAGGCCATTTTTTCTTCAATGTTTCTCCGCGCCCTTGGATCGCCAGTCCGGAATACATCGATGCCGAATTGTAAAAAATCAACGGTATTGGAAGTGATCTGTGTTATCCATCTGCGTTTATGGAATCTTGTCTCAACAAGGCAGAACGAACTTTCTATCGTGTGAATAATAACACTCGTACTTTGTCAAAGAATATTTTAGTACTTCCATTTTTCCCAGGCTTTTTAGGCATTGCTAATATACTTAAACTTTTGGATTTTAATGTAGTATTTTCATATAACAATATTGTGAAAAATATCATAGTAAAAAATAGCCCTACCAATAATTCAGGCATTATCTATAAAATTGGTTGTAAACAATGTGATTCCTTTTACATAGGTCAGACGGGAAAGGATTTGCACACACGTATAAAAGAAAACAGCATCAATATTCCGTTAGAACAGGACAGTCGTCCAGTGCCCTTTTTGTCCATTTGTGAGAGTTATCCCACTGTATTGATTGGAATAATGCTTCAGTTTTATTTCACTCTAGCAACATTGTTAATAGGAATATTCTTCAGTCTGCCATTATCCAAATTACAAATAACTTCAACATAAGCAAAGGTCTTTTTCAACTCGATCCTGTTGTTTTGAATTCCTTCAGAACAGATTTAGATAAGAAGTGTAGAACGCTAAATCTTTTGTAAACTTGTACGCTACTCTAATAACTTTTATTTTTCAATTTATTTTTATATATATCGAACTTAAACAAGAAGGGCAGAGTGCTAAAACCTGGGCAGATTTCCAGTATAAATTTGTATTTTTCTTTTTTTGTAATTATCTATAACATTGGTTGGAAACAATTCATTTGATGTTGTGCTAAAAATCGGTAGTTTTTCCTTACAAATTTGTATGCTCCTCCCACAATCCTTTAATGTTTAATTTTTATTTTTATCTCCGTTTATTGTATATGTATATTTTTTTTCTGTAACCTATATATAGGCTGTAACTCTTTATGTACTTCAGTGTTCCTGGGGATGTCATTAGACGAAAGCGCTTGAGCACCATTCTGTGTTTCCTTTCCTTCATGGTTTTATTCATTATATATATATATATATATATATATATATATATATATATATAATATATATATATATATATATATATTGTCAATTTTACACCATTCCCGCACTGTTATTGAAATTATTTTTAAAAATGGATGAATGCACATTCTAGAATATTCCTTTCAATTACCGTATATCTGTTTTTAACGAGCGCTTTAGAACTCTCCCACTTGATACTATGATTACATTTGTACACATGGTTAAACATTGCATCAAAATTATTTGCTGTTCTACACGCATATTTATGCTGTTTTACCCTAACATCTAGTTTTTCCCGTTTGACCTATAGGCCTATATACTGAGTTAACATTGTGTACATCCGATCGAATACACAGCCAACAGCATTATCCGAGCTATTTTTTTTTAAGCGAGATTTAACCGTATTATTATACAGCTATCCCCCGATTTACGCGATGGATACGTTTTTGAAAGTGCTCCCGTAAGTCGAAATCTTGTTAAGTTGAAAAGATTTTCCCAATAGAAACAATGTAATAAGTGGCGGTTGCGTACCCAAACCCTCACCTAAAATTACTTTTCTTAATAAAATAAACAATTATTTCTATTTATTTTTGTTATATTATCACATAAAAACATTTAATAGAGAAAAAACGTATGAAAAACAAATGATACCATTAAAAATTAAAGAAATCTTACCATGCATGGTGCTGGATCTGGCTACCCGACTCTACTCCACGAGGGCTCTCTCCAAGCTGCGCGCTAACCAGTTTTTGACTCACCGCGCAGTTGCGTTGGCAGTCGCGTAAATCGGAGAAAGGGCACATAACTCGAAAAAAAATTCTGGATCATTGTTCATATGAAATCGCGTAAATGCGAAAACGCGTAAGTCGGGGAATAACTTTACTTAAAGACTACGTTGATACCAATTGTTTTAAATAAGGTCGGAATATATTTAAAATTTATATGGTAAGGTAAGCTAAGGATGTTTTTACTCTTGTTAACAATGTGCTTATCTCTTTTATTTCTCTGTTCCGTTGTACATATGTATATATTTTCGTCATTTTGCCTTCTCCCTTCATTCCCTGACGAGGCGCACTGCTGAATACACGAAAGACCTAATTCACACAATGCTATACTCTGACGAGGGTGTGGCTTGTGACGAGCAGTTCTTCAAGACAAAACATTAAACCAGTCTTAATGCGAGAAGTGTCTATAATTATAATTATGTAAAAGATCGCAAATTAGCACGAATGGACCACGGTCACTTAATGATGCAGTGAAGGTTTGATGCTCGTCTTCTTTTAAATAAATATACAAATATCCTATTAAGTTTTTCATAGTTTAGGTTTCGCTTTATCTTTTATATCATACTTCTCTTTGAAGGGTGAATGGGTACACGATAAGCGTGTGTATGGTGAAGATGTACTTCTACATATTTCTTTTCACCGTTCTTTTTCCTATACCTCTTCCTTCAGCATTTTTCCCGCCAACAGTGGTTGGCAGAGGCGATAAAGAAACGTGTTTATCCTATACTTTACTCTTTCTACTTTTTCTCAATGAATGTTTGACGCATAAATAAGTATAAGCATAGAACATGATTCTTTGTTTTTTTTTAACATTCTTTAACTTAGCTCTTTTCACTTATTTTCCTTGTTGTCCCTTTGTACTTCCGTGATTGTAGATTTCTTATCGGAATTTTCTCTTTCACCAAAACAAACGCTACTTTTCATAACCAATTGTAATATTGTAATTGATTCATATTAATGAAAAATCATCATGTTTAAAACTCAAAGATATTTTCCATACATACATATATATATTATATATATATATATATATATATATATATATATATATATATACACACACACAGGGTGTTTCAGGAGGAAAGATCAATACTTCGGGAGGTGATAGTATTGGTCATTGTGAGTGACATTGTTTGGTGTTTGAAGCAGTGTTAAGAATGCCACACACCTTCACACATGCCGAATATGCAGATATGGTGTTTGTCTACGGTTTTTGCGATGGAAGTGCAACAGCTGCTGTTGCAGAATACCGTCGACGGTTTCCGAACCGCAGAATTCCGGATAGAAGAGTGTTTACCAGGGTTTTCAACACATTCCGTGAGATTGGTACACTTCCCAGCGCTCATGTTTCATCTGAACGTGAAGGTCAACAAGATGTGGATGAAGTGGAAAACATTCTTCAGTTGGCAGAGCGTAGTCCTACTACTAGCTCACGAAGAATTTCTACACGTCTCGGTGTACCACACACAAGAGTATGGCAAACATTACATGAGGAAGGCTTGCATCCATATCATGTACAGCGTGTACAACACCTTCAACCAGGAGACGCTGCCATGCGACTGGAATTTTGTCAATGGGTAAATGCTAATCGCCGATTGTTTCGATTAATACTGTTCACTGATGAAGCTACTTTCACCCGTGAACAACACTCGTAACTCTCATCGGTGGTCAGACGAAAATCCAAATGCCACTGTGGAAACAAATTTTCAACATCGCTTCTCTGCCAATGTGTGGTGCGGTATCATCGATGATCAGCTGATTGGCCTTTACTTTAGAGCAGTGGTCGGCAAACTATGACCCGCTGAAAAATTATGGTGACCCACCACAAAAAAAATTATATTTTAATATAATAAGACAAATTGATAAACCGTTGGAAAAAACTGTTCTCGAAACACATATGTCACGTTCTTGAATAGTTCTGCAATAATGATTTTTGTTAAATTGTTATACAAAATGAACACGTTTACTGCCATTTGGCAACACTGAGACTTCCTGTAACGCTAGAGTTGCCGATTGTTCCCTGGAGCCAGTTACCGGTTTGACGCCGCAAGTGAAGGTGTGTATTATATTTTTATGTCATTTTCTATTGTGTGAAAGCAAAAAATGTGTGTTTACATGTGATTCATATGGTTTTAAAGAATAGTATTTAATGTTTCATAGCCAAATACTACACCTGTGGCTCATACAATTTTGACCACATGTTGCTCATGTGGCGTTGCGAAGATTCATTCTTTGTTGCAGCGCCATGTGAATCGCATTTTTCAATCAATAAAAAATATCTTGCTTAAGGTTCAAGTAAAAAGATTACAGCTAATTTGATGTTTGGGTGTTTGGTTCCTTTAGGATGTTGCGTAATATTTTACAATTATAGTTATAACTTATAAGTTCTATAATACATTATATTTCTAATAATTTGTAAGTATATATATATATATATATATATATATATATATATATATATATTATATATATATATATATACACACATATATACACATATATAGAGGCATATTGCCTCAATATCTTCATATTTATTAAATAGGAAAATAAGGATTTTGTGGCTTTGCAGATTAAAATCCATGTCTGAGCCAAAATCTAAAAAGAAAAGACTGTTTCAACCGTTCTGGGAGAAAGACTATGGATGCGTTCAGCACAACGACCGTGTTCAATGCACTCTTTGTTCAGAAATTATTACCGCTCGCTCTTACAATATTGAACGTCATTATTCATCAAAACACGAAGCCTCTCTGTCTAAAATGGGATCGGAAGAAAAAATGGAATACATTAAAAAATGTGTACAGAATGCCAGCAAGCAGAAAGGAAATATTCTTAAGTTCTCTAGTTCAAACGAGATCTTAACACAAGCTAGTTTTGTTGCATCACTTGGGCTAGCCAGATATGGTAAACCTTTTACTCAAGGTGAATTTTTGAAGGAAATTTTCCTTGACTGTTCAGAAGAATTGTTCGCTGATTTCCATAACAAAAAGCAAATTCTAAGTAGAATAAAAGAAATGCCATTATCTGCTAGGACCGTTCAGCGTCGTGTCGATGATATGTCTAAGGACGTTAATGAGCAGATTAAGACTGATTTACTTTCGAGTGATGTTATTAGCTTTGCTGTTGACGAAAGTACTGATATAAATAATATTGCTAGGCTGGCAATAGTTGTTCGCTATGCAACAATAAATTCTCCTACTGTTCATGAAGAGCTATGTGCACTCTCACCGATGTTAGGCACTATGAAAGGTATTGACATCTTGAACACAGTCCTAGAATTCTTTAAGTTTGAAAATGGAAATGGCCTAGATTTGAAGAAAAAAATATTTTCAGTGACAACAGATGGTGCACAAGCTATGTTAGGAAAAAACGCTGGATTTGTCAAGCTATTAGAAGAAGAAGAAGAAGTAGGAAGACCTATACTTCCATTTCACTGCATTATTCATGAAGAAAATTTGTGCGCAAAAGCATCCTCGAAACAGTTAAATGATGTAATGAGTGTTGTAGTTAAGATTACTAACATAATTGTCGGACATTCATCCTTGACTCAGAAAGTTTAAATTTTTTTTAGAGGAAATAGAATGTGAATATAAGGATTTATTGATGCACGCTGAAGTTCGCTGGTTAAGCAGAGGGAAAGTTCTGAATAGATTTTTGGCCTGCATCGATGCTATAGAAATTTTTCTAAATGAAATTGGCAAGAGTTTCCCTCAGCTTAAGGACAGCGATTGGATTTTAAAATTAAGGTTCTTAACAGATCTTACAAATCATTTCAAGGATTTTACTTTACGACTCCAAGGTAAAGAACATACTATCCTTAAAATTTACAAGGAATGGCAAAGTTTTTTTTAAAGATTGCTGTATTTTGTCATGACATACATGAAAGGACATTCAAATACTTTCCTTCATTGAATGGAGTTAGAATCAAGATTTAAAAATCGTAAGGCCTACGGTCAATGTTTTGCTTTATCATAAAGCCAGATGAAATACATGAGAATATGCTGGAATTAAAATCTTTCAACTTCCTTGGAATTGAAGATATGAAGATAGAGCTGATTGACCTTAGAAGTTCGTCTTTATGGACAGATAAATTAAAAAACTTAAGAACTAGCCTTGAGAAAACAGGAAAATCATCTACATATGATATCTACATGTTGGGCATCTCTTCCGTCCAAGTTTTCTTCTCTTACGAAAATAGCTTTTGCTCTTCTTTTAGCATTTGGATCGAGTTATACATGTGAGCAGATATTTTCACAAATGAAATTCATAATAAATTCATCACGGAACAGAATCACTGCAGAAAACTCAACTTCATGCGTCTTACTAAAAACATCCAACTATTCCCTAAACATTTCGAAGCTTTCAAAGAAAATGAAGCAGTACCATAAAAGGCACTGATTTAGTTTAGTTCAGTTTTTACATTGAATTTTTTATTTTATTAAAGGTTTGTTTAAGTTTAGTTGTCTTTAAAGGAAATGAAGCAATACCATAAAAATCACTGATTTAGTACAGTTCAGTGTTTACATTGAATTTTTTATTTTATCAAAGGTTTGTTTAAGTTTATTTGTCTTTAATCGATATAGCTATAAAAAACACCTTATAACTTGTAAGAAAATATAAAAATAAGTAATAGTAGTAAAACAATTTTGAGCACTGACCCATTATACAAGCGATATAAGACATAAGTGACCCATTATAAAAAAAGTTTGCCGACCACTGCTTTAGAGAATCGTCTTACAGGACAAAGTTACCTAGAATTTCTGCAAAATGAATTGCCAGGACTATTAGAGGACGTTCCTTTGGTTACACGCGCTGGTATGTACTTTCAGCATGACGGAGCTCCTCCACATTCTACCCGTCTGGTGATGCAATACCTAAGTCAAACTTTCCCTGGTCGATGGATCGGCCGCGGTGGTCTCATTCAATGGCCACCAAGGTCTCCAGACCTCTCTCCGTTAGATTATTGTTTGTGGGGGTGGATGAAAAGTCAAGTTTACAAAAGAAAGGTGGATACACGAGACGAATTGCTCGCACGCATTTTGGATACTGCTGCCCGCATAAGGAATGTCAAGATCAACTCAGACGAACAACGAGCGATCTTCGCATACGAGTTGCAAAGTGCATTGAGGTTGACGGTGGGATTTTCGAAAACGTATTGTAAACTGTAACAAATTTGTCATTTCTGTATCTGATACCATTCAAAATGCCAATGTTTAAACATTAAAAGTTAGAAACAGTAATTGGTTTCTCTTTCTTGATTACCATTAACAATGCTTTTGTATTTGTAGATTCAAACAGCTCTATCTCCGTAACCATTCAGAATTAGACATATGTTCATACGAACTTTTTTTCTCACAATGACTGATACTATCACCTCCCGAAGTATTGACCTTTCCTCCTGAAACACCCTGTGTGTGTATATATATATATATATATATATATATATATATATATATATATATATATATTATATACAGGGTGTTTCATAATATGTGGGACGCACTTTCAGGATGGATTCAGGACCTGAAAACAATGAAAAAAGTTTATATAAACATATGCCCGAAATCGCTTTGTTTCCGAGTTACAGCCCGTTTTGTGTTCCAGCAATTCTTTCCGCAAACTGTTTACAACACTGCTTGACGACAATGTTTGTGAGTGTGTTCGAGACTTATTTCATGTATGGCCTCGCCGAGTGTAATGTTTCGTACACTCTGTGACATGTTTCAATATCGTTGAGTGTAGAGCCATCAGTCAGTCAGAAGTGCATCGCGGTGTTTCACTGTTCGAATTCGTAACTTCTTACCGTGAATAAGTGCAGTCCAGTGAAAAAAAAACCTTTAAAGTTTTTGTGCTCGCGATCCTCTTTTTCTAACCTCCGTGTTGTTTTCTGATAAGGCTGCCTTCACAAGAAATAGCGTGATCAATTTTCACAACACTCATCACTGGACCGAAGAGAATCCGCATGCTATCATCCAGTCAAGGCCCCAACAACAATTTAGTGTCAATATATGGGCAGGACTTATTGCCGATAATTTAATCGGTCCTTTTGTTTTGCCTGAAAGATTAGCAGGAGAATCCTATTCCAATTTTTTAAGAATGATTTAAGCGATTTACTAGGTGAAGTTCCTCTCGGTGTCCGACGTCATATGTGGTTTATGCATGACGGCGCTCCACCTCATTTTAGTCGAGTAGCCAGAGACTATTTGGATGACCATTTCCCTGATAAATGGATAGGCCGTGGAGGACCTATTGCGTGGCTGCTCGCTCCCCGGACCTGAATCCACTCGATTTTTACCTGTGGGGTCATCTGAAATCCATCGTTTACGTGACACCCATTGATAACGTTGAAATGCTTCGCCAACGTGTAGAACAAGGATACCAGAAAATTCGAGAAATACCTGGAATGTTTGAACGCGTAAGGCAGTTTATAACGAGACGTGTTCAGGCGTGTATTGAAGCGCAAGGCGGCCATTTTGAGCACTTCCTTTAAAGGTAAGGCTGATACTTGCTGGAACACATAACGGGCTGTAACTCGGAAACAAAGCGATTTCGTGCATATGTTTATATAAGCTTTTTTCATTGTTTCCAGGTCCTGAATCCATCCTGAAAGTGCGTCCCACATGTTATGAAACACCCTGTGCAGACGATTAATTGGTAAGTAATCAGTAATCGGTATTTGTATTTTTTCCTCGATTAATCGCTGCCGATTAATTATTAATATAGTTTCTAGAAGAGCAAAATTCAAAAATCAAATTCGAAAATTCCATTTATCGCCATCAATCACCAAAATAAATATAATAAAAATGGTTAAAGTACTTCCATTTATTTCAGAGAGATTGCAAAGAAGCTCAAAAATCTAAAATATTATTTGTGTATTGAAAATATGATTGTTTCACTGTTCATGACTCGTCTTTGGTAAATAAAAGGAAAGACGGTACGTTACAGTTTTATTAAAAGAGAAGCTCTTTCCTATTAAAAAAATATAATAAGATCATTTACAGAGCAGCGTTTCTAAAAACTAATACATTAGTAAATTAAAATCTCTCAAATTAAAGAAAAAACTTACATAAGTAATAAAAAAACTAAATTCCTTATAAATATAGTGATGATAATTAAATAAAATAAGAAACAATTTTTTTTGTTTCAAAACGTTGTATCAGTAATAAAATAAACCGACTGATTTCAGTTGATTTAGTATTTAAAATCATATACTCTGATTATAATGAAGGAAAGACTGTTTTTGCTCGGTTCACGTGGCTCACGTATATCTCCTCCTGTATTAAACTTCTCTCTTTCAAATGATGAAAGGAGGCGCAGAAAGGAATGTAGCTGCTACTTTGGGTAAGTTAAGATAATTTTACTATTTTCCACCTTATGAATTGATTTTGTTCTCTTGGCAAGAGAGAAAATTTGTATATTTCTGTCTCTTGCTCTACTGCTTGACATTTTTGAGGAAGTTCTAGTCTGCAAACTCCGCAACCTCAGATTCTAGTTCTCTCTCTAAAGCGTTAGTTCTTAACCTGTGGGTAATTAACCCTCCCCCCCCCGGGAGGTAATTCTGCCTTTTCAGGAGGTAACAGGCTGGGGGAAAATTTCAATATTTTGGGTATTATTAAGTAAGCCATTCACCCCACCCGGAGGGTAGGATAGTCAGCCTACTCTCCGGCCCGTCCGAAGTCCGGATAAAGGGGGCGGGTTGGTGTCAGGAAGGGCATCCGGCCGTAAAAAACCCACGCCACAACCAAATGAGATGAGTCAAGAGAATGATACGAGGACAGCTAGTGCGTACCCCGTAAGCCGGGTGGGCGAAGAAGAGGAAGACCGAAGAAGAGATAGAAGGATTGTTTAGAGCGGACTTAACGGAAGAAGAATTTGGAGGAGGATATGGTGTACGACGAACCAAGATGGAAGCGACTCACCTTAAACGGCGACCCCATATAAAAATGGGATTAATTATGCTAAGGAAGAAGAATTAAATAAGACAGTCCTCAGATCATCTTTTGTTGTTTTTTTGACCACTTTTCGTGATGGGGGTAATCCTAATTTATCTGGATAACTCTAGGGGTAACAATGATAAAAAGGTTAAGGAACCACTGCTCTAAAGGAATGCCAGGCTAAGCTTCCTTTGGTATTTCAGTAAAACAGTCTGCTATATTTATATTTATACTTATATTAATATATTTATGTTTGCATTTCCTCCAGCTTCAGTTGAGTTGACTGTGTCTAAATCAGAAACATTTACTTGCTCTTCCATTTCACCCATGACTTCAATTAACCACTCCTTAAGAGTTGCTCATTTAGTTTCTTGAAATTTTGTTTTATATCTTGGATATATGATTATTCCTATGCATAATATTTTGTCTGTTGCATAATGACGCACTTTTTTCCATCTGACATTTCTAATTCTTTTACAACTGCTAAAACGCCAACAATTTTTTTTTCCATGCTGTGATTTTGACTAGTAATTTTAAAACAAGAATATATACAGTAGAATAATATCCGCAGCTGTTGCTTCTCTATTACTGGTCTCTCGTTATTTGTTCAAAGGGCAAAGTAGTTCAAGAAGCTTCTCTGTGAGGGTCCATTCATTAAGTGTCAGACTGGCATCTATATTATCTGTTGCATATGCTGCTATGGTTCTTTTTGTTCAAACAATCTCTGCACCATATAAAAATTACAATTCCACCTTGTGGTAAAATCTTGAATTAGTTTGTTTATGCATTCCTAGTTGTTCTTGCAGAACTTCTAATTTTGATGTAGTTCTTGAGTCACACTTCTCTTACTAACAGAAATTACAGTATATCTTTGACAGATCTTTATTTAAAAAGTGAATCTTTACTTTAATGCTTAACTGGAGAGTATGAAGGAAACATGACTGAGATTTTAGACCGTTCTCTCTCTCTCTCTCTCTCTCTCTCTCTCTCTCTCTCTCTCTCTCTCTCTCTCTCCACAGCCTGGATGTCAAATTCCCGTAATCCACTCAGTAATCCACTCAGTGATTCTTTGAATCGAATAACTGATAACTACTCCCTCTTTTGAAAATATTCAGATAGCCAATTAATCTTAAAATGGAGTATCTACTGTATTGGCTACCCAAATATCAGTTTTAAAGAAATATAGTTGGCTGTTGATATTTGATTTTGCATTTCATTAAACACGAAGGTATATAATGTTGGTATAATTTTAAGTAATAAAATAAGATCTACAGCGAAATTTACAATTAAGACAAACTTTATGCATTACTCTTTTAAATTTGGTCGTTTCTGCTATCAAATAATGCAGAACATCAACAGCGATTATCTCTTCAATTATTGTATGCATTTCTCTTGCTCTACTGTATGATCACTTATGTTTCATTTTTTATATGCTAGTGTTTTCTTTAGTGATATTTCACTACCCAAACTTGAGCTACTTTGTACTTTCCATGGGTGAACCTACATTAGAATCATAGTTTCTTTGTTTTTATTAGCTTCAGTTTCTATTTCTGTTTCTTCAGTGTATTTTTTTTTCATACTGTATGTAACAGCATATTAGAAAAGGTTGCGTATGACCTTGCTGGTTTCAACCTCCTCGTATATCGTAAATACACGAGGAAAAATCATCTTCATTTATGCTAATATATTTCCAGCCAAAACTTTTAGAAATGATGACATGTTACCTTATCTTATGTTTTGACAAATGAACCTTAAAAAAAATTGAATCTTTCATAAAAAATCTGAAAATAAAAAATTGCCTAGATGTAACTTTATATAGTCAAAATGAAACTTATGTCAAACTTTGCAATAACTTTTTACACAATTATTGATAAAAAATGAAAAATAACGACATAAGTAGGCCCAGCTTTCTGCTCAAGCATCAAAAGCTTTACCTTCCTATTTTATGCACAAAATACCTTAAAAAAAATTTAGGGTAGCCTAAATACGGTACTACCCTACCTTCAGGATAGCCTAGGCCAGAAGCCTATGGGAATTTCTGCCTTAAATTTGGCTTTCATACTTTATATTTCGAGCTAAAATCATTATTTTTTAATAGGTCATTATTTTTCATACATAAATGAGGCAGTTTACCAATGAAAAAAGGTACATTTCCAGAATAAAAGTTAAAAAATCTAGTACAAAAGCATATAAACAGCTGTCAGTTAGGGCCTACAAGGCAGCACTGAAAATGTAAACAAATTGTGTCTGGACTATACAAGGAATGTATACAGGGTGAGTCAAAAGTCTGGAAACATAGAAACTATGCTTTTCAGTGCAAATACAGGGTGTCCCAGAATGAACTATCTATTTCAATGAAATCGGACAAATTTTTTAAAAACACACTTTTATTTATGTTTATCATGTTTAATATGTGTTAAAAATGTATAAATTTCTAAATTTTGTTCATAATTTTATTTTCATAATTTTTTCATTATCTGGTCCAATGAAAGACCGTCTGAAGTCATAGAATGGCAAAGAGACTCTCCAAAAGTTAACGTGTGGCTTGGAATGACCAAATCCAAAATTTATGGCCCATTCTTCTTTGCGGAAGCGACTGTAACAGGTACCGTCTACCTTGATATGCTTCAGCAGTTTCTCGAACCACAGCTTCTTGATGATGGCATTCTTGATAATGTTGTGTTTCAACAAGATGGAGCATCATGTCATTATGCTCTAATTGTTCGAGAATACCTCAACAGACGCCTTCCGAATCGGTGGATTGGACGTGGAGGACCTCGACCTTGGCCTCCGCGTTCTCCGGATTTGACACCCCTGGATTTCTTTGCATGGGGTTTCATAAAAACAAAGGTTTATCGCCAAAAGATCAGTGCTTCTTGTTGAAACACAACATTATCAAGAATGCCATCATCAAGAAGCTGTGGTTCGAGAAACTGCTGAAGCATATCAAGGTAGACGGTACCTGTTAAGTTGCTTCCGCAAAGAAGAATGGGCCATAAATTTTGGATTTGGTCATTCCAAGCCACACGTTAACTTTTGGAGAGTCTCTTTGCCATTTTATGACTTCAGACGGTCTTTCATTGGACCAGATAATGAAAAAATTATGAAAATAAAATTATGAACAAAATTTAGAAATTTATACATTTTTAACACATATTAAACATGATAAACATAAATAAAAGTGTGTTTTTAAAAAATTTGTCCGATTTCATTGAAATAGATAGTTAATTCTGGGACACCCTGTATATATATATATATATATATCAAAGCTATTGACTTCTCCTTAGGGAAACGGAGCTTACAGATGAACAGAAGGATATTAACCCAGAAGGATATTAACCCAGAGATATGGCCGATCGACATTGAACTATTACAGACAATGTGAAAGAGTCTATTTGAAACTTAACAAGGCTATTTGTGATGAGAGTTTCTTGTCTAAGTGCAAAAGTTATTTACCTATTGAGGTAATTTAATTTAATTTTAGTTTTTATAGTGATGAAACTTAAATGATTTTAATTTTGTATTGATGCGATTTTCATTTTGCTTTAAGGTTTTAATTTTAATGGTTTTAATATTGTATTGATGTAATTTTCACTTTTCACTTTTTACTTTTGTTTTAAGGTTTAAGACTTAATTCACTGATGATGACAAAAGAATTGTCGAAACGTCTGAAGTACAAATAAATGAAAATGTTTGCCGTTGTGTTGATCCTTCTGTTCATATATATATATACACACACACTTGCATTGAAAAGCATAGTTCCTATGTTTCCAGACTTTTGACTCACGCTCTAGTTCGACAACCAAAGCTAAAACTTTAATTTCTACTTCTCTATAACGTCATCAAGCCGTCATTTTCGAACGCGATCAGAAAAAGATTTGCTATATCGGCTGATAAGTACCGATTAATCGGTAATCGGCAAAATCTCATACCGGTACAGCCATAATATATATATATATATATATATATATATATATATATATATATATATATATATATATATATATATATATATATGTGTATATATATATATATATATATATGTGTATATATATATATATATATATATATATATATATATATATATATATATATATATATATATATATATATATATATATATATGTGTGTGTATGTATATATATATATTGTATCTCTTTTGCATATCTTTTTGGTAAATAATTTGGTTTCGAACGTACATTATTCATTTTTTTAACAATTGCCACGTCACTCTCTTCCTCCAGAATACCATTTGAGTACAGGAGTTTTGTATCTTTCTTATGGTTTATCTGTTACCCTCTTCATCTCCCTTATTGATTCTAGGGCGAAAATCCTCCTTGCAAGAGAAGACGTTTCCTTCTTCGCAAAGGTTTCGGTCTACCTTTGAGAAAGAAGTATTGACATTCATATATCACAAGGACTTCCGAAGAATACCCAAAGCTATATACATTTACAGTTAGGGGAGAAGACAGCGAAAGCGTGTATGTGTGTGTGTGTGTGTGTGAGAGAGAGAGAGAGAGAGAGAGAGAGAGAAGAGAGAGAGAGAGAGTTATAATGACAGCAACAAGGAATCAGCGGTTGAGTGAGTGAGGGAGCGCGAGTATAAGATAAAAGGAGACGTTGACGAAGAAAATTGAAACAAACAACAAAATCAAATCGTCTTTACGTTTAAATCATAAAAATAAAATGGAGACTGAAAGCAAATAAGTAAAAAGTGAGCGAAAATAAAAGAGATGAAACGTCATAAATCAAAATGTAAGAAATAAAACCATTTACATCTTGGGACACAAAAGAACACTGCATAAAGTGATCCCTGAATACAAAATTATGAATCCAGAGACAACTGCGATCAGAAGATAAAGGAAATATGGGAAAGAATCCAACAAATGCAGAGAGGGAAGACACGCCGAATGAGGGAAGCAAACAAGGAGAGAACAGTCAGCGATACGAATAATGACCTTTGTCGTCCGACCAATTTCATTATTATTATCTTAATAAGCAATTCCTCCTTCCGAGACATTATTTCTCCCAGACAGAAATTCGAAACTGTGAAATCAAAGTGTACATAATACACGATGTAAAAAAGATTTTTTTCACTTTCTCTACTAACAAACGAAACTAAAATACAAAGAAATAAAAACAACAGACTGACAGACAGACAGACATGCAGATAGATGGTAAGAGACTGAACAGCAAAAGTAAGAATATCATAAATATTCAGTGGGTGAAAATGATGTCTCCTCTATTTATTATGACTCTAAATCAGAGAAATGGGAATTTCTGCTCTTCGATGAACGTTCTCCTAAAATATTATTTTATTTGCGAATAAATTAAATATTCTGATAAGCATAAAGTAGTTTAAACAGGTTAATAGGTAGTTAACTAGTCGTTAAATGCGGGAAACGCATCTGGAAAATTTGCAAATAACTAATCGGCGTATACACTTCATTATACGAGGTCTGTTCAAAAAGTATCCGGACAGAGTGATTATTTTTAGAACAAGGTCACGCTTGGAGTTGTGACTGTGCTAAACATGTCTCTGCATGTCGAAACAAGTTGACTGATAGGGTTGCACTTCATTGTGTAGCGTCAGTCCACTTTGGTGAGTCGATAAAGTTAAACGTGTTTTGTTTCGCGGCGATTTCTTACGATGTCAGGTAGCTACTTGTTTTTTTTACTGTGAAAGTTACACCATAAATATGCTCCACAGGGACAAACAATCAACAAAGAATTTTACAGTGAAGTTTTGAGACGTCTACGTGAAGCAGTTCGGAGGAAACGACCGCAGAAGTGAGAGTCCGGAGACTGGATGATTCATCATGATAACGCGCCATCTCACTCGTCGCAACTGGTCCAGCAATTTTTTACCAAAAACTCTACCCGGCAAGTACAACAGCTTCCATATTCACTGGATTTGGTTCCATGCGACTTTGCTTTGTTTCCGAAGTTCAAACAAACCCTGAAAGGACACCGATTCGATGATGTTGAAACCATCAAGAGGAATTCGACGGAGCAGCTTTTGGCCATTCCGAAAAGTGCTTTAAAAAAATGTTTTCAACAGTGGCAGGATCGTTGGGCAAAGTGTGTGGCTTTAGAAGGAGCATACTTTCAGGGAGATTAAACCACAAATCCTGTAAGTACCATATTCTGTCTATAATCGCATAACTCCGGATACTTTTTGGACGAACCTCGTATATATATATGTATATATATATATATATATATATATATATATATATTATATATATATATGTTCCTGGAATAAGATATGAAAACAGAGGGAAAAGTGCAAGTATCATACAAAATTTATTAAGCCCATATGTGGAAACAAATGTGAAACATGCTCAATTCATTATAACAGCAAAAAATACAAGTAGCAAATGACTGTATTGTACAATATATTAGTACTTGATATGTGATCCATTTGTCTTATAAAGAACTTCCCATCTTGTTTTCATGTTTCCATACAGTTTATCAACTCTAGGATGCTGCTCCAAACATCCTGTAATACTTCCCATAATTCAGCCAGGTTGTTCGGATGTCGTTTAACCTTCTCAGTATCTATACAACACTCATATGGCCTCTGTGATGTTCATATCTCGACTTTTGCAGGCCAAGGCATCTTTGTAAGTGTTCCTTCGGCCTCTTTACGGTCCAATGAGCGTTAAACCCCAATGGTACTATATTTTAGGTTATTGTCATGTTGAAATACAAATCCCTTGTCGCCTGTTGGGGCATCATCAATTTCATGTAAATCCCCGAGTCCCTTGGCCGAGATGCAACCCCAAACTTGTTATGATCTACGCCCATGCTTCACTGAGCTGTTGTGCTCTGACTGTTATATCGCTCTCCGACCTACCTTTGAATAAACTGCCGTCGATTGTTCAAAAAGAACTCAAACTTGGACTCATCTGTTAAGGGGCGTTACATGAACAAAATCGAAGTTCATAATGTTGACGTTCAATTTATGCAAACATATGAATTTCAAATCTACATTTCAGATTTTCAATGAAAATAAATAACCTAACCTAGCGTAACCTAACTTAACCTAACCTGACCTAATTTAAACTAAATTTTTAGTATCGACATTATGCACGCCGACAATGCGCAGATCGACTTTGTTTCGCTTCCCGCCATTGAGGCCATTTCGCTCTAACATGTATCTTACCGTCCTTGATGAAACTTTAACACCCGTACTTTGCTGCAAGATCATTCGCAAGATCTCTAATGGAACGACGCCTATCGCGCACAAAATTTATTCTAAGGAACTTAACTTCACTTCTGTAGAGTTTGGGCCTTACCCCAAGACCACGTCTATTATTTACAGTATCCATTTCACGAACCCGCTTCAAACTTTTACAAACCGAATCAGGTAAATGAAATATGAACTCGGGCTGCGATTTGTAGGTAAAAATAGCCTTCTCCGGCTAAAATAGACTGTGCTGGTGTGGCAACTTCTGACTGGCTGCTAGACGACCAATCACACTGCACCACACTAGTATAATATAGGGTGAGTCAAAAGTCTGGAAACATAGATCTACGCTTTTTAATGCAAATATATATTTGCATTGAAAAGCATGGTTCCTATGTTTCCAGACTTTGGACTCACCCTGTAGTACTACATAACATAACATTTATCGACAAAATATGTTATATTATCATATGTAATTTGATTTACACTATATATCTACATTTCTCTTTTTCCATATATATATATATATATATATATATATATATATATATATATATATAGGGTGAACCAAATGTAGTGGACAGTAAATGATAACGTTTATTTTGAGAATACATATTTAATTTTTTTGTATACTATAATACAAAATAAAATTTAAATAAATTTAGTTATAATATTTAATATAATATAACACAAACACCATAGTTATAATGAACACCATAGTTATAATATAATATAACACAAACCGTATTCAACCTACTGTCCACCTACTTTTGGTTCACCGTGTATATATATATATATATATATATATATTATACCTTTTTTCTTGAATTTAAATTTTTTGATAAATTTTCGAATTATATGACTCAGATTTGCATAAATTTACAAATACCTTCTTACGGTTACCTTCCCCCAATCATATTTTATGGCAGGTGATTCTCAATGAATGAATGAATGAATAAAAATGAATTAGAGAGAAAGAAAGAAAGAGAAAAATCATAATTATATTACACGTTACTCGATTTGTTCTCATTCGTGTGAATCGCAAGCAAAGTAAGACACATCTTGTAAAGAATGGACACATGTTCGTCTCTAACATATACTGTAGTTTGGAATTGTTGTTGGAGAGTATATGTATACGAGGTCTGTTCAAAACGTATCCGGACAGGGTGTTTATTTTTAGAATAAGGACACGCTTGGAGTTGTGACTGTACTAAATATGTCTCTGATAGGGTTGCACTTCATTGTGTAGCGTCAGTTCACTGTGGTGAGCCGATAAAATTAAACGTGTTTTGTTTCGTGGCGATTTCTTAAGATGTCGGGGAGTTACTTGTTTTTATTTTTACTGTGAAGGTGTTGTGCACCATGAATATGTTCCACAGGGACAAACAAGCAACAAGGAATTTTACAGTTAAGTTTTGAGACGTCTACGTGAAGCAGTTCGGAGGAAACGGCCGCAGAAGTGGGAGTCCGGAGACTGGATGCTTCATCACGATAACGCGCCATCTCACTCGTCGCAACTTGTACAGCAATTTTTGGCCAAAAACGCTACTCCCCAAGTACAGCAGCCTCCATATTCGCTGCATTTGGTTCCATGCAACTTTGTTTTGTTTCCGAAGCTCAAACAAACCCTGAAAGGACACCGATTCGATGATGTTGAAACCATTAAAAGAAATTCGACGGAGCAGGTTTTGGCTATTCCGAAAAGTGCTTTTGAAAAATGTTTTCAACAGTGGCAGGATCGTTGGGCAAAGTATGTGGCTTCAGAAAGAGCGTAATTCGAGGGAGATTAAGCCCCAAACCCTGTAAATACCATATTCTGTCATATATATATATACACACACACACACACACACACACACATATATATATATATATATATATATATATATATATATATATATATATATATATAAATATATAAATTATTTCACGAAAGTAACACGTGAATAATATTTATGATGAAAATAACCACGAAGGAAAGGAAACACAGAATGGTGCTCAAGCGCTTTCGTCTAATGACATCCTCAGGAACACTGAAATAAATCACAAGTTCGAGACTATATATAGGTCACAAAAAAATTGCAAAATAAAAATTGTAGGAGCATACAAATTTATAAGGAAAAGCTATCAGAGTTTTAGCACTTTGCCTCTCTTGTCTAAATCTGTTCTGAACGAATTCAAAACAACAGGATCAAGCGAAAAAAGGCCCTGGCTAATATTGAAATTATTTGTAAGTTGAATAATGGCAGACTCAAGAATATTTCTATTAACAATGTTGCTTGAGTGAAACAAAATTGAAGTATTATTCTAATCAATACAGTGGGATAACTCTGACAAATGGAAGAAAAGGGCACTGGACGGCTGTCCCGTTCTAACGGAATATTGATGCTGTTTTATTTGCATGTGTTAAACTCTGGTAGCTTTTCCTCATAAATTTGTATGCTCCTCTTACAATTTTTATTTTTCTATTTTTTTTGTGACCTATATATATTGTAGTCTCGAACTTGTTATTTATTTCAGTGTTCCTGAGGATGTCATTAGATGAAAGCGCTTGAGCACCATTCTGTTTCCTTTTTCCTTCGTGGTTATTTTCATCAATATATATATATATATATATATATATATATATATATATCAGTGGCGTGCGGTGGGTGTGTCCACAGGTTAAGCTGTAGCTGCAAATATATATATATGATATGGTGTTAATAAGTCCCTCTGTTAAAAGTCTGGATCGGCTACTAAAAGTCTGCGAATTGTATTCGCAGAAACATGATATTCTTTTTAATGTTACAAAAACTAAGGTTATGCAATTTCATCCTAAAAGCTGTAATCAGCCAGCTGATATAAGGTTTAAAATGAATGATGAAGTAATTGAGGAAGTACAAGAGTTTAAGTATTTGGGTCAAACTATTACCAGCTCCTTGAGTGATGACTCGGATATAAGAAAACAATCTCGAAGCCTGTGTGTTAAAGCGAATATGACCATAAGGAACTTTCGATTCTGTACAAGTGAAGCTAAAGACACTCTCTTTCGTACTTTCTGCAGTAATATATACGGACAGCAACTGTGGGTGAATTATAAAAAAGGTTCTGGCAGAACTTTAAATATGCTGTACAACAGGTCTTTTAGACTCTTACATAAATTACCCCCGAGATGCTCAGCTTCGCAAATGTTTGCTACCCGCAATGTCCCGAGCTTCCCGGAGGTAACAAGACGTGCTCGACACAGTCTAATGCAAAGAATTAAAAAATCAACCAACCCGATCATCCAAGCTATCCATGAGTCCTGCCATTTATTCTCTAAGCTATGGACTTCTTGGTACGAAAACGTTTGTCTGTAGCTCCACTTAACTTCGACATTACAGTATTATTTCTAATCAATTGTATTTATTTCTATCCTTAGTATATGAACTGTCATTGTATTAATAATATTTGTCATATGGACTATAGTCTGCCAATAAACCTTTTCATTTTCATTTTATTTTCATTTCATATATATGTATATTAGAAACATCAGATAAATATTAAATGATAAACTGCAAAGTATCGATGTCGTCATACAGGAACTAATCGAGAAGCATACAGAAAAAGAAGAAGACGACGCTATAAAAGCGATAAAGGCTAATTCAAAGTACTTCTATAATTTTGCAAAAAGAAAGTCGAAAAACCATGCGACTATCGGACCTTTAAAAAATGAGAACAGTGCTTTATCTGATGATCTAACAGAAGTATCTGAAATATTAAGAGCTCAGTACGAATCATCTTTCAGCATTCCAAAAACTGACAAATTGATATACGATAGAAATGCGTTCTTTGAAGAAGAACCACAAGGGGAAAGTATAACGGATTTCGACTTTACGACGGATGATATTACACAAGCCATAAAGAAACTAAAAACACACTCAGCGGCAGGACCAGATAAATGGAATGCCACACTGATCAAAAACTGCAAGAATGCAATCGCTGAGCCCCTATACTGGATATGGAGACGATCACTAGACACGGGAGAAATACCGGGCATCCTGAAGAGCGCAAACATAGTCCCAATATATAAAGGAGGGATCGATCCGAGGCCAAAAACTATAGGCCAGTGTCGCTTACATCCCATCTCACTAAAATATTTGAAAGAATAGTTAGACGGAAAATCTATGACTTTTTAGAAATTCAGAAAAAATTCAATGATAACCAACGCGGGTTTCGGTCAGGCAGATCATGCCTATCATAACTAATGGAACACTACAACAACATTATTGATGCACTTGAAAGTAATGAAAACTATGATGTACTAGTATACACAGACTTCGCGAAAGCGTTCGACAAGTGTGACCACGGAATCATAATACATAAACTGAAATATATGGGAATAACAGGAAAAGTAGGGAAATGGATATATAATTTCCTTAGTGAGCGGCGGCAAGTCGTTACAGTACAAGGAGTATCTTCATCAGAATCAGAGGTCCTCAGCTCAGTACCACAAGGAACAGTATTAGCTCCACTACTCTTCATAATCATGCTAACTGACATAAATGAGGACGTTACCAGAGACAGCACAGTAACATCCTTTGCGGATGACACAAAGATCAGTAGAAAAATAAGAAACCCAGAAGACATAGGATCTCTACAAACCACATAAACAGAATCTACAAGTGGACGGAAAACAACAATATGAAGTTTAACACCGAGAAATTTCAGCTATTACGGTACGGAAAAAGAGAAGACCTAAAATCCATGGAATATTATACCCCAAATGGACACAGGAAATTCAGAGAAATTCCAGAGCAAAAGATTTAGGGGTTGTAATGACAGATGATGCGAAATTTGAAACACAAAATAAGATAGCAGTAAACAGAGCAAAGAGAATAACGGGACAGATATTGAGAACCTTTAAACGAAGGGATAGGAATGTAATGATTCCTCTACTGAAAACCCTGATCATACCCAAATTGGAATACTGCTCAGTCCTAACATCCCCATATAAAAAAAAAGACATTAGACAGCTAGAAGGGATCCAGAGAAGCTTCACAGCCAAGATCAATGGGTGCAAAGAACTAAATTACTGGGAAAGATTACGCGAACTAGACCTATATTCACTGGAAAGGAGAAGAGAGAGATACACCATTATTTACACTTGGAAAATAATGGAGAAACTAGTCCCTAATCTTACTCTGAACCCTATAACTCCCCAAACAACGGTGGAAGGTAGAAACGGTAGACTGTGTCGTATTCCCAAATTGAAGGCGAGATAGGGAACATCCTTAACCCTGAATGAAAATAGTTTTGTAGTGAGAGGACCAAAACTGTTTAATCAGTTCCCCAAAGACCTAAGAAGCACGAAGGGAGTTGCAGTGGACATCTTCAAAAGAAGACTAGACGCCTGGCTCAGAACAATTCCCGATGAGCCGGGCGTACCTGGCTATGTGAGGTTGAGAGCACCAAGAATCGAACTCACTACTTCACCAGGCCAACTCGAGAGGAGGGGCGACAAGCTTGACCTTCGCGAAATGAGAAATCATCGCGCGAAACCTTTGTAAGGTTGTAAGGTAAGGTAAGGTATTATACAAGCATCATAACTTTATATTAGTTTTCGATTACTGTAGCAATATACTGACTTTTTGTAATTTGACCTTCAACTAGGTAGACTGCACGCCACTGATATATATATATATATATATATATATATATATATATATATATATATATATATATATATATATATATATATATATATATATTATATAAAACGTTATCGTAG